>LPNX010838527.1:61323-128807 GCA_001517045.1 Pseudotsuga menziesii | reverse complement strand
ATGACTATAAATAGACTGGATGGACTCTCGATTTAGACATGACTCCCGATTTAGACATATGACCAAATTTGGACAAGGGAGGATTAATAATCCTAACATAGTTGTCGGCACAAATAGTCCATTAAGGAGTCGTAAGTGCAGCAAATATTCAGACTTGGGGTGCCGATGGCATAGAAGACGGGATTCCGATCAGCGACTATGGCGGTAAGGTAGAGATATTGCGGCAACACTCAGGCTTGGTGTGTCTATAGGAGAAAAAGCTCTCGATTAGCGACCGCAGCGGTAAAACTATGGAAATATTGAGGCCTAAGGAGCCACAACTACGGCAGCAGTCAGGCTTGGAGCGACGAGGTGATAGAAGAAAAGGATTATGATCGGCGACTATAGCAATGAAGTTAAAAAGGTTTCAGGTGGATTTAACAAGACTGGGCACTTTAGTTAAATGCCAATACACTAACTGTTGGCGGCAATTTCACAGCAAACCGGCAGTGGTGGTTACTAGCTACCACTTCAGTCATTAAAAGATCGCCCAGTGAACTAGATATTTGCAGTAAATAAATAAATTGTTAGCAAGGGTTTGAAGCCCTAATCTAGAAAAGACTATTACTTTCAATTATTTTTGATGTAAACAGATCGGATTTTCAGGATCTGTAAGTTTTGTAAAAGGATATAAAGCCCATGATGATTTTATTAATAAAGGTTCAACTCTGGGGATTTATGAGCCTATTCCATTATCAAGCGTCTCATCTGGTTTATTCTAGGTATAAGATCTTTTGTTGTGATTTGTTCAGCCATCTCTTTCTTTACTGTGTTTATTGCCTGAATGTGCATTTAGGTAATTTTCAGATTTATTAAAGGGCCAATAACTGTCATCCTATTGGTTATTTAGTGATATTTGATTTATAAACACCATCCTCAATAGGATTTAGCCATTTATATGCATGTGTTATGTGTGTAAGTCTACCAGCCTGGTGAGTTGTCCATCCCTGCACCTTTTTGTCAAACTACTGAACAAGTTATAATTAAAGCCTTGTGATTGAGTGAACCTCATGCATGTCTAGAGAGTGGGAGGTTATATAGGTTATTCGGCTTGATCCAATTCATAAAACCCAAAAACATTTTAAGTTACCAGGCATCCTCGAGTTACAACCTAGAGGAGTTTCTTGGAGTGATAACACCAACCTTGGGTCTAACCTCCCATTCATGGATCTCCTAAACTTTCCTAATTTGGTTAGGTTGACCAACGAACCAATCTATTATCAAGCCCATTGTCCTTCAATTCCAACCAAAATCACATCAGACATTCCAAAGTTTGAAGGAAAGGTAGGGGATTTCCCCCAAAACCACATGATGTTGTTTCATCCATGGGTATCATCGATCAACATTGTAGATGATTCCATTAGACTTAGGATATTCCAACACACCCTCACAGGTGTTGTAGCCTCCTATCTAGACTTCAAGTATTTGGCCTTCACGTTCCTGCAGTATTTTCAAATCCCTGTCATCTATGATGAGGGCATACAAATCTTGTTATCTTTTCACCAAAACACTGTGACTCACATAACCGACCACATCCACAAGTGGCAGCGATGTCGTAGCCTGTTGGGTAAAAACATTAATCAAATTATACAGATATCCAATGATTTAATTGTCAACTCGAAGAGAGCATAGACTTGTGAGGTACATACAAAATATATGCAGGGGCAGAGTGTCATTGAACTTAATCTACAATTGAAATTGTATCTAAGTTATGAAAACAGGAAATAACATAAGAATAAATCTAATTGCAGAAAACAGGAAATTGAATAAATTAACTTGGTAAAGAAGAACTTAAATTGCATGAAATAAACTGGTATAAAGCAATTAACGATAACTGGTGAGCTCACATAAAATCAATACTGAAAATGCATAAGAAAGAAATAACTGAAAATCCATATTAAGAGAAGAGAATCAAAGGATGTCCATCAAAGCATCATATCCATTACATAACCATCAAAATCTATTCTATGACTAACTCTGAACTATTCTCTACTTCCAAACCACTAGAGAGGCCTCTAACCAAAATCAGGAGAAAGCCCTCCTATTTATACATGAATTCAAGATAACTGATCATAATTACAGATCCACTATTCTCTCAACTTATCCCTCAAAATACTCAACAAATATACAACTCATCCCTTTAAATTCTCAACAAATATTGGATAAGATATTCTCTCCCAATTCCCATGATCTTCTCCTTGAAGTTAGCTCACATCTAGATGATGAAATTCAAATATGAGGCTAGGTGGTCACTTTTGAGTTTGTTAAAGTCTTGAAATACACATATAAACATCACCAAACTCATCCAATTTTAAAGTATAATGAAAATATGTTATTTTTCTCAATAATTAACCACAAATTCACTCAAAATGCTAAAAAATTAATGAGTTGGAAAATAACAAGGTAACCCATAATTATTCATGAAAATGGTGGATATTAATGGTTTTATGGAAGGATAAGATATGAATAAGATGATAAATACTATGTGAAAGATGAATAAAATGTGGTATTTTTGCGGCTCAACATTTTCCCCAACTTGACTGGTTGCATGTCCTTATGCAACTATGCATTGATTCTCTTTAAAACTTTTGGCTTTGTAGCTGGGCTTTACATGATGATGGTATGTAACAGTAAATCATTCCATGATTTGAAATGAGTGGGAACAAATTTTTCTCTTTTTCCTTTCCCCCCTTTTTTATATATATCTATTTGTGGTTGGTTCTTGTGTGACAAGCATAACAAATGTTGGTTCTTGTGTTAACAACATTTGGTCATTTTATTTTTTATATTTTTTATTCTTGCTGCAATGCATTAGATTTATCATTAGAAATGAGGAACCATCAATGTATATTAGAAAGCCTTTCCTTCATATTATTAATCATGCCAATATATATAGCATAGTTTGGGAAAGACATGTTGATTAAGGGTAAATGAGATGATGAATATGTAAAATGGTAATGAATATCCCCCCCACACTTAATATGTATTAGATTTATGAAAAGGAGAAAGGGAATGTAGTGAGGGAATTTTCCAAATTCATTAATTTTCTAGCATTTAAGGAATTACATGGTTAAATATTAGAAAACAACATACATCCACTTACCCAAAAAGTTGATGAACTTATGCAATAGGAATGTGGTTGCTGCTGGATCATAGAATGTGAAGTGAAGGATCTGAATTGATGCTTGGTTGGATGAAGTAGAAGATCAGAGCTGAAAGTAGAACTATGGTACTCTCATATGGCTGAAGTATGTTGCTGTAAAACTATTGATGGTGTCATGAAAAGTATATAGTCTTCACCTGCTACAAAACCCGATGGTACAATTCTTACCATGCGAACAAATGTGTCGATTTCGAACATGGAAAGAAGTCATTGGATTACCGACCATTAATGAATGTTGTTAACCAATGCGAGACAATCTCACCATTGATGTCAATGAGTGCCAAGGTACCTAAGTACATTGTGCAAAGTGCGAATAAATGAGCTGATGTCGAGCCACTTGCAAGATCTAACGATCAAGGGACATTGATGTATTCCCATGATTGTCAGCGAGAGAACTTTGCATTAAAGCATGCAAGCCTCAAGGTACTAAAAAAGAACTCTAGTCTCTATCCCAGATAAGGTGCTGAGGTCGATAGGGCAAGACTTGCTGAAAGATGGACCTTAAGGAATCCCACATTATTCAACATGAGTTGTACATAATGAGTGGTAGGACTATAGATGAAAAATATGAGGTTCAAACAGTTTTTATGGCAGGGATAACAAAGCTATGTAGTCATGGAAAGGAAGCTAAATGGTTTTATTCAAAAGGAAAAAAAGATAAACTGAAAATGAGGAAAAACGTGTGCGACTCAAAAAGGTAGACATGCGGGAAGTTATGATGTATAAGGCATAAAAAGTAGGCTCTGACATGGATGATGGATAGGCTTGGAAGGAAAAAATGGTGACTAGTCATGCCATGGAATAATTGGTTTCTGAAAGGATTCTTTGTGGCAGGAAATGTCATGACATGCATAAGGGAAACTTAACTCCTTCAACCTTCAACTGGAACATTTTTCTGAAAACTTTCTGTGATTCTGGAAATTATTTCGGCATGCCATTCGTTTGTCTTGGAACCTGCAAAAGGTTAGCATTTTCCTACAACAAACTTGTGGGAGCATTGAAAATACATGAAAATATGTACTTGACAAAAAGTTAAATAGAATAAATAAAATGCTTTTATACCTGAAAATAGCAACGCTTCTTGTCACAACCTATTTCTGATTGGCTTGTGAAAACAAGTTAGCGCAACAAACATAAAATTTAAGAAGATTCTAGGTTCATTTAATTTTATGGTTTTATTTATTACCTAATTTATTTATTTATTTATATATGTTTAGCTTTTAATTTAATTTAATTTTTTATTTTTGTGATAGTATTATTGTAGTGTTCTTGTATATATATATATATATTTTTAAATTTGATTTTACAAAACAAATTTTTCTGTGTCAATGTGTTTTTTTCTAACTTTTTTAATTGTTTTTCAAAAAACAAAAAGAGATTGGATTCATGCGTCTTTATATAAATATTGAGTGACAGAGGGAGAGGGTCGAGCCTTTCAGTGGTCGACCCTTATGTCACAAAGTTCAAGTTCGACAACTTTTAGGTTTGTATGCATATGTATAGTTACTTTAAATATAATTATTAATTAAATACCTATATTTGTATTAATTTTTATATCTAATTATGTTAAGCTTTTAAAATTATATTTTAAAGTCTAATATAATTATATATACATATAATTAGAAATCAATACATACATATATAAAATAAAAGAGGTGAAAAATAAGAGTCGTAACTATACAAAGGTGTTGTCTGTAATGTCCCAAATTTGGCATTGGTTCACAATGGCCAAATCACATTTTCCATATTCATGAAAGTTGTCAAATGGATGCTAAAATTCAAATAATTGCCAAGGAGGAAAATCACTAGTTTCCTAGGTTGGGGGTGGAAGCTTTGATATTTGGAATAAGGGGGATAATAAATGATGTTTAGACATTAGAAGGGGATAAATATTTAATAATGTAGGTTATTAAATAAATACAAGAGAAAATGGAAGTGGCAATGGAGCATGAAGACACATGGAGACTATGGGGCCCACACTAGCTAGAATTCCTATGTTAAATGGTATCTTTCTCTTGCAAATTTGAATATATGGGAAGTCTAATGTTTTTGTATGGATTATAATGTTAATATATTTGTCCATATACTTCATAGGTCGAAATTTGGATGAAGTGTAACTTACATGGGAGAGGAAGCTCCAAATGGGAGTTTCATGGACACTTGGCTAGATTCCCCTTACATTTATGATAGCTATGACACCAATGATGGAGATTCTATGACAGTTATGACCCAAGTTAGATCTGAAGGATAAAATACTGACATACTAACATTTCAGGCTTGAATAGAGCATCTTGGAGGTCTAAATTGGGAGTTGGAGAAGGCCAAGAGGCTCCTACTCAAATTTGGGAGAAGAGGGAAGGTGAAGAGAGATGCCACATGGCATAGCAAGAGCAGCCACACCAATTCGACTTGGCTTTGGTTTATGGATGGATTTGGAACCTTAGAATACCAATAATTTTTATAAAATATAGGGGTTAGCCATGAGAATGATCTTTTGCTCATTTGTGAATTGTGAGAGTTAGTGGATGACTAGTTTTCTTGCTTAAGCCAATTTCGAGGGTGAAAGATTCCCATCCTAGTTGGTGTTTGGAAAGTGCACTTAGGTATTTCATGGAGATTTAATGGAGTCTTATTTTCAGGTGTAAGCTACAGAAAATAATGTGTATTATTCTATTGCAGCACTCTCTCTCAACTATTTCCAGTTTTCACACCATATTCATGCCAATGGAGGGATTGCGCTTTGGGTGAGCTATTGATCTCTTTGGGGGAGATTATAATGCTCATTATATTATGTTCTAATGTATATTATCTGTATTTCATGTTTAGAATAATCTCATGTCTAAATACCCAAAATAATTCATGTAAAAATGTTGAACAATGAAGAAATAGTGTCATTTCCCCACTATCTTGTTGTGAACCATTATAATGCTGATGATTTAGAATTGGGAGAGACTTTCATTGTCACTTTATTATTGAAATAAGTTCCATATTATTTTTTCTTCATTCTCAAAAAGTTTCAATTCTAAATTCCCAATATTTGTATGTCAAAATGGCTTTTAATGAGCGAATGATGACCATTTCCACTCCATTTTGATATATGCCATGGTAATGATTATTATTTCGAATGGAGGAATGTATATATGATAAATGTATGATGTATGGACTTTAATTAATGTGTATATCAAGTCTCATGTTCAGTAATTAAGCATTGGAATCCATTTTACTCATTTTTATTGCATTGGGAGAAGATTTGGTGCATTTTCCCCAAGGGTCGAAATTGTGACTTGGGGGTTATTTTGGAAAGAGTCATAAATGACTGTATAAACTAAACCATGATGAATATGAGACTTTGAAAAGGTCCCTTACATATACCCATCCTCTTTTAATAAATTCAAGTGACTTTGGGATAATTTGGGATGCCATTTTCGGCAATTACCTAGGGGGAATTGGAGCCCCAATTTGCTAGTAAAGACTCATACTTTGAACATAACATTAAAAAGGTTTGAAGAAGTAATTTGGAGGTCACAAAACATACATGAGAATTATATTTAAGTTATATTATCATTCATGTACCTTCATATAAAATTTGGAAGCATTTGGGTCACTTTGGAGTGTAGACATTAAAACTAGTCAAGAGCCAAAATTGTGAAAAATTTGGAAAATTGGGCAATTTAATAAAATTCCAAAAAGGAGACATTACAGTTGTATCAAAGCATGATCTTGCAACCTGATGTGTTCTAATATTTATGAGTACAATAATTTAGGTACCACCATTATATATTAAAACCAAAAGTGCTTTTGTTGAAGAGGGAAAAAAAAGTAGGAGAAGAAGGCAATTTTTTGGAAACTATGACTAGGCATGAAAAGAGAACCTCATATGATGGTGAGGAGATAATAAAAAGCATGGAACCTATATTTGAATACATGACCAATAATATTGAAGACATGACGAAGAATATTATGAAAGGATTTGAATTTTTGGCTATCCAAAGTTGAGAAAAATATATTGATTTTAAAAAAACCAAGGAGAAAAATGCATGAGTTTGCTTGAAGGAGCAAAAGGAGGAGACCCATGAACCACCTAGTTCTGAAATAGGTGGAGTAGAAGAAGTAGTACATGAAGAGGATATAAATTCACTCCCAAGTGACTCTGAAAAATATGAAGAGACATCACATGATTATGAAGAAGTTTTTATTGAAAATAATGAAGATAATTTTGAGACACATGCTACCTTGGAAATGAACCAAAGAGCATCTACTGATGGATGCTTGAACTATGAAGGAGTACCTACTGATGGATGCTCACACCTCTATGTTGGTGACATAGAGATTAATTTTTAAATTGTTGCTGCAAGCCAAAATCCCACTAAACATGAAAATGAAGACCTTGTAGCAGTTGAAGAAGAAACAAGATCAACTTCCCCATCACCACTTGAGCTTCATGAAGTTGGTTCAATAAAGAAGGAAGAAGATGAGGAGGTTCATTTGAAAGAGCCTCATTTTCTTGAAGGGTACTTAAATATGAATGAAAATAAGATCCAAGAGGCCCTTAGCATACTCCATGACACTCGAGCATTGGTATCAAATTCTTGTTGGAGAGCTACTTCCTTGGAGGATCCATCCTTCCTTGAAGACATGGAGAAGATCCAAAGAGCAATGTGCAACATCAAAGGTAATTTCATGTCTTTGATTTTTGATATAAAAATTTTCATTGAGCTTAGTGAATGGTTACATGAATCCTACTTGAAGAAAAATGAAGTTATTTATAAGCTCACAATTCAAAATGAGCAACTTCTTGAAAAGTTGCAAGACACTTGTTTTTCCTCCAATGTTTCATATTTTCATAAGGTAGATTGCTAGGAGGATTCTAATGACATGATGGATCATGAGAAACATGAAAATTGTAGGTTCTTTATGTGCTTGAGGATTATAGTGATGAGATCCAATCACTAGTAATGGCAAAAGAGGAACTTGGGTTGCCTCTTGAAAATGGTTACACAATTTTTGAAGAAGTGCATAATTCCAACACCTTGGAACCAACCCAAGAGGAAATTTTTTCATTTTCTAGGGAAGTGAATAATCCTACCCCCATGGATACTTCACATTATGACAATTTTTCACTTACTAATAATTTGGGTGAGTTGGTTCTTTCTCCTACATCCTACACTTCTAAATTTTGTAGTAGTCATCCTAATGAAGTATGGGTGAAAGGTTTCTTTTTGATGGTGCCACATGAAGAGCATGGAAATTCTATTTCTCCTTTTGATGATCGAATTATTAGAGAACCATCTTATTTAAATTTGCAGCATCATCCTTGTTTACATTATGATCATACACATCTACATGGGTGCACCTATGATGTTCATTTGAGTCATTTGAAGGCTCATGGTTTTTCTTGCTCAACACTTGGTTCATTTCATTTTGGAAGAACTTCATCCAACACTTGGGTGAAGAGGGATATGATTGAGGAACATTATTATTGGTATCAAAATCCTCTATTATTTCCTGATGATATACATATTGATGGATGTATTGATGAGACTTCTTTGAGACACTTGAAGTCTTTGTGTTTTATTTGCTCCTTACTTGGTTCATATTTTGGTGGAGGTTCTTCATTCACTTCTTGGATGAAAGAAACAATGGGTGATTATTATTTGGATGCATATTACATTCTTTGGGAGCAGCATTATAGGACATGGGATCCTCACCTATGTCATTGGAGAATATTTGATTGGTAACTTGAAGCATGTATGTACTTGGAAAATGGTATTCCACTCACTGGGAGGTATAAGCACTTTCATGATTTCTTGGTGAGGCACCTCCTTGATGTTCATTCTTATCATGTTTTTATATATTTTGATGATATATATTATGAACTCATGATGTTTGGAAGAATGCATACAAGGAAATGGGATCCAGGAATTCTCTTTCCAAATGGTATGGGTTGGAGAGCACTCTTAATTGTTGGAGTGCAATGCAAGCGATGGGACGCTGGGATAGTTTTTAGTCCCATTGATTTCAAATTATTTGGGAAACAAATAGTATGGTAGATGATTCCCCATTTAATAAGGTGATGTTAATCAGAGTAGTGCAGCAGCAAGCATGGTGGTTCCTCTCTTAAATATTCATGGTATCTCAAAGACTCAAAGTGGGCAGCGTAGTGGCAACTTCAAAGAATCATACAGAAAACAGGTTCTTCAACAACCATGTTTGAAATTGCTTGAGGACAAGAAATATTGGGAAGGGAGGATTTGTAATGTCCCAAATTTGGCATTGGTTCACAATGGCCAAATCACATTTTCCATATTCATGAAAGTTGTCAAATGGATGCTAAAATTCAAATAATTGCCAAGGAGGAAAATCACTAGTTTCCTAGGTTGGGGGTGGAAGCTTTGATATTTGGAATAAGGGGGATAATAAATGATGTTTAGACATTAGAAGGGGATAAATACTTAATAATGTAGGCTATTAAATAAATACAAGAGAAAATGGAAATGACAATGGAGCATGAAGACACATGGAGACTATGGGGCCCACACTAGCTAGAATTCCTATGTTAAATGGTATCTTTCTCTTGCAAATTTGAATATATTGGAAGTATAATGTTTTTGTATCGATTATAATGTTAATATACTTGTCCATATACTTCATATGTCGAAATTTGGATGAAATGTAACTTACATGGGAGAGGAAGATCCAAATGGGAGTTTCATGGACACTTAGCTAGATTCCCCTTACATTTATGATAGCTATGACACCAATGATGGAGATTCTATGACAGTTATGACCCAAGTTAGATCTGAAGGCTGACATACTAACATACTGACATGTCAAACCTAAATAGAGCATCTTGGAGGTTGAAATTGGGAGTTCGAGACGGCCAATAGGCTCCTACTCAAATTTGGGAGAAGAGAAAAGGTGAAGAGAGAGGCCACATGACATAGCATGAGCAACCACACCAATTCGACTTGGATTTGGTTTATGGATGGATTTGGAACCTTAGAATGCCAATAATTTTTATAAAATACAGGGATCAGCCATGAGAAGAAGCTTTTTCTCATTTTTGAAATTGTCATTTGTGAATTGTGAGAGCTAGTGGATGACTAGTTTTCTTGCTTAAGCCAATTTCGAGGGTGAATGATTCCCATCCTAGTTGGTGTTTGGAAAGGCCACTCGGGTCTTTCATGGAGCTTTAATGGAGTCTTATTTGCAGATGTAAGATACAGGAAAGAATACAGATTCTTCTATTGCAGCACTCTTTCTCAACTATTTCCAGTTTTCACACCATATTCATGTCAATGGAGGGATTGCACTTTGGGTGAGCTATTGATCTCTTTGGGGAAGATTCTAATGCTCATTATCTTATGTTCGGATTTATATGATCTGTATTTCATGTTTAGAAGACTCTCAGGTCGAAATACCCAAAATAATTCATGTAAAAATGTTGAACAATGAAGAAATAGTGTCATTTCCCCACTATCTTGTTGTGAACCATTGTAATGCTGATGATTTCGAATTGGGAGAGCCTTTCATTGTCAATTTATGATTGGAATTAGTTCCATATTCTCTTTTCTTCATTCTCAGAAAGTTTCAAGTCGAAATTCCCAAGAGTTGTATGTCAAAATGACTTTTAATGAGCGAACGATGACCATTTCCACTCCATTTTGATATATGCCATGGTAATGTTTATTATTTAGAATGGAGGAATGTATATATGATAAATGTATGATGGATGGAATTTAATTAATGTGTATTTCAAGTCTAATGTTCAGTACTTAAGCATTGGAAGCCATTTTACTCATTTTTATTGCATTAGGAGAAGATTTGGTGCATTTTCCCGAGGGGTCGAAATTGTGACTTGGGGGTTGTTTTGGATAGAGTCGTAACCAACTGTATAAACTGAACCATGATGCATATGAGACTTTGAAAAGGTCCCTTACACATACCCAGCCTCTTTTCAAAAATTCAAGTGACTTTGGGATCATTTGGGAAGCCATTACCGACAATTAACCAGGGGGAATTGGAGCCCCAATTTGCAAGTAAAGACTCCTACTTTGAAATGAACATTAAAAAGGTTTACAGAAGTAATTGGGAGGTCACAAAACATACATGAGCATTATATTTAAGTTAAATTATCATTCATGTACCTTCAGATAAAATTTGGAAACATTTGGGTGAATTTGGAGGTCTAGACATCAAAACTAGTCAAGAGCCAAAATTGTGAAAAAATTGGAAAATTGGGCAATTTAATAAAATTCGCAAAAAGGGACATTACATTGTCATAGCTTTAGATCCAAATATAATATAAAAATGTGATACATTATTATATATTCGACAACTAAATAATTTAACCCTAATAAATATCATAAAATAGGGAGATTACCGGGTTAACTGAGTGGAAGGTGTTATTGCATGATCATTCATAGGCATGGTTTATATGAAGATCATAACAAAATTGAAGCAATCACCTATCTACTTCCTCCAAACTAAAGATGTGCGAGGTCCCACTGTGCAAAAATATGGCAAAAATAAAAATTAAGAAGGCTTGGATGCGACAGCTAACCCTTCTATTTCAAAAACATATTAATTTTATTAATTTATGTTTGACCTAAAAAAAAAATTTATTTTATTTTAATTATATATATATATATATTATTTATTGTTATATACATATTAACCTAAAATTAAATTATTGCGCCATGGGGGAGATCTTGTAATGTTAGTAACTTTATGTGGGAGATATTGTAATATTATGTAAGGTTATGTCGGCTATAAATAATGAAAAAGATAGAAAATAAAAAATAAAAACAACTATATAAAAACAAGAAGTATGGCAAACTACATAATAAACACCAAGAAGTATATAAGCTTGGAAGCCTAGATGCAATATGTAAGAATTTTAAATTTTAAATTTTATTTCAACTAAATCTAAATTCTTTAACATAGAGGGAGACAGGATTATAAGAGAATAAGAAGTCCAAAATGACTAATATAAACATTGTTTAAAAAATTCAAAATGCAATGGCTTTCAAACTCGCCAGCTACCCGCCCAGGAATCCATCTCCACCTGCTCCGTGCTTGCTTAGCCATCTCCAACATCTCCATCATTTTTCTGCTCCTACTAACCTCACGCACGTAGCCATCCTACCAGGCTCACGCAACCTACGTACGCGTGCTCCATCGGTAGGCTCACGCAACCATCTCCCAGCCATCTTACAATGTTAACTAACCCTATTAAATAATTTCTCCACCCACATCTGTCGAAATGCAGATCTGTAGACATCGCACTCAAGGAGCATTACCATAACATACCAAAACTGGATCGTAGCCGCACCAATGGTTTTAATTTTTTACAATTCAATTTTTTTACAGTTTGTGTAAAATTTTGAGCCACAAATCTTGTGCATTGGGATTGGCAGGTCTCTTTTCTCCCTTCGACTTTGATATGACTGCATATTAATATTAGTTATATTTTATACTTTTGGGTTTAGTTATATCAATTTCTCTGCTCGCCAGCTAGTTGGTTCGTAGAATTTGATACGTTATGCTAGTTTGTTTGTAGCATCTGATATATTATGAAATAGTTATTTAATATTTATTAATAAAACAATAAAACTTTATAAAATCCAGCATTTTTTTATTTTTATTTGAGTTTTCAGTTATAAATATGAAAATGGTTGTATAGTTATTTTGCAATATAATATATCTTTTTTTTTCCAAGAACAATATAATATATCTTCATGCGTAACATTTTATTTCATTTTTCTAGAGGTAAAGGCTTAAAAAAATGTGTGTTTTGTTCATATTCATAACTATATGAATATTTGACTGGATTTTTTATTAGGTTTTTTATTTTCTTAATTTTGAAAAAGCTTGCTATTATATTATTTTAAAGATTAAATGTAGAAAACGATAACTAAAGAAAGATCAATTTTGAGATACCTCCCATCTTATGATTTTTTTTTAAGGTGGATTTGTCATAAAAAAATAGAGTGACTATTAAAATGAAAGCAGTATTATGACTTAACAATACAATAAAATAATAAAAAATAATATGTGGGAGATGTTGTAATGTTCCTACTTAACAAAATAAAAAAAATAAAAAAATGAATTATCCCCAAAAAAATGTTAGCCTTGTGCTAAACAACCCATAGTTTTATTGTACATGGTTAGGAGGTCCTTGCAAATGGTTTTCAGACCATGTCCAAGGCCTAATGTTCGTTCCTAACAAAATAAAAAATAATAAAAAATATTATACCATGGCCATAAATAATATTAAATATTAATAATAAAAATATTATATGTCGAGCATAAATAATATTAAATATTAATAATAAAAATATTATATGTCGACCTTAAATAAAAAAGATGTGTCTTTTGGTTTGATTCAAATCAATAGCTCTTTGAGTGCAATACTGATTAAGAGGTTTGCATTCGGAGAGATCTAATCCCTCTCGGTGCTTGATAGAGCCTAGGATTTGGATCTGTGTTGGGGCTAATCTAATTTCATGCAAAAGTGGGATGATGTATTAAAATTGATTTATTTATTTTATTTTTATTTTTTAATCTTGATAAGTTTATATATATATATAAATTTTTATTATGTTAACTTTTATTATTATTATTATTATTTTATTTTTTAAAATTTTTAATTGTTTTATATTTTTCTTCTTTTAAAACAAAAGAAATAAAACAAAGTATTATTGTTGTGGTTTTATGTTTGTTTAGTATTGTTTTTTTAATTGTTGTGTGTTTATTTTTTATTATTTTTCTATTTATTTATCTATATTTTATTTTGTTTGTGTTTTAATTTTAACTTTATTATATTATTATTGTTTTAACAAAAATATTTTATATACAAAGAAAACAAAAAATAAAACAAAAAGCAAAGTTACTAATGAGAATTGGTATTTTTGGTTGTTTGGGAAACCTTGTTCGACTAAGAAAAAACAAATTATTTTTGTAGACCCAACGGTTGTGCATAATAAAAACAAGTGTTTTTTTAAGGAAAAACATGGATTGTATGTTTCTTAACCAAAATGTGAGATGTGGAACTAACGCCGACCAAATTTTTGATAATCTATAATGCAGACATGAAACTAACATTGTTTGAATTTATGATAAGCTGCGTTACAAACATGGAACTAATGTTAGTGTGCCCAATCTTTTTTATAAATTGGTCGAGATCAATTAAACCAAGATGTAAAACATTTATAAAACATTTAAGCATGGCATGAATATACTAAGATATCAACATTTATATGGTTTAAAATGTAAATTGTGCTTTGCGACTATTTGTTTTTTATATTTTAAATGAATTTAAAAATCAAATAAATATGAAAAGAAGTTTATCCAACAAAAATATTAAGTCCCATCAGATATGTACTTAAGTAAAATATTAAAATTTTGAAAATAAGAAAATGATGAAGTAATAAAAGGTGACTTAGGGTTTTATTATGACCTTATAAAACAAATAAGGTGACATTAACACAACATTTCCTTCCTTCAATGTGTGCACTTATTTAAGTGCTTTAGGTTTTTTTTCTTCTCATTTTTCTTCTGCATGCTCTTATCATGCTGGTCTTTTTTTTTTAGCTCAACTGCTCCATCTCATAAATGAGAATACGCTGATCTATTCCATTCACAACAGTAGAAAACGGTACTAATTCCACTTCAATCTTATCCACTTTGTACCACATGTTCTCCCTATCAATATTAACAGAGGTGTGATCACGACAATAAATTTCATTCGCAAAGTTGGAAGCTCTTACAAATGAGATGACATGCCATTCTCCATTTCTACTCAAAACCCGAGCGACAGATACCAGCTTATATTTAGCATTTCTGGTTGTATTTTCTGGATTGCCCACTCGGCTTAGATCGAGAAATTCATCAATAACAAGACAACCTGGGATTTTTTCCAAGTAATTGACGTCAACGACCAATGCAAGTGGAAATTGGTTAATTGTAGTTCGAAATCATAAGTCACAGAGACCACAACTATGTTTCAGAAAAATAAATAAAAATAAATAAAATAAAAATAAAAATAAAAATCTTAATCGATGTTGGATCGGGTTGTCTCCCTTTGGCACATTGTCTCCCTACGCTCTTTTTTAAACGGGCCTATTGATGAATTAAAAACACTAAAAAAGTGCAAGTTACAGGAAATGTAAAAATTTCTATATTGTTTAAGACTCTCAATCTGAACATCAAAATGACATTTAAAATGGAATTTGATTAGAATGAAGTGCATGGACTTACGCATGAGCTTAAGAGCCATTTTCACTACAGGTCTGGGTTGGCCAACTGGTAGTGAGGGAGTAACTCAACTAAGTATCATTTCAAACATGTGTAGATTATATATCTAGATTATGGAACTCTGAAATTAAACACCTTGGCAGTTCTAGCTATTAGGGCTCCTTGGTATACAAATTCTTAACTAGACATAGACAAAATCTAAGATTATGCCAAAAATACAAGAGTCTATGACTCTGTCTTGATTGCAATATGCAAATTGTAATTGAAATCCCTTTAAGTTTTTTTTTCACCTTAACATGCTTGGCTTGTGGTAGTTGTCATCATACCAATCCTCAAACAAATACACAAATACAAGATTAATACCCAAACCATGAATCATTAGAATAAATACAATGCCCAAAACAAGTCCACGCTGCGCGTACAGGGATAGATACAAACACTGTAGCAGGGGATAGCAAGCAACGCCCATTAATATGAGGAAGAATGAATGATTCGCGGTCTGGTCTTGTATGGGCATCTCGGCTGGTCTTAGATCAACTTGGGTTTAAATCGGATCCATTTACGCCAGGCACCGGTAGCTCTTGATAACGATTAGGGAAACAAGTCTGTGATTTCTGATTCTCACCTGATTCTGGATTATGGGAAAAATAACATATTATGAGGTGAATTAAATCTTCTTATTACTGGTATGTAGGTAGTTTCTTCAAACCGCTCCGATTTGTTTTGAATAAATTATTGCATATTTTGATTACCGTAAAATTACAAAGAACAAAAATAAAGAGAATATCATGATTCTCTATATCAAAAAGGCCGCCAAGTTTTCCATGCACCACTATAAAAGAGGATCACACACCAAAGTGGGGAATCATTGTCATCTTGTTAAAGAATGCTGCAATCATTGCTGATTACTAGTTGGAATTCAAAGATAATTAAAATAAAGGAAGACATTTAAAAAAATACCCAATCAATTTACCACAATAAATCTCTGCAAAGAAAATGCAGATGCTGGAATAAAGGGTCAATCGTGGAGTAAGCATGTCAATACATTTTAAAGAAGCATATCAAGAATATCACAATGGACCCAATTCATAGAACTGAGATCATTGCACACGAGATAAAAAAGGAATTTCAACCTGATCGCAAAGTACGAGGAAAATAAAGTGCCACAACAAATAATTTAAGATTGTTGAATATTGAACTCTCATGTAAAGTAAATTTTTATTTAGGTTTTATTTATTAAAGAGGACTCACAGAAAGCTAAAACTGCTGCAAATGATAGCTTCAATTTGGGTTGGCCTATCTCAATTCATTATCGCTGTCAATAAATTCAATATAAGCCATCTCTGCAGAACTCGTTGTTAGCATAAACAACCATTTATTATGGTGTGTTAGACGGGCTATAAAAAATGCAATAATTTTTTACTTATTTTAACATATCTTTCGATCCATTCTAGGCATTGATTCTACAACGTTTGACGCCAAAAATAATATTACTGTAATTGGAGAGCCAAATCCCCTTGTCGTTGTCTCGCGCCATGGTCGGCTTGATGTTGGATGAGAGAATTTGTTGAAACTCCTACCAACGGGTCATTGACATCTCTAGAAGGCTCTACATACGCACTAGTTTGGCAAAGCTGTTGTGAGCTTCGACCTGATTTTCCATGAGATGATGGAGACCGTCTATGACGACGAGATACTCATATGCTTCTGCTATGGAATAGAAGCATGGATTTGGACGGGTTCGAGTCCCAGTATCAGATTATTCGTTCAACACAGGCCAAATCAACCGAATTCCCAAGTGGGTTTCCTCGATTTTGAGAGCCGATGTTGGAAAGGAGGTTGTCCAAGGTGGAGACGATTGGGTGCATGTCCCTCGACATGTTCTCGGAGGTGCCCAGAGTTTTCACAATAGGCAATAGGAAATGTCATGGCCATTATTCGACTAAAAATAGAACTGGATTTTTAGCCATCTACTTAACTTGGCTACCAATTAATAAAATGGAACAGAAAGGATCCTTGCATCGAATCTTGGTGAGAAGACAGGCACTAGATCTTCTCAACAAACTTCCGGATTGCATCCATCTTAAGTGTATAACTACACTAACACAGACTTTGTAAATGTTCCCAGTCTCTTTCGAAGTAAATGTGATTGAACAGAATCCCCTTAACAATGGAGGAAACATACGTATTTGAAGCTCCAGCCCAGATTTCCAAGATTGTTGGCGAAGAAATACATAACAGAATTTGCAGTCATAACACATCTATAGCATCTACCAAATTGCAATTAAAGGTAATGACAATTAAAGGTAATGATTGCATGTACCAGATAGATTAATAGAGAGGATTGATTCGCTGCAATAATTATGGAAGATGAACCACTAAATGCAGATTTTAAGGAACTTTTAGTTTGCATCAAAAAGATCACCAGTAAGGATTAGGACTCCAAGATTCGCTAGGCTCCAAGGTTCAGATCTATTTTAATTATGGGCATAGCCATCCAGAAAATCTCTCATTTGCAGACCAGTCAATTGTTGCTCACTGGTTCAATGGTTTTTATTGAGAATATTTTATATTTGCAAGTTTTTTTTAGAGTGGAAGGACTATTGCACAGATCAAAGATAGGTCGAAGGATGAAATAGGTTGTGGATGAAAGACTGTTTGCAGGTTCAATTTACAGCTTTAGGATGGAGGGCTGAACAATCTGTTTTATTTATTTTATTTTTTTTTTAATGCATTTTTCTTCCTAATATTAATGTTTTAAAGATTTGGTTTGTTTTAATATATATTTGTGTGTATTATTTATTTTAAATGTTTCAAAATTTTATTATTGTTATATATTTACTAACTTATTAAAGTTGAAATTAGAAGACAAATTTGTTTTTAAACATTTGAAATTTTTGATTAATTTAATAAGATATATATTACTGCCTTTATTGAAATTAAAACTTAGAAGAGTAACAAAGAAACATTGGTATATATATTTTAAAAAAAATTGTTATATATTCTTCTTAAATTTTGTTTTATTTAAAGCATTTGTAGATGTAAAATAGATTTTCATTCCTAACAAAGTTAAAAATAGGTGATGATAAAGAGTAAAAATTTGATTTAATTTTTTTTTTACTAAAATAAATAAATAAACTATCTAGAAAACTAAAAAAAACTAGTATATATTTATTTGTTTGTTTATTTTTTTTATTTGTTTATTAATTAATTTATTTTATGTTTTAAACGTTAATTTCTAATAAAAAGAGATCAAGATTTCAAAATTAAAAACAAAATTGTAATTAAAAAAAATGAAAATTTTAGTAAACAAAACATTAAAGTAAGTTGAAGCGTCTTAAATTTTAAATTAGAAATAAAAACTAAAATCTACCTTTTGCCGCCTTTCACACACCTAGGTCACGTGGCAGAAATCTTCAATCCACTTGGTGTGTCCTTGGGGGCAAGTCTCGAGTCAAGGATGTCACCTTGTTCTTGACTCCTCCGTTTAGGCTCAACTCCTAACGAAGCCAAGGGGGTAGACCCTATTAAGTTACTAACGTTGAATTACTTAGTACGGTAATGTTAAACTGAATGAGTTACTTAGCAGTTTGAAATTTAACCATAAACAACCATAGATGACAAGATACAAAAATGAGCGCACGAAAGCACAATGCTGAGACATAATATATATATATATATATATATATATATATATAGCAAGAAAATAACCAGTGCCTTAGAATGGAGTCAAAATAAAATCAATGTACTTGCATGTGCTTGGAGTGAATGTTTTGCAATTGCCTCTTGGTACATTTTAAATTAATGTGAGGTATGAGTTGATTAAAATTAGGCGAAGGGGTGGACTCCAAATATACCCGAGAGTACTTGGAGTATGTCCAAAACTAAACCTTCACAGCTACCCGCAAGGAATATGTGGGCTGAATGGAGTCTCTGGGGCTATTGTTCATAACACACCCGTTAGGGTGTGATAGAGATCGGCGCCCCGAGGTCACTTTTCAGAAGTTCCCACTTCCTTTAGGTATTTTGCCACCGTAATGATTTGATCTAGGTTTTGGATTTTCACCTGATGGTTTGTCAATTTGGGAGAGTGAATCCTAATTATACTAGTCACTCAAATGCTTTTGATATAGCTTGACTGATCACACGAACCGCAGCCAAGTGCAGAGCATACACACCGAACTCTTGTCAATTTTAGTAAATTTTAAAATGGGTGTTCTTGTTAAAAAGAAAACCCTCCAGGAACCTCTTTCGATCCAAGTGGATCTCAATAGGGGAATCAATGAGGGGTTAATTTAATAGCTAAAGAAACAAATGATGAAAAGGAAAACACAGATACACAATTTCGGTTTTCTAATTAGTCCTACCACGCATCTCTTTCCCCTTTCGGGTCAATCGGGAAGTCATGGGGTAAGTATTAAGATTACTTTGAAATATCAGATATGGAATATGAAATTGATAATGATTCAAAGTATACTACCCTGTGGATTAGAGCTACGCTAGTTTGAAAAGATATGAACAAAATGTAAAAAATTGACACCGACGCAAATCCCTCCAGGGGGGATGGGGAATGGGCTCGAAAAGAGCCTATTCAAAAAATATTTTTATTACCAACGATTACAATATCAGTAAAATGATATGATGCCTCTTGATTCTTATATAGAATGAAATCAAAAGCTTACAAAGTATGAAAATTAAATATTTCAGTCAAAAAGAGAGACCCCTGGGGGGATTCAGAGGCCCAAAAGTCACTTTTGAGCAGCAGCTCCTTCTTTTTCTTGTTATGCCTGCTAAAAACCAACAAGATTATTAGACTGAAAGATGCCCAAAAGCACTCTGAGAGTACCTTTGGGTCAGCTTACTTTTAACCAAAAAATGCTAAGTAAAAACTAGTTAAAAAAGGTAAAAAGGGAAACAAGGAAAGCAAGCTTTCCTTGGGATCTTGGCTTGCATTTTAGGCAGCCAATATGATGTGTACTGATTGCTAGATTTATCTTTTATAATAGCAAACAGAAATCTAATGCATGTAAGCTACCAATTTTCTTTAAAATTCCATGCAAAAAGGACGATTTCCCTAAAGCTAGATCTAAAATGCTTATGAAACCTTTTAAGAGCAAGATATAGACTATGGGGTTTGAGAATATAGTGTTATAGCGGATTTCACCACACTAGGTGAATCACACATTGTATGGCCTTCCCTTGTCCTGCTGCAAACTCATTAGATCCTATGGACCACTTTTTGTCTTTTGATGTGTCCTTGATCATCCCTAAAAACATAAGAAAAGTGATATACGCGGCTTTTACCCCAAGAACCGCGTACATACGTGGATATGACCCCTATAGTCGCTTACATCGGGATGTGTGCATAATCCAAATCCTTTTGTAGTTTTTCTTGACTTGGATCTGACTCATATGACTCATGGCCTTCCATATGCCTTGAGATCGCACGGATTCGACCTTTCAGTATCCCTTTGAAAAGCTATATAAGGAACCCCTTGAGACATTGAAAGCATAAGAGAGAATTGAGAGTAACGAAACTATAGTCCATTGTTGCCAGAACTTATGCTTGAGTCTGCATCCCTTTGTCCCTTGGAGCACTGTTGTGTTCTTCCCAAGCTTGCCTTTTGCTAGTGAGCTTGCTATCTGAGTGATAGAGGATTGAGGTGGTGGAGGCCCAAGTGGGGGATTCATTTTCTCTGGTTCGCAGACATGCCGTCGGATGTTGTCACTTGTAATCTTTGATTCATATTAATAGAAATATCTTTTCATGTCCAGTAATGTGTATTTGAATGAATATTGTATCCATTGGAATATGTCAAATGCTTTTATATTATTGATTATATATGCTAGAATAGATCTAACACCATGATATATAGTATGCTTGTATTGTTTACTTGTTGTTGAGGAAGTATTCTATCAATTCAAGCTAAAGATTGGAAAGCTCAACGGGGATCTACTTCAACCGTCCGGAATAAGGTACGAGGTTCGATCCTTTAGTGTTAGACATTTTATTTCTATTGCATATTGGGAAAGATTGATTTCTGGAGTCTAGCTGTCTGTTGTGGTACCCCAAGCCATAGGAATTTCTCTCCGTAACATATAGATCTATGTTAAATTTACTTTTAAGATGATAGATCTAAACAATATCAAATCCATGAACAAAGTAACCGGGTAAAAGAGTTGATTTTGAGGGAGGAAGAGGAGGAGACAAAATGATGGTAGCCTTGAAGATCCACAGTGGAGCTTTTAGGTGGAATGTCGAGGGACTATGCCTTTGGAAGGTTTTGGAGAGAGTGAAGAGGCAAAATAGATCAGCATCCTCTCCAATCTAGGAACCTGCAGCTCAGCTGAAATAAAAAAACTTGCCGAAAAACTTGTGAGATCCGATTAGTACATACACAGAGATTCAGAATAACATGCATATAATCCTATAGAACATGCTGAATCTAGATCTCTAAACATGCATCAAAGGAAAGAGATGGCCAATAAACTTATTGAACAACACCTTTCCTACCAAGATCATAATAAGCTTATTATCAATCTTAGCAACGAATCCACAAGAAATTAGCAAATTTTGAACACAGATACAAGTTACCTCAGTAAAAAATGGCAATGATCATCCACACATACAATGGCACAACACCGTCTTACCTCTGAAGCTTCTCTTTATTTCAAATGAACAATAACAATAGTACAATAGCAGTAGCACCTCAATCCCAGTTCTAACTAGCTTGGAAGAGGTAGCCTGTGCTTTATTTAAATAGAAAACAGGAGATCCATCCCAGGGGGGGCGCAAATCCCAAGGAGACAAACCACTGTAGATGAAGGAGAGTCCATCAATGCCTGATATGTGTCTAATTGAGCTAGATCTGAGTCTCACTGAGTGCAAATGTCAATCAGGGGGCTGATCTGACTGACACCTCAACCTGTTGACTGAAGCATCCACCAAAACTCATCCAGATGAGCCAAAACATGTGGAGGAGAGAGGGAGGGTGAAATTCCCCATAAAGGATGCTGAAGATCAACTCTGGATCTGATTTGATCACCTCCTTCAGTCAAGGATTTGTCAGATCCAGTCAATCTGGTTCAGATCTGACTGATTTCAATCAAATCGGCTGAGAATCCACTGATCTATGATTCTGGATTTGCTCCATTATTCATCAATTTATTAATTAAAATATTCAATAATTGATTTTTGGGGCTTTTTCACCCGAGTGATGGAAAATCACTCAAAACTAGGAAATAGTGGGTCCATGGGTTTACATGGTGCTCTTAGCTTGAAAATAAGCACCTACATGACTGAAACAGATTATTTGGCCCACTTTTATTACAAAATCAATTTTTCCAATTAAACTATTAAAAAATAGCCTAAGTTTTGGAAAATTTAAATTTTAATAAAAAACACTGAAAAAACTAAAAAATTGAAAAATTGAAAAAACCTAGGGGAACTTAGACATGTTCATATGACTCGACCATGATGTCTAGCATGTTTATACATTGACACATAGACTCTAATAACCTCAATAGGCCTAAATGCCAAGCCGACCACCCCAAATTTGGAGGTATGGAATGAAAAACTCAAAAATTATCAGTCATTTATTCAACAACCAATAATAACCAAGGGAAAAAACACCTTGGGCTGATCATATTGACAAATAAAGTCTAAGAGACCGAGTCTTTTACAGACACTATCATGCTAGAACATTTATTACAATTCCCCCATGGGGTATGAACATGTGATATAGTACAAGAAGGCTTCCCAGAAGCAAGACTAAAGGTATTCTGAAGTTCGAACAAGTTATCCTTGTCCGGTTCACCAAGCTCACTTGATCAAAAACCACTAAGTACAACTTAGGTGGTAACATTCTAGCTCCAACTGTGGGACGTGTGCTCTATATGATCTTTAAGGCAAGGAGAGGATACAAGAACACCATAATCTCTGGTTTATACACCTTGTAAAAACATCTCAACTTGACAAGAAAACCTCAGTAGCACAAGCTTTACATGAAAAACCAAATTAACCATTAAGTTGATTTATTCAAACAAAATAAATGTAACTAACTAATGAAAACCAAAATGTTTGATTATAGCTAAGTATAAAATAGAAATGCAGAAAGTAAATGCTCTTTTTCAAGGAGCTTATTTTCCTACTCTAAGCATGATATAAAAAGGGTTAAGTGTAATAAAAAATCCAATGTAACCACCTAAGCATTTTATTAACATAATTTTTTTTTTCCTTGTCTTTGGTTACCAGCCAAAGTAAGGATACCTTATTCAGAAAATGCAAACCTGTGTGATGATTCAGAATGGGCGGGATGGATGGCATGTCATAGGCATGAATAATGTCATAAAAATTCTTCCCCAACTTGTATGTGCTCATGTAGGTTGCCTCTATCCATGACTGGATAGGACTGATATACCAATCAGAATGATGAGGCAGACTGACTACATCATCATATTGATCACCGGGGCTTATCAAATGATAACTCATTGCACAAGCCCCAAGTATCTCCAAATCATAAGGAACCTCTATATGTGAAAAAGATGGTTGAGACTGATATTCCACTGACTGCATCACATCTGACTTTTCACAACACTGCTTCTCAATGTCTTCATTACTGATACCCTTGTGCGGCTCTGCATGATATGACTCTGAATGATCATATGAAAATTCTAAATGCTCCTCTTCCATACTAAGGTTTTCCAAGGTCTCCAGATCCATGCTTCCCTCTATGGAAGTATAGTAGATTAGAATTCCACAAATTTCTAAATAGACACTCCCCTTGCTGGATATAGCATAGATAGGATTCTTAATAAGATATCCACAAAAATCCCAATAGTCATCACCATCATCTATGTTAGATGTGATGGATTCCCCATTGCTGATATCAGGTTCCGATATCAAGTTTTCTTTGTCTTCATTACTGATACTGATATATGGCTCAGATTGATCATGTTGATAAACTGCATGCTCCTTTTTCATATCAAAGTTTCCCAAGGCCACATGATCCATGCTCTCTCCTTTAGATATGCCATAGATAGAAAAATCAACAAAACCATCAAAAGTTTTTGGTTCATTATTTTCCTCTTTATTCATGTCATAGACCGGATTTTCCATGAATGTCCAGGATTCCTCATCAATATTTTTGTCGGGGATAAGGGAGTATTCGTCATTTGTATCATGCTCCAAGCTATACGTGTCCTCATTTTCATACTCATCTTCTTCAAATAAAAGGTCACAAGGCAGTACACCTTCCAGACTATCATCATTATATGGAGAACACATAGGAGTCCCATCATGTACATTACATTTTTCATCATAAATTTCACTATAAGATTCTACAATGGTTTCATCCTTAGGTGTGTACTGTTTAGCTGGTGACAAAGGGTAGGCCTGGCCTACCATCTATATATGATCAGGCTCGCTTGAAGTTGTTTCCTGATTACTAACCTCAGGAATTCCATGTTCCATGACTTTATTTGCAACATAACAAGTGCTTTCTTGGTGGAATTTTTCTCTAGCACTAGTTTCCCTTCCGTCTCATCGGCTGTGGAAGATTCACCTGATCTAATATGGAACCACTTACACGATGATAGAGAGATTTGTAAGACCGCCTCTGGTTTTATCCCATTCCCTTTAAACCATAGTGTGGAATCGGTTCTTCCCATAGAATACTAGATTCTGTCACCTTGCCTTGCCAACGACCTTTGTCTCGGCAAGGGGGAATACCTCTTCATTGACTCAGATGGTCGCCTCTTGAAGAAGCTGCACAACGGGCTTTACCTCAAGAGAGTGTATGCCTAATACCACCACCATGAGTCACTTATAGCGTAGTTTTTTTCTTTTTTGCATTGTTCTTTCCCATGAGTCAGTGACCCCCTATAGTATTTGTTCCGCATCTAGTCGCAATGAGTCCATTACACATAACTTCGTTGCATCATTTCCATGTGAGCATGTTGATATAGTCCTTTCCTCTGCATCGTTGGAATCCCATTGGAGGGTGTGGCCCCACATTTGCACATGCACACAGTATGTCGCATGTATGATCTAGATACCACCATGCTAGCATACCTCCAGGTCCTTTGACCTATCTTGGAGGTCAAGGCCTCTCTGTATCTCATCGTTTTTCCATGCTCGTGTATGGATCATCCTCTATAAGAATAGGAATCTGCCACCATTGTGCAAAAAGTTTTTGGGTCGAGAAATGACCTTCTAGAATGCGTCTCTCCCTAATGATTCTTAGGTCCATTTCCTGGACTCACGTCGATTTGCATACCACCATGCGAATCCCACCTTGTACGTTGAGATAGCTCCATACCCACAGGCTCCATTTTTTCTAGTTTTTCCCCATGCACCACTGCACTAGGGGCAACATCATTAGCTTCCAGTTAGAGTCATCCAAATTCCACTTGAGACGTCGTTCCCACCTCTGTGTTTGGTTTTTCATACTCTGTATTTTGATGAGACCCTTGTCTCATACTCTCACTATGATTTTCTGGGACATTTCCCAGAAGTCACCATGATTTGCATGTTATCACGTGAATCCCCCTTTGTACATATTAGCATCTTCAAGAGCCATCAGCTCCATCCATACTGCACAGTTGGCCACCTTTGACCATCTTACATCATCCCGCAGGGGACACCATTAGTACTCCCTTGCTTGGTTGACCACAATGGAGTTTTTGTTAAGCTCTTTTCTAACTCCTAAATGAATGAAAATATTGTCAAGCGAATTTGCTTCCTTTCCCACTTGTTAAAGTATTGGAAAGTGAATCTACATAGTCTCATTTATCTCCTTTTGTGGATGGTATAGACTACCATAATAAAATGACCACCTTGGCACACTTAAGCTAAGAAATTTTCCCTTTGAATCATTTTATGCTTTCTCGGTCATTGGGACTGAACTGTACAAAAAATATCATCATGGGTTGTCTTTAAGCTCTTTTCTAGACTTCTCATCAAGAAAAGATCACCGAGCAAAATTGGTTTCGTTCATGCTCGTAAAAGTATTTGAATGATCGTCTAGTCAGTACAAGTTTAACCTTTTCTAGCTTGATTGGACTACCAACGGTAAATAAGTCTCCCATCCCCCAAAAAAGGGTGTGCGAGCTCTCCTATGTACACTTTTATACCTTTTTTGGGCACATGAGACTATCAACGAAAAAGAGATGCCATTGGAATCTTCTTCATGCTTTCATACTCTTTAAAATTGAAAATTCCATCGAGCATTTACTTTCTTAGGCTCTCTAAAAATTCACGAAATCGTGCCACAACGGTGTCTTTAGACGCCACCCCATGTGTTACAGTTTGGAAGCATTCCCCCTTTGGGTCGCCTTTGTTTAGAGTATTATGTGATGAGTATTTCTTGGATCCCATGAATATCAAACATATTATCTACCCCACCCCAATTATTTCCCATATGTAGCTAAATTCCCAGTATAACAGCTATGATCCCCCTCCCTTGAGTTAGTTTCATTTGTTACCAGGTCAGCCCTATTGTCATACTCTGAATAAAGGAAGTTTGAGTCCCCCTTATTCCGCCTGCCCCTATTCCTACCATTCAGTGTGTCAGTCCCCATATTGTCTCACATATTTGGTTATCTCCCTCGCACTTCTGGTCAAAGAAACACCATTTCCTTGGTCAGTTGTAGGTCTCCCTCTGTCGATAACAACACATCTTTTCCAGAGGATAGACCTAGAGGTCCCTGTATCCTATTTCATTAACCTCATTGATGAGTTCCTTGGACCACTTGAGAGGAGTCCTTAGTTCATCTCTGGATGGTTGTGTCTCATGTGCTCGAATTTAGCTACACCATCGCACCGTTGAGATTCATACATGGTATTGGTTTGTGCAGTATATGGTCGAAGACCCCAGTTGTCACTTGACTCTAACACATTGGTGAGTCTATTAAGGGACCCACATAGATTCATGTCCCTTGTGATTTTTGGGTTGCAATTGGAAACATTGTTCAGAATACCTAAATCAGTGCTTCTGTATAGATTCATGATTGATGCAACATATTGTACCACAGAGACTCAGACTCTCCGTTAGTGAGTTCTTACACTTATGTAAACTCCTAGATCTGATTGGTCATCAATCGTGAAGATATTACATTCCATGAGAATTCCATGGGTACGATGTATTGGTTCTTCAGATCAACATTATATTGATCCTTTCATTGAGTCCACCATTATGTAACAACATTTTTACATGATAGACTCTTGTGTTTGGGAGCCTTGATCACATTATTTTTTTTGACATTGTTATGAGCATGGGTATGCTTATTTCATCCATATGCATGTCACATATTCTTTGTATCTCACCCATTGATGGGAACCAACATTATTACAAAAACAAAGGACACCATGTCCCGAACAACGAAGCACCACTTCTTCACAGGTCTCTCCATGATCCCCAAGATCCAATGATGTTTGTAGGCCTGTTGCAGTTGCAACTTTTTGCCCCAAAATTTTCAATTTTAGGGCCCCCCTTTTTTTTGTTTTTATTAAAACTGGCCTAGGATTATTTTGTTTTCAACAAACCTACCCCAAGTTTAGAATTTTCTTTAAAAAACTTGGTATGTTTCACTTTCATGTATCGGAAGATTAGTCGACTATCATTCCGATATCAAAAGCATAGTGGACTATCCTTCTGACATTGCGGAAAAAGAACCATCAAGCCTACCAAGTGCCTTTGAACTCCCTGGCTGATACATCGGGGCTAGTTTTTTTTTTTTATCCTCGGGTTCGATTTGCCGAAGTTCTGGCTTTTATGTAAGATTTGTCTGATGAACTATTTTATTTCACCTTCCAATATCCGATAATGTTTTATTTCGTTGTCGGGTTGTTTGACCGGAGCATGCCGGAGTGATAGTATATATCTCACCCGACGTTGCGGGAGGCCAGTCCCAAGGAGTTCCAAAAACATCATGTTCCTTTTGCCGAAGACTCTAGCTTTTCCAATTTCAGATACCCCGTTCACAAAGTGAGGATTGCGAGGATAGAACAGTCCACAGGCGACGTTGTGGAGGATGATCATTTTGGGTTTCGAGCATAGTGGTTAGTGGTTCCAATGTCCAATTGACTTAACATATCTCGGGTCTATAGTTCTGATTGCGCCTGCCATTGCGGTGATCCTTCGGCTATTTGTTTCGATGGTTCTATAGTTGTTTGTCGATAGTTTACCACCGGTCATTATATATATATATAGGCCATGAGTTATAATGTCTTATTCGACTTATGACTTGTCATTCACATTGGGATTTGTCATTTACACTGTGGAAGTAGTCCAGAGAAATCATGCACACGCAGCTATCAAAATCCCATTCGTTCTGCTCTGCACCTGTGGAATTTCGTTCCATCCATTCGGTTACATCGCTACTGCCAGGTAGGTAAACCGTGGTTTTATTATTTTGGTTGTTATTGGTTAATTTTTGAACCGTTAGGTTTTCCAAAAGTTAGGTTTTACCACATAGGGGGGTAGGGTTTTGCATGCTGGTGGTGGTTTTCATGGTTATTTTATATTACAAATGCAGAGGGATTTTAGCCCGTTTTTGGTTTCATTTTGTGCAGTCTGAGTCTGTACACTGTTGAAGTGTTATGGACGCATATGTGTTTCTTGCGTGGGTTGTTAGGACATGTTGCAGACGGGCGTTTTGCCATCCACACCACCCCTTTATTGATAATTTGTTGGTATGCCAGAGCTTAAAAAGCCATTTTTTCCCCAGTTACCATATCCCGTGGGATTTAGGAGGGTCTTTCGGTCGATTAGGGTTTTTCTCAAAGATGATTGCTGTGTAGGGTTTAGCTTCTAAGGTTGAAGGTTGTGTTGAGATCCAGCGTTAGAATAAGTTTGATAAGTACCTGTGTGAGAAGAAGGGTTTTTCAGTCGATTCAGTTTTGAGATAGTCGAGCTTAGGTTTTTTTTAGGAAACAGTTTGGGAGGCTTTTTCCATGTTAAATCTTTCATTCATAAATACTATGTTTAACTTATTTTAAATAGCATGCATGTCGAGGAGGTAAATAAATTGGTATATTTTCTTGTGTATTGCTAGGATCTCAGTTAGCCTAAAATATGTAGTTTGACTGTGACAGGTTGATTGCTATAAGAGCAACATGTCAAAGAGACAAAAGAAAAAAGATTAGATGGCTGAAGGAGAGCCTGAAGTAGAAATAATCACCAAAGTAGAGTTCATCTACGAAGATACCAAAGCCACTACTGGAGTTGAACCAGACTACAAGTAGAGAGAAATCTATAGAAGGATCTCAAACCAGAATGTACCTGATGCTGGGTTTGAAGAACTGACGATCTATGCTAACATTGAGAAGTCAGCCTTGATGAAAGTAGCTACAAGGCCCGAATTATTTCCCTGTTCAGATGTAATAGGTTGGATTCTTTCTAGGGAAGATGTGATGACAATGATTCTAGAAAACACTACAAAGAAAGGCTATGCTACATATATCCCTACCTATGTCTCCATGGCATACCATTTACCTTCACCAGAGGTCTACCTAACAGAGAGTTGGTTGAAGGAGGTAGCTCTGGACCTAGTAGAAACTGTAAAGAGAATGATGATACCAGGAAATAATTTCCAAACTAGACCTTTCAGAGAATGTGACAGCTCTACTCTTCGTGCTACCTACAGGTTTATTGCATTGATGCTCAACAGGATTTTTGGTAGAGCACATGGGAAGAGATTCAAGATAGGTTGGATATCAGTTATTTTTTTCATGGATACCCAAGGAACCATCTTCAACTGGGCCAATATAGTGTTTAACAACATCTCTGCATGTATATCAACAACGTTAGGAAGGGTGTCTCAAAATAAATCTGAATTTTATATGAGCTCTATCCTAATTGATTGCATATTGTGCACCCAGGCTTTTCCTACTTTGAGATGTTACCGGGAGAAGGACAGAACCCCAGTATACTCAGCCTATAAATTGTTGTGGGCACATAAGTATCATAGATATTATAGGGAAATTTGCGATCATTTCATTATTCCCTTATATACCCTAATTTTCTTGATTGAATGTAATTGCATGTCTGAAGAGGCATTTAAATTCATACAAGAGTTTAGGGATTATTATTTGACGGAGGATGGATTATATGTAAGGATGTATGGTGTCTCAAGAGCTCCTTCTCTACTACCGAAATATGCTACAGATTATGTACTCCACAAGGAGGCAATCAGATAGCTATACATTGATGGACTAGGCAATTTTTTGTTTGAACATAAGAAGGCAATGTGCCCTGCAGTACCTTTCTTACTTGGAAGATATAAGTTTTCAAGGGTAAAGCAGGCCGCATAATTTGTCAAAGAGATAGAATATTTTCGCTTTGGAGAAAATAATTTTCATAAAAATGACTCCCATAACAAAGTAGCTGACTACTGCAAAGAAGCAAGAATTCATTTTGAATATACTGATTTCTGGGACAAAGATGAGGAGACATTCCAAAATGCAAAGAACATAACCGCCCTCAAGAAAAGATTCAAGCAAAAAATAACAACTATGGGTGGAAAAGGAAAGATTTCAGAAAAGGCTAAGAAGTTAGAAGAAGAAGAGGCAAAGAAAAGAGAAGAAGATGTGAGAATATTAGTACAGGAAGCATAAAATTGGTTAAGAATTGAAGAGGAAGAAAATAAACGAGTTGCCGAAGAAGCAGCTACGTAGGAAGAAGAAGAAAGAAAAAGAAAAGAAGAGGCTGAAATAAAGCAGAAACAAGCAGAAAGTGAGGGCTTCAGACTAACAGAGTCCCAAAAAGAGAAACACTTCCACAGAGCAGGTTGATATACAAGAAGTACAAGACCAAACCGATAAAAAACAAGGACAATCCGATCCTGATCCCTTGGAACCTACTGTATCTTCTGGAATCATATTAGGAAAGGCTTCAATTTCTGAAATTGATTTGATTCCTTTCATGCCTACTGAAGGGGAGGAGGTTCCTGATTTTAATATCATTTTTTATGACAAAGAAAAGAAAAGAATCCTCAAAAGAACTGAGAAGAAGGTAGATATTGGGGGACAACCAGGAAAAATGGCAACAGACAAGACATTGGTACCTGGTACGCATAAACATCCATGGTTGATAGCAAGAGTTGGGTAGCTTTAACCTTAGCAACTGAAGACAATGTGGAAAGGCTCATTACTGATCTAGAGTAGTCATGGAAGAATGTGGCCCAACTGAAGGAAACCTTAAATAAGGAAAGAGATGAGAGCCAAAATCTAAAGAGAAAATATGAAGATATGATAGGCGAAGTCAAGACTTCAAGAATAGAATGCCAAACTCTGCAAGCAGATAAGAATGCTCTAGAAATATCTATAGAGAACACAGAGAAGAGTGCTTAGTTACCTTAGCTGAATTACAAAAGCTACAGTTGGACCATTAGATGTTAAAGACTGAAAAGGATAATCTTCAGTTATCATATGGAAATTTAAGTGAAGAGAAGAACAAGTTGGAGAGCATGGTTACTAAGATGGAAATGGAGAAGGCTACTGTAGAGGAAAAGGAGAAGCAATATCAGATGCAAGTAGCAGCCTTAGAAGAGCAGAAAAATTCATTGACCTCATCACTTAAGGATGCTATGGAGTAGAAAACTGACATCCAACCTTTGAAAGAGAATGTTCTGACTCAAAGAAAAAATATCCATCAAATACAAATACAGATAGAAGATGAAAGGTCCAAAATTTTGCAGATAGACACCAGGCTAGAAGAAATTGTAGATACCACTTCATATTTCCTGGATAGGTCTCAATATATATTGGATATTCTAAAAGGAAGAATGGTCTGGGTAGAGGCCAATAAGGAATCTCCCGCAGAGCTAGCTATAAAATATCAGCAAACTTTAAAGCAGGATTATGAATTACTGGAATTTGCAATTAATGTAGCAGAGGAGTCATGAAAATAGTGAAAAAGACAAAGACAGCATGTGCTAAATTTTACAGGAGAGTGCTCTCCACATACAATTGATTTTAGACTTCTGCAGAAAAGATATTGGATGTGCTACTCGAGCATGAATTGTTTCTAAAACATTTATAGGATAGGCACCAAGAAGATGAGCAAGAAATCCAGTAGGTCAACGACCCAGATGAATGGATATTGAAAAATGTGGTAGCACTTGTAGTAGTGAGCATACATTTATTAGAAGACCAGTTGCACTTAAGTCTTGGTAGGATAGAGGGGGTAAAGACCCAAGATGCCAAATACAAAATTAACATTTGATTTATTGAGCCTTCCGGGTTTGAAGGCATAGCAGTAGGTTCTCATGCATGGAAGAAGTTCATCAGCGAGCAAGCTGTCCCTTCGTCATAAAATGTTTTGGAAATATTGATTTAAAATGTAATATATTGTATTAATTTTGTGCACAAGCTACAGGACAAAATTTTGGAAAAAGAAAGGTTGGGGAAGCTCAAGAGACAATGAGGGGCAGCCCAAGAGTTTTTCTTTTTGTATAAGTATAGGAGACTTTTAGATAGGAAGGGATCTTTTTTTTTAGACAATCTTGAGAAAGTATTGTAAGAAGAACTCATTCATTTTACAATAAAGAGTTATATGTTTCTGCTAGAGAAAGTTCCGTGGATTTTCAAATGTTTGCTATGGGCTAGTTGGATATGAACTATTTATTTTTCAGCTTGTTTACATAAACTGTGAGATCGTTCTAACCTATTGAATTCTTTCATGTTATGAATGTGCTCCTTTTTATTTTGTGAAATTTCCACATTGATTAATGAATGTTTTAATTGACAATAATCTATCTTGTTGTTTATCTTTCTATTGATATTCATGTGTTTAGAAACGTTAACAACTATCTGTGATTTTCTTTATGCATGCAAGACGATGCATTACTCACCATTAATGATAGTTTTGCTCCCTAGGGATAGGTTAGTGATTCTTAGTTAGTTTGTTGTTGTTTTTTATTTCGAAGCGAGAGAGGTAAGAACCTGTGCATCACATTGTGACCATACTCATTATCTCTATCGTCTGCATTTAGTTAGGCACTTGCACATCATACCTAAAACATTAAAAAACTAAAAAATACACAGTGGACCAGGCCATAAATGGTAAAATACTTTAATTGTTACTTGACCTACGGTAGCCGGACCATAAACTAGATGGATTCCCCATCCCAAACAATAACGAGATAATTGGGAACGTTTATTGGGGAGAATCCCTACTGTTGTTACCTGCAATTTTCTTGGCCTCAACAGCTTTTTGGTGCTAGGAGGGCCACCAATGCAGGGCTGGCCGAGGAAGCCCGCTTCCTCAAAATTACTCCATTGGTGACAGTTCTGAAAACAGTTTGCTTCACAAACCCACTCCTTAAGATAAATATAAGGGGTATCTATATCCTGTCGATAACGAAGTGGTTGATGACTTAAGAAGAATTACCAGGGAATATGCGAAAAATATTGGAGGATTACCTATTATCTCTATCCTACCTAGAAGAGAGTACCAAAAGAAAGATCACCCTCAATTAGAAGACTTAATGTTGGTAGAAGATCATGAAGAACTGGTAGAAGAAGCTTTACAAGAAGTTGATCAACCTTTAGATCAATTGGATCCAGATTCACCTTACTGTTCACCTTTCCAGACCCTTGTTTAGTCCCAACCACATACTCCACTCAGAATCATGGCTAATGTAAATGCAACCTGGCCACCTCCACAACCTGCTTGGAGGTCTAGGTCACCTTTAAATTTGACACCTCCCTTGCATGATTTGCCTCAGGATTTTGACAAGATGTTACCCAAGTTTGAACCAAGTGAAGAAATTCTGGTAGATGATCATTTCCAGAGTTTTTACTTGGCTATAGAAGGACTACGAGTTGGATAGCATGAAGATGTGGTCTGTAGATTGTTTTCCCACACCCTGAAAGGAAAAGTAGCCTCATGGTACTTTTCCCTACCCGCAAATTCAATTACAGATTGGAATACTTTTGAGATAATGTTTAGAAGCAAGTACATAGTACAAAAAACTCATGCAGTGTTAATGAAATGATTATGTGCTCTAAAGAAAGAAAGGAAGGAAAAAGTGCATAATTTCACTCAAAGGTTTGCTGCTTACCTAAACAATTTCACTGCAGCTGATAAGCCATAAAAAAATGATCTAATTGAATACTATACCTCAAATCTCGGGCCTATTCTAGCCATGTTTGCCAAGAGATCAGTTAGACCTACATTAGAAAAAACCTATGAAGAAGCTAAGAAGGTATAGGCTGAGATGGACAGTATAGAAAATTACCCTGTGCAGTCAGAAGAGAAGACTTTTGGAAAAAAGAAACCTTTATTACTGACTAAACCTAAGGATGAGCGAACATAGGATTTCGAAGGGATGGTGAAGATGATGCAGAAATTATCCAACAGAATGATAGATTTAGAAAAATAAAAAGAGGCTCATAAACCATATAAGACTTATTATAAAAAAAGGGAAGACAACAGTCAACCTAAACATCCTCCACAAAGTCCTTCAGTAATGAATTTAACCGATGTGGGCATGGATAATTTTTGTACCTTTCATCAGTAGCCTCATTCTGAGAAAAATTGCCCACAATGGATTAATTCTCTAACATTAGTAATGAATCAATTATTGGACTCCAAACTGACAGAAACTGGTAAGGAGGAAGAAAAGGATCATGAACCTACGGAAAAACAAGAGGAAGATACCTTAGTTTTATGGGACTGTGTCTTTATGTTTGATACAGAAGATGAAGATTTTCTGATGCAAGGGGAAAAACCAGAAACCAATGTAACAACAAGAAGTGAAAATCTGTTAAAAGAAGATAAGTCAATACTTCCTAAGATTAAGAAACTTCAAGAAAACATGAAGAAGATACAAAACAACACTGCAACTGTTAAAATACCTGAATTTTTCATTTCAAGTGAGGATCCGAAGAAAATCAACACACCTCTTAAGCTTACTGAAGTTAAGATTGATAATGTCAAGAAGAATCTCAAAGAACCTGAGATGGGATATGATATTGTGGAAGACATTAAAAAGGCTAAAGCAAATATCTCATTGTTTGAAATGTGCAATTTACCTCAGCAAAAAGAGAAGCTTTTAAAAGTACTTGAGACACTAGACGAGGAGCCTCCCAGTGACAACCAACTTGAGGAAGAAATTGGTGAGGCAAGTTTAGGAGGGAAATCTAATTATAAAACTCCAGCATTTCTCCTAACTTTTGAAATTTTCAACTATAATGTGCATAGTTGTTTAGTGGAATCAGGAGCATCAGTCAACATTATGCCACTTTTAGTCTGCAAGAAAATCAATGGTCAACCTAAACCATCCACTTGGCAAGTTCTTCAATTATACATAATAGCCGTAAAGGTAATAGGAGAAATGGAGGATGTTCTGATTCACTTATCCACAGATGAGAGCGTATGTCAGTACATAAACATTGTAGTAGCAGACATACTAGATGTTTATGGACTGATGTTGAGCCGAGATTGGTCAGCAAGGTTAGAAGGATATTTTGTATCAGAATGGTCACATTTGTGGTTTCCTTTTAAGGGAACTCCAAATCAGATAAAAGTGTTAAGAGAGCCTCAAATTAAATACAATGTCACTCAGTTAGAAGGGGAAAATGAACCAGTAAACTATGTATTGGGAAACTATTTCATTGAATTGGAACTAGGAAATTACCAAGCTGAAGAAGCCAGCAGTATACTTGATATCCAACCCGATATCCTTTGATTTTCATGGGATGATGAGATTGACTGTAACATAGTATATTTAGTTTCAGATGTCGTATGTAATTCAAATTCAGTAGAAGTAGATAGTTTTTGGACTCTTTATTTTGATGGTTCTAAAACATTGGAGGGATCAGGGGCTAGATGTGTCCTGATTGATCTAGAAAAAAATAAACATTTTTTTTCATGTAGGTTAGAATTCGAATGCACAAATAACACAGCCGAATGCGAAGCACTAGTTCAGGGACTTAAAAAAGCAATAGAACTGAAAGTAAAAAATATGAAACTATATGGATATTTTGAAATCGTTGTTAAGCAAATTCGAAACAAAATACACTACATTTCACCACATTTGAAAGCTTACCAAAATGAAGTTTGAGATTTGCTTATAAATTTTCATCCATTCAATATTGTGTCCATTCCTAGATTAAAGAATGAAGCAGTTGATTTACTAGCTACCTCAGCCGCAAGATTAGTACCTTCAAATAATAGATGCTCTATTGAATTACTTTTTAGGCCTTCTGTTCCAGATATGATCACAAATCTATGGGTTTTTTACAATGATCAACAAATTTTGGAGTTTTTGATGAATGATAATACTTTCAAAGGAGAAATAATAGACTATGAATAACATCAAGTAGAAATAAAATTCGGAAACTTTATTCCTAAAGGAGTTAGGACCTTGGAACGAATGTTTGATTTAGATAACAAATTCAGAAAGCCAGCGAATGTCAAGACCCATAGCTCGTCCTTAAAATTCGAGTTGATAAATTTGGGGACTGAAGCTGAACCCAAATATGTAAATTTAGGGAAGTGTTGTTCTCCAGGAAAAAGGAGTAAGTTCATCAGTCTATTCAAGCAGTACAAGGATGTATTTTCTTGGACCTATGAATATTTTAAAACTTATGACACAAAGATCATACAACATGTTATCCCAATCAAAGGTGGAACCAAGCCTTACCAACAACCTTTGAGGAAGATGCATCCTAAGCTGGAACCTTTAATTCAAAGTGAGGTAAAAAAGTTGTTGGATGCTAAAATCATATTTAAAGTCAGACATTCGGAATGGGTTTCTAATTTGGTGAAAGTACGAAAAAAGTCTAGAGAAATTAGGATTTGTGTAGATTTCAGAAATCTTAATCGTGCATCAGATAAATATAATTATCTGGTCCCACCCATGGAGAAAATACTACAGATGGTTTCAAGTTTTAAATTATTTTCATTATTAGATGGATTCTTCGGTTATAATCAAGTATTAGTAGCTAAGGAAGTCCGGCTTAAAACCACTTTTAGAACCAAGTGGGGAACAATTGCGTATAGGAGGATGCCCTTTGGAATTATTAATGTTGGAGCTACTTTCCAGAGGGCCATGGATATAGCTTTCCGTGGTCTGATTGGTCATAGTGTTTTTGTTTATCTAGACGATGTCACAATATTTTCGAAAAAGAGAGAGGAGCATGCATTTCATTTGAAACAAATTTTTGATCGTTTCCGGAAGTGTGGTATTTCACTAAATCCCAAGAAATGTGTGGTTGCAGTCACAGAAGGAAAGCTATTGGGTCATGTTATTTCTAAGAAAGGGATCTCCATAGACCCGGAGAAGATTAAAGACATAGAACAGATCCCTTTACCCCATAATAAAAATGGTATACAATATTTTATGGGGACAATCAACTTTGTGTGAAGGTTTATACCAGACTTTGCTCAGATCATCAAACCTTTGCAGCAAATGGTTAAACAGAGTGTGCAATTAAAATGGACTGATTTGGAGAAGAATGCATTCAGCAATATAAAAACATCTGTTGCTCATGCACCATCACTCAAAAGTCCAAATTTTGAAAAGGATTTTATTCTGTACACTTTTGCGTCCGATGATTCGTTAGAAGTTGTGCTTACACAGAAGGAAGATGGGGGAGATGAGTACCCCATGTCATTTATGAGCACTGGTCTACAGGGAGCTAAATTGACTTATCCAACAGTTGACAAACAAGCTTATGCAGTTTTTAAAGTGGTAAAACAATTCAGGCCATATATACTTAAGAATCGCACCAAAGTAATAGTTCCACACCCAACTGTACGATCTCTTTTTGTACAAAAGGAATTAGGAGAAAGAAGAGGCAACTAGGTGACTACTTTATAAGAATATGATCTTGATTTCAAACCAGCATCCATAGTTAATGGAAAAGGATTGTGTAAACTAATGACTGAAAGTCAAAACAATGAAGAAAGAAGCTGGGATAATGAAGCTGAACTACATATGGTGGATGTATGTCCTTTGTTTATAGCTCCAGACTCATGGTATCGGTACCTATTCCACTACCTCCAAGAAGGGTATTTGCTGGAGCATTGGAGTCCCAAGAAAAGAAGAGCATTATGTCTAAAATCAGCTTTATATTAGATCATTGATGGAGTACTATTCAAAAAGAACTACGATGGAGTTTTTCTCAGGTGCTTAGAACAAGAATATGCAAAGAAGGTCATAGCAGAATTGCATGATGGGCCTGCTGGAGGTAATTTTTTCGGAGACACACCAACAAATAAGATTCTCAGAGCTGGATATTACTGGCCCACACTGTTTAAGGATGCTCATGCTCATGTTAGAAAATGTGATGCTTGTCAGAGATGTGTTGGAAGACAAGCTAAAGCAGCGGGACCGTTAAAAGCAGTAATTATATCAGAACCATTTGAACAATGGGGAATCGATATTATTGGAGAAATAAACCCAAATTCCTCCTTGCAGCACAAGTATATTCTAACAACAATTGATTACTTCACTAGATGGGTCGAGGCTATTCCATTACAAAAAGTAAACGGAGATGCAGTTATGGATTTCTTATAGAATCACATTATGACCAGGTTTGGGGTTCCAATTTCCCTGGTTTTTTATAATGCTGCTTACTTTTCTTCTATTATATTAACTCCATTTTCTAATGAAAGAGGAAGTAAGTTGCATTATTCTACAAATTATTACCCACAAGGAAATGGTTTGGTGGAATCCACAAACAAAAATATGATTAGAATTCTAAAGAAAACCGTAATAGAAAATCAAAGGAGTTGGAATTTAGCGTTACCTAATGCTCTTTGGGCTGATAGAGTCACACCTAAGAATTCCTTAGGTGTGTCACCATACACTCTTGTTTATGGAAAAGAAGTTGTCCTCCCTCCTAATATTCTATTTCCATCTTCCATAGTAGCCCAAGAATCTAGGGGTACCGATAATGGATTTCTACAAATCAGAATCTATAATCTATTGAAGTCAGAAGAGTCTAGGTCCAAATCCAAGGAAAGGTTTAAGCATCAACAAGAAATAGTGAAGCATTGGTTCGGCAAGCACAAAGATGGGAACAAAGAATTCGAAGTAGGATATCTAGTTCTTAAGTGGGATCATCCGTACGATGAAAGGGGAAATCACACTAAGTTTTAGCAGTTATGGGTAGGACCTTTTCAAATTGCAGCAAAGCTAGGCCCCTCAACTTACAAGTTGCAAGACTTATAGGGGTGGGAAGAGAACTTACCAGTAAATGGTTTAGTTCTCAAGCCTTATTTTTCTTGATCATTTTTTTATTTGGTTTTCTTGTACATAAATAAACATTTGGTTTGTTTCTTACTGTGTTGGCTTGGCTGTGTTTTGTGTATCCTTGGCTATGTGTAAGCCTGCTTGTTTGTTATTCCTTGGAGAATCATGCCCAGCTCGAGGGTGGCAGCGTTGCTGAGAGATTAAGGAGCACGTTGGCCTATGGTTGGGTGGAACGTTGCAGCGACGTAGCTGGTTACAGAATGAGTTCTTCATAAGATAAGTAATCTTGTCTATTTTATTTCTGCAATCATATTTTCTGTTAATGAATGTGATGAACATGTAGAATGCTTGTATGAATGTATGTTTGCTTCTTCTGTATGATAAATGATCATGTATGCATGTTCTAGTTCAAAGCATTTTATTTCACATTTTAGCAATTTTATCAATGCACATGTTCATGGGGCTGGTATCCCGGATGGTTAATGCCAGGGTAGCATCCTCTTCGCGGTCGGAGGGTCAGGGACGTTATAGAGGAACTTCCAATTTATAAGCAACAGACCCAATGTTCTGAATAATTTTATATGGCCCATAGAACTTTGGAGCCAGCTTCTGATGCCCTTTGAGTTTTAGGGAGGATTTCTTGTAAGGCTAGAAATGAATAAAAACCATATCACCGACTTGAAAGGTGCACTTAGAACGGTGTTGATCAACTTGCTGCTTCATGCGATTTCTTGCCATGTGAATATTCTCTTGCAGAATGTGAAGAATCTGATCACGGTTGTGCAGAACCATGTCAACTGCCTAAACTGGTGAACTATGGGAGGTGTATGGAAGGAGCATTGGGAGTGGCTTCCCATAAACAGCTTCATATGGATTCATTTTAGATGCATTATGGTAGGAAGTATTGTACCACCATTCAACAAGAGGGAGCCACTTTTCCCATTGATGTTGTTGTTCAAAGGTGAAGCAATGAAGATAAGTTTCCAAGCATTTGTTGGTGACTTTAGTTTGACCATCTGTTTGTGGGTGATATCCTGAACTCATTTTCAGTTTGGTTCCAGTGAGGCGAAAGAGTTCGGTCCAAAAATGACTTGTGAAAATTGCATCACGGTTTGAGACAATGGAAGAAGGAATGCCATGAAGATGGAATATCTGGTCCATGAAAATTTATGCGACTGAGGAGGCAGTATATAGATGGCTGAGAGCACAAAAATGACTATATTTGGAGATTACGGTCTTCCCTCCATATTTAGGGAGCCCATCGATGAAATCCATCGAAATATCTGTCCAAATCCTTGTAGGGATGGACAAGGGTTCGAGCAAGCCGGGGAGGAGTGTAGTTTCATCCTTGTGGTGCTGGCAGGTATCACATTTAGCAATCATCTATTGAATTTCCTTTTTCATTCCCTTCCAAAATAAGTTACATCATGCCCGATCATACATTTTGAGGAACCCAGAGTGCCCTACCACTGGAGAATCATGGAGTTCATAGAAGACATCCTGGTGAATATTTGTGCTATGGGGAAGCACCAAGCGACCCTTGTATCATAGAGAAGAATCATCCCAAGAGTATTGCGATACAAGAGAAGGATTACTGGTCAACTGTTGGATGATTTGTGATAAGGAAGAGTCATTGACATAGCCTTGCTGAACAGATTGTAACCAATTTGGAATAGGCATAGAAATAGCTGAACGAGAAGCATGGTCATCAAATGCACGGGAAAGAACATTTGCCACAAGATTGTCCTTACCCTTCTAGTAAGTGATATCGTAGTCATAAGCCATGAGTTTGCTAACCCATTTTTGTTGTGTTGGGGATGAGACTCGTTGTTCTAGGAAATATTTTAGACTCTGGTGATCAGTCTTGATACATAAATGATTCCCTAAGAGGTATGGATGCCACTTATGTACGGCATGCAAAATAGCCATCATTTCCTTCTCATATGTAGAGGTAGAGAAATTCTTACTAGATAGGGATTTGCTGGTGAATGCAATGGGATGTTCATCTTGGAGGAGGATAGCACCAAGTCCATTGTCGCAAGCATCACTCTCAATAGTGAAGGGCTTGGAAAAATCAGGCATAGCTAGAACAGGTGTGGTACACATAGCTTGTTTCAGTTTCTCAAATGCACACGCAACAGTAGGTGTCCATGCAAAAGCATCCTTTCTTAGTAGAGCTATTAATGGAGCTGCAATCTTCCCATAATCCTTGAGAAACTTGCAGTAGTAGCCAGTAAGTCCCAAAAACCCACAAAGGCTCTTTAAGGTATGAGGAGGTGGCCAATTTTTCATGGCATCAATTCTGGCAAGATCGACACGAACCCCTTGTGCTGAAACAATATGCCCGAGATAATCTACTTCCTTCTTCCCAAAAACACATTTAGATTGTTTGGCACAGAGATGATGATCACAAAAAAGTTACAGTACAAGATCCAGATGTTGGATATGCTCAACCCAGGTTTTACTATAGATGAGGATATCATCAAAGAAGACGAGAATGAATTTTCGTAAGTAGGGCCGAAATATTTTGTTCATCAATGCCTGGAACATGGAAGGGGAATTTGTGAGGCCAAATGGCATGACCCAAAATTCATAATGGCTATCATGTGTGCAGAAAGTTGTTTTAGGGATATGATCTGCATGGACCCGAATTTGGTGATACCCAAAATGAAGATCCAACTTGGAGAAAAAAAGAGCACCATGGATCTCATCCAGAAGCTCATCAACAACAGGAATTGGAAACTTATCCTTGATTGTGATGTGATTAAGTGCTCGAAATTCGATGCAAAGGCGCCATGACCCATCTTTTTTTCGGACTAGAAGGACTAGTGAAGAGAAGGAACTAGTGCTAGGGTGAATAACACCTTGCTTGAGTAAGTCACGAACAAGCATCTCAATTTCTGTCTTATGGTGAAATGGGTAGCGATAGGGCCTGATGTTGGGAGGGACACTTCCAGGAAGGAGCGGAATATGATGGTCCTTGAGTCGGGAAGGTGGCAATCCCACTGGCTCAGCAAACACACATGCATATCGATCCAAAATTTGTTGGAGATCCAATGGAGTAGTTGAGACTGCTGCAGGTTGCATTTGAATGAAATGGAGCTGAGCGATGACACCATGTGAAATTTTCTTAAGAATATTTTCCATGCAATGTGAACTGATGAGGCTGAGATACCTTGGTTGCAAGCCCCGCAATGTGTGTTTCATACCATTGATTGAGAACTACATCCAAAGTTCAACAAAATACCATAAAATGGGTCCCTGTGTGCGTAACCATTGAGCGCCCAAAACCACATCACATCCGCCTAAGGGCAAGGCAAACATGTTAGAGCACAAGTTATAATCCCCCATAGAGATGCACACATTAAGACACTTCCCTTTGCAAGGTAAGGTGCCCCCATTGGCAATCATGACTTCAAAGCTGGAGCAAGGATGGATGAAACAATCATCCTGTTTGGTGATCCTCGGGTCAATGAAGTTGTGAGTGCTACCAGAATCAATGAGTATTGTATGAGAGAGTTTTTTGAAGAATCCTCTAACCCGCATGGTTTGTGGGGTGGTGACTCTAGCTAAGGCATGGAGAGATATCTCTAGTTGGTCCTCTGGAGTAGGAAGTTGCTGAATTTCACCATCATCATATGTGGGATCCTGAGCATCATAAAAAAATTTAGGTGCGGGTGGAGAATCCACATTCAAGAGATAGAGCTTTTGCTCAACACATCTATGTCCCCGGGTGAATTTCTCGTCACAATTACAACAAATACCTTTTTCCCGATGTTCCCGCATCTTTGCTTCAGACAAATGCTTGATAGGAGTGGTTCTAGGGGCTGGAGGATTTTGGGTTCTTTGAGGAACCATAGGTCTGAATGGAACAAGAGTGGATTTGGAGCATTGTTGAGCCCAGATCTTGTCCTCTGCTAGCTTAGCCAACCCGAGGGATTCCATCATTGTGTTGGGGCAAAAAATTTTAACCTCAGAGTGTATTGCATCCTTCAGGCCACTGATAAAACAACTGAGGTAGAATGCATCAGGAAATCCCTCTGTGTGATTGGAAAGTTTCTCAAATTCTGTCTGATACTCCCGCACAGTGCCAGTTTGGCAAAGTTTGGTCAGTGCTCCTGTGAAGTCATCAAAAGCACTAGGACCAAATTGTTGCAAGAGGAGTTGGGAAAAATATATCTAGTTTGGCTCGGCATGAGCCTTGATGTGCCAACGGAACCATTGAAGTGCTTCATGTTCCAAATGAAAGGATGCAAGGGGGAATTTATTGACATCAAAAGTGTTATGAAAACTGAAATATTGTTCTGTCCTATAAATCCATCCAGTCGGATCATCACCATTGAAGCAAGGAAAATCCATCTTTGGCCCGCGGAAGTTGCTAAATGATGAGAACCCAATGTCTGCAGAAGACTCGGGCTGTTGACAGTTGTTCATGGGTGAATGCTGAAGTTGGAGGCCTAGAATTTTATGATCTAGATCCTCAAGTTTGGACTTGACGGCGGTAAGTTCTTCTTCCATTTGTTTATTTGCTTCGACGTGGGTGACAACCATAAGTAGTTTTTTTTTTTAAGGCAATGGGTAGAAAAACAAAAATGGAGAGGCTTTTAGAAAAGGAGATTTTTTATCTGGGAAAAATTTGGCGGGGGGGGGGTAATTGGGATTTTACAGGGTTTTGGACACTTTTTCAGAGACAAGAAGTAGAAAATGGGAATTTCAGAGGTGGGATGAAGGAATTGGAAAATTTGGCAGAGAGGGATAATGAAGAAGAAATTGAAAACGAACACCGTGGAAAAATTTGAAGGCGATTGGGTGAGAATCAGAGAAGTTATGACAAATTCTAAAAATTGACAAATGTGGAATTTCGGCCTTGAGGGAGTGAAATTGGGGATAAGGGCCTCAATGAAGGAATATGCAAAATGGTATCATGGGGGTGACAATGAAGTTTCAAGGAAAATGAAGCTAAATCAAGGAAGATATGGTTGAAAAATAGAAATTTATACTCTTTTTTTTTTAAGAAGAAGAACTAATCTATGGCGGTGCTAGAAGCTACGTTTTATCAATAGGAAATGGAGTAAATGATCTGTGACAATTCTGAAATTATACACGTTATCAACTGTAAATAGAGATGGACCCCAAGTATATTTGGCTTCCTATTGGTTCAAAGGTAGTCACTCAGCCACCAAGGCTGTCTCAGGCTTGAGTATTAGGGCAGTACCCCTCACTTCACAACGCAGGTAAAACTACTAACCGCTTGGCCAAAAATGACAGCTCTTTGGTTTTCCTCATGGATGGGAATCTAGTCAATCTGGTGGGGGTCATTGACCTTTTCGCTTGGCAGGTCCTCTCAATGGCCAGCTACTTCAGGGATCCTGTGGTACTCCTCACAATGAGTTTTAGGGCTATGCCCAAGTACTTCCCACAGTTAAGCGGATAGGGTTTAATCCCTGATTCGGATGAATAATATTGCTACAAGAAGAAGAACAACTGTAAGGTGCACAGAGAGCACAGAGCCAGGAAGCATGACAAAAAAAAAAAATCCCGAAATTCCACCTAACGAGCCCAAGAAAGTGCTCTAATACCATATGTGGAGAACCTCCTGTAATGAACAATCAAAATGCACGATATAACAGAAAAATTGGAGCACAAAAGAGATTTTATTGATCATGGGCCACTTCGAGGGGGAATCCTCCTTTGAGTAAGCTCAATACAAAATAACTCTTCGATGCTTTCATTAGCCTCAACACATACTTATATACTAAATCTAATCTAAACAACTATTACTCCACATGAATGTGTGATAATGCAATCTATTAACTAGACAACTTAACAACTATTACTTACTCCCCATGAATGTGGGATAATACATCATACTAATGGGATGACTTACAAAGCATATGCGTCTAACAAAATATACCAACAAGATAAAGAGGGGGGTTGACACGGGTTCTTAACATGTTGTTACCTGCAATTTTCCAGGCCTCAACAAGGCCATACAATGAGCTCCTGCCCTCACACATCAGGGGGCAATGTTAACCCAAACAATTTCTCATATAGCATACACCATACAAAGACATTCATTTCGTAACCCATTCTACCCCTACACCCATTTAACATATATTTTTCTCAAAAATCTCCCAAAATACCCTCAAAGGGCTTAAAAACCCACAAAAGAGCTTAAAAAGATAAAAAAAAAGGAGCTAAAAAACTCAAAAAGGGGTTAAAGCCCCAAAAAGGGCCTAAATATCCTCAAAGGGCTTAAAACCTCAAAAGGAGCTAAGAAACAACTGAAGAGGGATTAAAACCTAGGTAGGGCCCAAAACCTTAACCAAGGGCTAAAAAACATAGAAAGGTGAGAAAAACTATAAATAGAGGTGTAGGGGTATCCATCACACACATGATTCATCCTTCCTTTCATTATAATGCCCACATGAGTACCTTGAGAGACCTTTCACTCTCAATCTATTCATCCCCCAAAACTCCATTTCCTCCATTTGCTCGTTCCCTTGGTGTGTTGAGTCAAAACTCCACCCAATCCCAGCCTGTGGAGAGGCATTTTCTGAGTTTGGGCATGGTGGCCCTCTTTCAAACCAAATAGGAAGGTATAATTTTTCATCTTTGTTTATCTAGTTTGTAGTCTGTATATGTTTCCTATTTGTTTTATATTCTAACAATTTGTTGCAGCTCATTTTTTCTCCATTGACTCTACCCTTTCATCCTCTGGACGGAAGGGAGGTGCTTCTGTGCGTGTCTAGGGATTTTGTCCAGCCACAAGATCCATGCCAAAATAATTGTCAAGGATGTAAAGGTGGTTCACATTCGTCCAAAGTTTGGAATGTTGTTGTCAAGATCCTGGGCAGCCAAACTCAAGGGTGTAGTTCAAATGGACATATCAGATGCCACCATCCCTGTTTTTGGTGTATAGAGGAGGATTTATAGAGAGGAAAAGTTGGCATACATGGTGAGCAGTGCCTAAAGGCCAAATAACCATCCCATCTATTCACTGGACATTGATAAATGATCATCCATTTTCCTTACAGAGGGAGGAAAAGAGAATTTCAGTTCATAGAACACTTCTTTTGTCCCCACTTAGGAAGAACTTGAGGGATTGTGGAATGTGAACTTTGATGGGGCAACATGCAAAGAAGGGGCAGGAGTTGGAGTTTGAGTAAAACCTACAGGAGGAAGTGATTTAAATTATTCTTATAAATTAGCCTTTGATTACACAAATAATGAGGAAGAATATGAGGCTATGATGTTGGCATTTCAGATCCTAAAATATTTCCAAGTCAGGAGGGTGGTGATACATGGGGACTCTAATATGGTGATTAAGAAAATGCAAGGTGAGTATCAGGCCAGACATCCCAAGATGAGAAGCTACATAAATGTTTCCCTAGATTTGATAGAATGATTTGAAGAATGGAAGTTTAATATGATTCCCAGATTGCAGAATGGCATAGCCGATTCTTTGGCCACTTCTGCTGCTATTTTCAAAATTCCCATGTACCCCAATAGTAAATATGAGATTGAGGTTAAGCACAAACCCTTTGTCTCGGATAATGTTAAGAATTGGTAGGTCTTTGAGGATGATAAACAAATCCATAATTTCCTTAATATCACTGGGGAGTTTGATGTCTTGATCATTGATTAAGATAACATGCTCCTGGAAGGGTCTACTCTCACCCAAGAGTGCTCGCAAAGTTAGATTGATGGTCCCAAAGAAATGCCACAAGATGATATTGCTGCCCTTGTTGAGGGTGTTGTTGGAAATGAAACTGATAAATTTGTTGGGCTAGAATTGTAGGGGGTTGATGGACATAAATAATATTTAAACAATATTCGTGGAAATGAAATCCTGCATCTTAAGAGTAACACTATCCCCATGGGTTTAGTCCCTTTAGAAAATATCTTTGACCCAAATGATGTTGCTAAGGAGCCTCAACTTGTCCCAAGCTATGAGGATATGGAAGATGTGAACATTGGAACAAAAGGTCATCCTAAAACCATCAATATCTCAAGAGCACTCTCTCCGTAGGCCAAATAGAAATACATCTCACTGATGGAGGAATACACAGGTGTCTTTGCATGGAGCTATAGTGATCTTAATTCTTATGATACAAACATAATTCAACACACTATACCAATAAAAAAGGATGAGATTCCTTTCAAGCAAAAACTAAGGAGAATTGACCCCAAGATGCTACCCCTGATTGAAAAAGAAATAAAGAAGTTGTTTGAGGAAAAAATCATTGTGGCCCTTAGATTCTTAAGGTGGGTGGCCAACTTAGTTCTGGTGAGGAAGAAGAATGGAGACTCAGATACGATTGTGCATTTAATTAAGAAATATGAACAAAGTCTCTTTGAAAGACCATTATCATCTTCCTAAGATGGACCACATTCTACAAAGGCTAGTAGGATCTCGAAGGATCTCCACCTTGGATGGATTCTCTAGAAACAATCAGGTTCATGGTGCACGTAGAAGACTAAGAGAAGACTGCTTTCACTACACCTTGGAGTACCTTTATGTATGTGAAAATGGCATTGGAAATCATGAATGTAGGGGAAAACTTCCAGTGAGCCATGGACATAACATTTGCTGATGAGAAGGACAAGATTTTGGTTATCTATTTAGATTGCATCATGGTTTTTTCAAAGTTCGATGAGGAGCACGTTGCACACCTACTGCCAGTGTTCAGAAAATGTAGAAAGTTAAGAATTTATTTGACTACTAAGAAGTCCCACTTTGCTAAAATAGAGGGGAAGCTGCTCGGGCACATAATTTCTGAGGAAGGCATCAGAATAGACCCAAAGAGAGTTGAAGACATACAAAAAATTGAGCTCCCTCGAAACAAGGTTGAGGTTCAATATTTCCTGGGAAGGGTTGGTTTTTTGAGAAGCTTTATTGTTGCTTTTGCTGAGATTGTGAGGTGTATGACTAGTATGCTGATAAAGGATAATGAGATCAAGTGGACACCTAAAGAAGTATTTTGAGGACATGAAGAAGGATATTTTAGAAGAACCTCTGCTGGTAAGCCCTGATTTCTCCAAGGATTTCCTCATATTCTCATTTGCTTCAGAGCACACAATGGAAGGAGTATTGTTACAAAAGAATCATGAGGGAAATGAGAAACCCATTTCTTTCTACAACAAAAAATTGAGAGATGCCCCACTAAAATACAACATTTTGGAAAAGCAGTCTTATGCTCTAGTATAGACCTTGAAGGAGTTCGAGTTTTACATCCTGCATTCTCACATCATTGCTCATGTTCTCACTAGTGCAGTGAAGTATATTCTAACCCAACCAGATCACGAGGGTAGAAGGGGGAAATTGGTAGAAGTATTACTTGAGTATGACTTGGATATTAGGCCCACAAAGTTGATTAAAGCCCAAGGACTAGCCAAACCCATGGTAGAGTCAAACTGTGATTTGATCATCCTGCACATAGTTGTTGAATTATCAACAGAAGAGAAAAACCCTGAGGAATGACCAGAGCTACAAGTGGCTGAATATTTCTTGTCATCCCCATGGTATGATGGCATCATTTTCATATTACAACATCTACAAGATCCATGGGATATGGAAATAAAAAGGGACATATTCCTCAAGAAGAAGGAAGAAAAGTTTTTCATATTAAATTGGAAGTTGTATTGGAAAGAGCCAGGATGGGTTCTGTTGAAATGTGTTAATAAACAGGAGGAAAAGAAGCTCATTAAGTATTTTAATGTATGATAATGTGGAGGCCATCATTACTAGATGAAAAGTGTGAATAAAATTACGAGAGCAGTATTTTATTGGCCCACCACCTTTTCTGACACCCACAAGGAGATTACTGCCCTCCATAAGTGTCATATTTTTAAAGCGAGGAGGAAGCTTTTACCATTGCCTCTAAATCCAATACATGTTGAGGCCCCTTTCTATGACTGACCATTACACATAAATATCATCATCAGCATGTGATGAGACCCCAAACATAGTATTTTTCCTTAATCCCAAGTCATGAAGTTAAATCCTGGTCTAGATATCAATCCTACATATGAAAATCCAACAACACTCCTTCCTCTTATTCAATGAGCGTTACCTTCTTCACCACCGCCTTTGAAGTATTGATAGTAGGCAGTGCCACAGCCTTTACCCATTTTTCAAGGCATGGTTCTGCCCTGTCACTGCTCTGTCATAGTGAGGAAGAAGCAGTGCCCTTAGTAAAAAGGTTAAAAAGAGAGGCCTCCACGAAGATTCTCGGAGGAAGGCTTCATGGCTCCCTTATCCCTACACCTGAGGACCACCTGGGCCCAAGATCCATGCTTTTAGGATCTCCTATCCACCTCACCCATAATTTTCTCAACCATCCCTATCCTCCCAAGGCCTATAAAAGCAGGCTCATATCCATGGTTGAGAGAGAGCAAGGTTATCCTGCTGCATTATCATTCTGGCCTAAATCAGTAGGGTGAGCATAGGAGGAGAAAATTTTGAGCTATAGAGGACAAGATATTGGCTTTGTGAAGGAGCTTATTGACACTAAGGCATAGTTTGTAAACTTCTTCATCATTATTTCATGCAAATTGGTTCCTTTTCCATAAAGTATATTGTGTTAATATCATATATTTCATTGTTAGATTCCTTAGTCACTAGCTTAGAATAGTGGAACATATTTTGGTGCTTTTTGATCTTGTGTGTTGGTTTCATGTGATCATGAAGGTACATCAGTGAAGAGCTACCATTGCAGGAGACAAATACCTTTTCATCCATAACCATTATTCCAGATCTCCACCCATTCTAGGAAAGTCTTCAAATTATGTTGTGTACTATTTGTTTTATATCTGAACCATTCAGACTATAGGAACAACTCCTGTCTGTAGGGATTTATTTTTCCTGTTAAGAAATTTGGTGACTCTGCTGGGGAGGAGATACTTTCAGCATATCTGATCTTCCTTGGTTTAAATCTTATCCAAAATCCAAGCTCCAGTTTTTTTGAAATCAGATCTACTAGTCGATCTAGTTACATTTTGGTTTGGTATCATCAGATCTATTTAGATATGAGTTTTTCTACTTTTTGTACTTTACACTCCTATTAATTCATGATTTAAATTCTAGTTTCATAGTCATTAACTTTTATTTTTTCGCAATTTTTTTTTTGGACATCTACAGGGAACCGCGCATGCATAATGGGCAGTAAGTAGTGCCACATACCGGACTTAATTATCAGTAAGAGGTGCCACCTCCTGTACTCAACAATCAGGAAGCGGTTCTCTCTCAGAACTGCTCTGCTAGTGACCCTCTAGAAGCAGTACCAGGTAGGATTTTTCCAGACTTGTTTTTTCAATTTTTTTGTAAATTTTTTGTGTGATTTGCTTTCAGTTCTGAGTGTTTGGGCTTGTTTAAAGAGATCTGAGTGTTTGAATTTCAAAATTTTGAATTGGTAAAAGGCTTATCTTGTTAAAGTAAAAAAATATAGGATAGACTCATCTTTTCATTTTCTTGTATGATTGGTTTTAAATTTTTGAAAGGAGTGCTGCTTGAAAGCTTAGCATTAGTTAGATCTCATTCTTATGGTTTGATAAATTTGAAGGGAAAGACTTGATTTATTGGTTTCTTGTTTTCTTTTTTTCATTGAATTAGTGAAGGACTTCTTTTTGCTTATTTTAAAAAGAAAATTCTTTGTTGAGATCTAGTTATAATTCTGTTTGAAGACGAAATGCTGGACCTTTGAGCAGCCTAATAAGTTTTCATATCTCCATTTTTCTTCTTTATTTTTACATTATTGTCTCAATCAAAAGAAAAATATTAGTAGTTTTAAGTTAGATATTTCTGTCTTTGAAGGAAAATTGAAAAACAAAATTAGTATGCCTTTGAGTTTTTCTTGTCTTTCTTTTTAGGGAAAAATAGTTCTCTCATTATCTGCTTTCTTTCAAAAGATTAGTTTAGAAGTATTTTGCTTGTTGACATTCTGGGAAAGTTTTTGTTAAGTTTGACTATTTGGGAACATTGTGTTTTTGAAACCAAATCGAAAAAAGAAAAATACTCTCTCCTTCCCATAATTAGGAAAAAATCAAACGATAAAGTGAAACAATCTGCACATCATTATTGCATGGTTTTACATTTTTGTCATAACTTCATGCATTCACCTAACCGTTCAACTTAAAATTAACGATAGCTATACGTTAAAAATTATTAGTAACCTGAGTGATAGGTTAGAGACATGTTTCGACGTCGTAAAACGTAGGAGCGTCGTTCATTGCATGCACTGTAACCCAGGAATCATGCAGTTCTTCGATGTACCGTCGGTATATCGAACGGTCTTTCACATACCCTTGAGGTATATCAAAAGTTACTTCATGTACTCAATTGTATATAGGAAGGCCCCTTGTGAATGGTTGTGCATTAGACAACACTACTACGGATTTGAACTCCCACATACCTTGAGTATATCGGGAAGCTCTAATAGGATTCCTAAGACCATTTGAGAAAATCGCTATTGGTCATCTTGTTGGAGCAATACACCGAAAACATCACTCAGGGAGTTTACTACGCACATGTCATCCAAGTAGTTAGGGTATTCAGTTGAGGGACGGTTGATTCTCCTCACCTCATTTTACTATTGGACCCTGCAGTATATCGCGAGTTGCAAAGACTTGACAATCCTGGTGAGGAACCGGCTTGTTCAGCCCCTCTTGTCACTTAAGTTTGCATGTGAACTATAGTTTGTGTAGGAGAAATTTTTGTGTGATTTCCTTAGTTTTGAAACCCTAGGTTAGGTTTTTAGAGACCATACAATCTGGCTGAGTTTCCATTGAGATGATTCAGAAGAAACCAGGGCTTACCACCCAACTTTCCACCTATTATAGGGGAGAGCCAAATGGAAGCCATAGATCGATGAGTTGCAACTGACTCCCATGTGGAAGGAAGTATAGTTGTGGAAAGAGAAGAACAATTCACTACTTACGTAAATCCCTTGGTCCAACAGCCACCTATGGCTAACACTTCCTTTCATTCTCCGAGGGAAGGTCATACCGATAGTCCTGCTGAAACTGAGTATGGCCCTAATGCTCTGTTTTGGATAACTTCTACAGGTCAAGACATTTTTGAATTTGGGTTCACTAGACATTATTTTGAAAACCCTCCTCTAGGTGAGGATGAATATAGGAGAATCCAAGCTTCTCTTGATGGTGACTATAATTTTTCAGAGAGAATGGAAATAATTAGTCCTTCACTTATATCTTACAAAGAACCCATGTCTGCCCCTTTTCCCCATTTGATAGATCCATGGCCTTCTGAATATTGTACACTTGCTGAGACTTTAGGTCCTATTGAAGAAGTTTCATTCAGTGGTGTGATTTCTCATAATCCAGGTCAAACCTCCAAACCTACAGTTATAATTCAAAGGTCTATGTCTAGTCCTCCCATACTCTCTTCAACTTAGGGGAAATCCTCAGCTCAAATGGTGTCAGCACATTCTAATGTCAGGGGGCAACCCCTGACGTGAGTTACGTTACCTCTTAGTGGAGTTTCTACTAGTACTAGACAAAATTTTGCTGTAGGAAAACCTCCAAATGTTGTTCCTCCTACCCATACCAATATGGTAAACCCTTCGTCGAGTTCAGGCCAACCCTTAGGTGTACAACCTATAGTAAACCAACCTTCTTGTGGTTATGGCTACCCATGAAATCAATTACATATATAAAATGTTAATGATCAACCTACATCTACAAGAGCTATGTATCCTGGAATCCCATACCCTAGAAACACATTCATGCCATGGTGGAAACCTAATTGGTCCTACATGCCAACTATGGGACGAATTCCTATTCTTACTATTGGAGGTTTTGGAGGGCCACCTTATGGTGTCCCACTAGGTGGAGGTACACCTAGTGGAGGCTCACCAAGTGGTGTTCCACCTTATGGAGGACCACCACCTGAAGGGCCACCTCTTGGAGGTGTACCTTCCAAGGGTCCACCACCTAGAGGTCCACCTTCTGGGGGACCACCACCTGGAGTTCCACCACCACCCGGAGGCCCACCACCTTTAGGTGTCCCTCCTCCTTGAAGCCCTTCCTCATTATGAGGATCTTCGGGAAGATCTTCTTCCCATCAACTAGCTCAACAGCCAATATATCAATCAGTGTATGGTCCTACTGGTACACATATTCCCTATCAATATGACCAGTATGTCAAGCCTAATCAACAGTTTCCATTCCTAGAAACTTTGGACTTCCCTGATTTGTCCAAGTTTATAAATGATCCCATTTAGCACAACCCTTCATGGCCTGCTATTCCAGTCAAGTTACCATTGGACATCCCGAAGTTTGATAGGAAATAGGGAGATGATCCCAAAAATCATGTCATGAATTTCCATCTATAGTGTTCTTTGAACTCCTTGATGGATGACTCTATTTGGTTGAGAGTATTCAAGCACACTTTGACCGGTACGGCCGTGAAGTGGCATATTGAACTTCCACAACATTCATTTGTGGATTTTAGCGCATTGAAAACTATTTTTCTTACACACTTTCAGCTACCCATTCATTATGAAATGGGTACGGATATTTTGACTTCACCCCATCAAAATACTTCCACACACATTTCATATCACATCCATGAGTGGAGACGACGGAGACAACTTATTAAGGATCCTATGCCAGACCAACTATTAGCTGATTGGTTCACTAAATCCTTGTTTCCTCCTATTGCCTGAGATGTGGCTATGGGTGGTGTTGTTACCAGACAACAGGCTATCAGTCGTGCTTAGTATATGTACTTGGTATATTCCCAATCCGGAACTTTGTATGACCTCATCCCTCAAGCTCCTCGTCCCAGCATGGACCCTGCCAAACCACCTGCAGAGACTCCTATTGATGGGATTGTTGGTTAAATCGAGCACTTGTCAACAGCCAAATATTATAGGCAACCAATTTCTTCTGCTACTACTCCTTCAACTCCTACGGTTTCCACTGAGGTAAATTCTATTCAAAGTACACAAACCCCCGACAATAAGAAAAAAGGAAAAGGTAAAAATAAAAAAACTGGAAACCAACAGGAAAATACCAATACTACAACCAAAGAGAACGATAACAAAGGAAAAAGAAAATCGAAGTACCCTTTCCTGTCATGTGGAGGTGATCACTTCACAAAGGAGTTCCCTTGTTGTGAAGAGATCAATAAATTTTTCAAAAGTAACCCTACACCCGCGGTGCTTACCGATCCTTTCCCATCTGAAAATCAATTCATAGACCACATGTCTGATCAAGGGACCTCTGGTTCGACGAAAGAAATCAGAATTATGTCTTCGTATACCATCAATTTGAATACTCATAGTTAGTCATACGACAAGCCTATGGAGAAGAAGGATGAAAATCCTTCTCCAAAGAAAGTTCATTCTTCTAGTTCCCCTCCATATTCGTCTAATGGTCCTCTCGTGATTGAGAAACATAATATTGATTTGATTTTATGATCACCTAAGGAAACCCTCAAGAAGATTGTTTTTAATTCCAATTCCCGAGTTGCACAATTTTATAATGTTGTTGAATATTTAGCTTAGGAACCTTGTGCGATGTATACCGTTGAGGTACTCCAAAGATGTTCGACACAGCATAAAAAACTGCTAATGGATTTGGGGGAATTAGATCCAAATAATACCAACTTGATAATTTTAATGTGGATAACTATAAGTCCAGATTACCTCATAAACTTGCATTTCAAAATGCCTCTAGAGTAGTTGGGAGAAAGGTCCATCAGACCGTTCTGGATGAGGGAGCTTCAACCTCAGTTTTGTTTATATCCTGTTGGAGAGCCATTGGTTCTCTTGAGCTTACAAAGTCTCCTATGAAATTAAAATATTTCGATGGATGAGGTTTCCATCCTCATGGTCTATTACCATGTCTTTCATTCAAGCTTGGGGGCAAGACTATTTCCATTCAAGTGGAAGTGGTTGATGTAAGGTTTGTCATTACACCAAAACCTATAGATGTTGATGAACATTTGAAACCCACCACAATGCCCTATCAACAGGAGTGGTGGTAAGTTCACTTGTTTTATATTCCCAGAGGTGAAGCGGTTATACCATGTGGATGTTGTACTGATACTCCAACACCCCACCTCCAACGTAGCTTGTGGGAATTGAACCTAAGACCTATGATCTGATACCATGTAAGGTTTGTTGTTACACCAAAACCTGCAGATGTTAATGAACATTTGAAACTGAACACAAGGCCCTATCACTAGGAGTGGTGCGAAGTCCACTTGTTTTATATTCCCAGAGGTGTGGAGGTTGTACCAATACTCCAACAGTTGATTCCCCATTGGATTACAACCTCCTATTAGGGAGAAACTGGTTTTATGCTATGTGTTGGAGCAGGGTCCCGCAGCTACAGAAGAAGCTGCCAAGTTTAGCGGACAGATAGTTTTGGCAGATAGACAAGATAGAGCTACGACGTCGTCGTAGGTTTCCAGCTGCAGAGCAGATCCAGAAACCATGACTTTTAAGATAGAGAAGTCAAGGAATACGACGGTACTTGAGCGGCCGAGACGAGAAAGCTCACCCACTGCATTGAAGGCAGCGGCGGAAGACAGGAGGGCTCAGCTACCCTCATAAAGGAAAAGGAGCAACGAGGCTGAGGCATTGAAGACAAAGGATAGCATGGGAAGCAACGCCGGTACCCATGGTCAGCGCTGGGAAGCATGGAAGACTACAGGAAGCTGTGGTGAAGGGAAGCAGTGCATAGTACCCATGATTAGCGCCGGGAAGCATGGAAGACCGCAGAGAGCTGTGGTGTGACGGATAGTGGCTACCTCAAAGTATAGATACGCCGACTGTCACTAGTTAGGGTTTGGGTTACTGTTGGGATAGGCCCACAGTGTTGTAATGGAGAGACCTTTGGGCCGCCTATAAAGGGATGTATTTTGTATTGTAAAGGGTTGGCATTTTGAGCATTTTAAGCCATCCAGCTAGCTAGTTAGCCATTGAGTCGGTTAGCTCACAGCTACCTTGTATTGTAATAGAGTTGAGCTCTGGTTCTGTTACTAGCTGTAGTATCTTACTGTAACCAGTAGTTGGCTCATAGAGCATGCATGTAATTATCCGCAGGGATCGACAGAGAGGGAAGAGTATATTGTAAGAGAGACAATATAGAGATAGAGAAGAGATCTAAGAGAGAAGATCTCAAGCTGCATATGCGGTGCAGTAGAACTGTGTTTACCTTCCCCTGAGCTATAATAGAAACACAGTTCTGTGGACGTAACTTCCATCCTGGAGGTGAACCACGTTAAAATCGAGTGTTATGTGATTGAGTTATGTGTTGTGTTTACTTGTTGCATCTAACAGTTAGTATATAAGACTTTGCTTATAGTTTAATGTATGAATGCGTTATTCAGTTCGCAGTAATATAGAAGGACAGATATAAGTTGAAGTCTTTGGCATGTTGTATGCGGGTTCATTTATGCTTTGATTGAAACAGTCACTAGTCGCAGTGTTAAACATCCTGTCATGTTGAGTCCTACAAGACGACACGAACAACGCTAAGTGCACTGAGCCACAGGAGTAGGATATCGCAGGGAGGTGATACCGCATCGGCAGAGGAGCTGCGGTGTGCGATACTGTAGGTTAAGGACTTAGCGTTGGGAGGAAGTTACGTGTTGCCTGGTGTGTGGAGATGCGATAAGGCTGGAGTCATCGCAAGTCAGTGGAAGTTGCGCGACGTGGAAAGGGAGCTGTGCAACAGGAAGAAAGAGGTCTCGTGGCTAGAAGAGCTACGAGGCGAGGAGATCACACGGCGTGAGCGGAGAGTTGCACAACGCACAGAGAAAGAGACCTCACGGCTAGCAGAGCTATGAGTTGCAAGTAGGATGCCACAGAACATGTTCCAAGACGCTTGAGTCCTTGGCCAACCCATTAGAATCACTTCGGGTGAGACTTCAGGCCGCTTCGTGGTCTGTCGCCAAAAGGGCCAGTGAGCTAGGGGTGTTGTTGGTTAAAGACAGTAAACCCGGGTCTGCCCATGATAGCCAACAAATGGTTCCGTTGCTGGTTTTGAACAAACTGAGCACTGATGTTCTGGTGGCGCCCTACTAGAGACGAACTCAACGAGTGGGTTTGGTCTAACCTGAAATAGTTTGCCGAATGAGAGAATAGGAGTCCTAAACTAAAAATAGAGGCCTGGTTACAGAAACGTGTCCTTACAGACATCCATGCGATATTTTTTACGACCTTTGGAAATGAGCTTTACGACTGGTTATCAAAGTTCACTGAGACAGGCATATTCAAAAAGAAAAGAGACATTGTCTGGACACCGGAGCTGATTCAGACCGTGGAGAACCTTGATAATCCCCTCACAAGAGCAGTAGACTTCTGGCTTGCGAGTGTGCTAGGAGGCTTCGTCACCGAGTTTGCAGTTGACCAGACGAAAAGATTCAACGAGGCTGAGCACTACTTCTTCAAAGGACATCATGGTAAGTACCTAAGATATTTAAACTTGTCCATTAAGATGCTATTACATGAAAAAGGAACAATGGATCTAGTTTCAGATGAATAAGTAGAAATAGTAATGTCACAAGAGTTTGAAAGTGATTTTGATGACATTGGAAGAACACGAAGTGGAAAGAAGTATAAAGTAGATTTCAGATCTCCAATATTTGAAGACAGTTCAGATAGTACTAGACAACAGAGTCATAGTACAACAGAAGGAACAGAGGGGGGTATCCCTTACCACCCTTACACCCCATAGAAACAGACCGGGACTCAGAACAATCCCGTAGGAACTCCATCCAGTAGCTTACAGGCAGTACCTACCATCGCTACATCACCTCCACCTACACCGCCGAGTGGTAGTAACACAGTGAATCAACATCCACCACGTAGAAATAGAATGGGGGATGATATGAAGCTACCTATATTTAAGGGAACAGGGGCAGAAGACCCAGAGCAGCATTGGTTTCTATGTGAATCCATGTGGACCATTAAAACAATCAATGACGATAACCTTAAACTTGTACAGTTGGTCACCACACTAAGAGATAGAGCATTAACATGGTACATAAAGTATACCACAATACCCAAGACACTTGCCCAGGTCAAGACCGCCATGATTAAAGAGTTTAAGAAACCTAAGTCTGAGTCACAGTGTATTACAGAACTCAAAGACATCAAGTAGCTACCTACAGAGTCGGTGTGGGACTTTGATCAGAAATTCAAAGCCCTTATTGACCAAGTCAGTTTTGAGTTCACGCCGAAGCAGCATAAGGAATGGTGTATTGCAGCGCTGCTACCTCACATTAGACTACTGTTAATGCAGAAGAAACTCCAGACGTAGGATGACGCGTTGGAGATGGCGATGAAACTAGAGGCTTCACCTCTAGCTGAGAGCAGTACAGGCATGGAAACCTTACAAAACCAGTTGGCTAATCTCACATTACAGTTGCATGAACTTAAGAAAGGGAAAGAGGTTGCGCAAGACATATGGTGCATAAAATGTAAAGCACAACGCTATAGTAAAGACAATTGCCTAGTCTTTGTAGAATATATAGCAATAGGGGCTCCTAACCCCTTACCACAGACCCATGGACCATGGTGTGAAATATGCAAAACACGAGGACATCTACCTCACCAGTGCCCTCTACTTCAGAAGTACGTGCAGACACCCAAGAACTTATACTGCATCTTCTGCAAGTCTGTAGGCCATGATGAACATGATTGCAAAGCCTATGATCTCATGGTTGGAGCAAAGAAAGACTTGTACAGAGTCCAGTCAGAGACACAGGGTCCAGCAGTAGGGCCACAACCTGATCCGGTTTACATGGCCGTGGAGGAGGATTCAGAGGACGAGGCCGTGGAGGAGGCTTTGCACGAGGAGAAGGTTTTTTCTGTGGTCGTGGACCAGTTACTTGTTACAACTGCGGAGTTGTAGGACACTATGCTAGGGACTGTCAGAGCCCCACTACCACTTGTAACTACTGCAAATCATATGATCATACTATAGAGGAGTGCCCTACCTTGATAGCTAAGATCAGAGAACCTAAGCCAGCAGTACACCAGAACATCCAGCTTATTGCTGCTGAGCAGAAAGAGCCAGAACCAAGAGTCAATATTGTGACTCGTAGCGGTGTTTCTACCAGTAGGACATCGCAGGAGACAGAAAAGCACACAGGGCAGGAGTGGGTGCGCAGAGCTCCTAGTAAAGCAACACCACTCGACCTGCAGAAGAACAAAAAGACATTTTAGGAAGCTAAGTCTTTCTTTGATGAACCTACGTAATCAGAATCGCAGGTACCGCCGTCTAGGGGCGTACTGCAGCAAGCACCTTGTGGCAATAGCCCTGTACAGACATCGCAGGCTACCACATCGGGAAGATGCGATGAGGATGAAATGACAGGAAGTGTACATTCCTTCCTATAGAGTTGTTTAAAAATTGTAAGAAATGAGCAAGCTATCACAGAACTTCAGCGCATCATAGATCAGTGTCATCCATCTTCTTCCATGAGCAGTACACCGTGTGCTATTCATAATATTACAGGACATACCAGAACAGGAAGAGAGATGCGACTCAAAGCGCAGGTTGGAGAGTTTGAAATGGATGAAGTGATCCTAGATCTAGGATCAGACGTGAATGTTCTGACTAAGCAGACATGGGAACAAATGGGTAGCCCTAAGTTAATCAGATCACCTATCCATCTGAGATTAGCTAATCAGTAGCGAGTATCACCTCTGGTTTGGTTACCGCAGGTACCAGTTGACATTGATGGAGTTCGCAGCTTCGCGGACTTTGAAGTTATAGAAATCATTGGCGATAGTAGACCGTATCCAGCACTACCAGGAATTGATTGGGTGATCGGTAACATGGCTGTTATCGACCTAAAGAGAAGACAAATGACCTTTGAGGACGCACAGATCCGGGTCATCGCGCTGTTGGATCCCTTTCAGGGTCTTAGATATATCGAACCTATCCGAGCAGAGGAGGAGGCACGTAACATGGAAAGTCTCTATCAGATGACCACAAACCAGAGCGACTATGTCAATCCGACAGAAGAAGGGAACATTAGTTGGCAATGTGACACCTCATCCGCATCGGATTCAGATGTTGGTCTAGAGAACTGGCAGAACAAACTTCACGAAGTCTCAACGCGTAGATGCATGTACTTGACTAAGTCACTGCGATGGATTGGCACAGAGATCAATGAGATTCCATCGATTCATGGTCTAACAGATATCCAGGACTTCCTTGAGCAGTTTGAACAACATATTCCTTACGAGCAAAGGATCGCAGCTATGGACCTTGCAGTACGAGCCACACCTGCGAGATGGTACTATGCACATAAAGAGAACATAGCATCATGGGATGATATTAAGAGATTCATGGCGATCAGATTTTCTGTCGACAGGGAGTATGTCCAGCAAAAATACACAGGAGAGAGTGACCCCAGGACACATATTCAGACATGCGAATAGAGCTGGTCGGACATTCCCAAGAATGAATGGGTCCACCGATTCATTCATACTTTGGATACAGTTCCAAGGAACTGGTATACAGAGACTGAATTGCGCAAAGGAACAACTACATGGCCACTAATGATAGACAGCTTCCTACTCACCTTCGCTTTTGAATCTGAGCATCCAAAGGTTGATCAGGCCCTACAAGTAATAAAGAGTAAGATATTTGAAGATTGTACCATATCAGTGCCAGCTCAACCTGAGTGGGCTATCCAGCTAAAAGAGGCATTAGAGTGTTATAATTTTGCATCTGAACCAGAGGAGGAGGATGAAGATCCTCGCAACACCAACATTCCGGAGTCAGAAGGGACTCCCGATGTTGAGGGACCATAGTTAGAAATTCTAGCAATTACAGAGGCCATCAAGATTAAAAAAATCAATATTGGCACAGACACAGAACCTAAGTTTGCCTCTATTGGAGACTATTGGAACGATGAAATAGTCGGACAGATTGAAGATTTGTTACATGACTATCAGGACCTATTTCCCACCAAGTTCACAGAGATGAAGGGAATAATTGGAGACCTGGGAGTCGTGAGGATACCATTGAAGGAGGATGCTAGACCAGTCAAGCAACGTCCATATAGATTAAATCCGCACTACAAAGAAAAAGTAAAGGACGAGATCGATAAGATGCTAGCAGCAGGCATCATTGAGCCAGTAGAAGAAAGTGAATGGGTTATCCCCATGGTTGTGCAAGAGAAGAAAACCAAAGGAGACATCAGGATCTGTGTCGATCTGCGCAAGCTCAACGATGCATCACTTTACGATCCATTCCTAACACCGTTCACTGATGAGGTATTAGACAACGTGGGAGGACAGGAGGTCTACTCCTTCACTAATGGATTTTCAGGCTACCACCAGATCAGAATACATCCAGAAGATCGATCCAAGACCACCTTTGCAACAGAATGGGGCTCGTTCCAATATACGGTAATGCCCTTTGGTATTAAGAATGCACCAGCTATATTTTCTAGACTAGTAGTTGCTGTATTTAAAGAATACATCCATAAATTCGTAGAAGTATATTTTGATGATTGGACTGTATTTGGCCTAATTGACAAGCATATAGGAGATTTAAGACTGATGTTAGAGAAATGTAGGCAGTACCATATTTCTCTAAACTTGAAGAAATGTATATTTTGTGCACCATTTGGTATTTTGTTGGGTCACATTATTTGCAGACAAGGCTTGATGGCAGGTCCCACAAAGATTGCCATCATTGTAAATATTCCAGCACCCAACTCAATCAAGCAACTGAGAACAGTACTTGGTCATACCGGGTATTACAGAAAGTTCATCAAGGGCTACACAAAGATTACAGCACCAATGGAGAAATTGTTAAAGAAAGATTTAAAATTCCTATGGAATGAGGAATGTCAGCAGAGCCTAGACACACTTAAAGAGAAGATGGTTACAGCGCCCATCCTAGTATTTCCAGATTAGACTAAGCCATTTCATGTACATGTGGATGCATCTGGCATCGCACTAGGGGTTGTTTTAACGCAACCAGGAGAAGGGGATATTGATCATCCTATCACATATTCTAGTAGAAAGCTGTCAACGGCAGAAAAGAACTACACCACAACGGAAAGAGAAGGCCTAGCTATGGTGTATGCGTTGCAGAAGTTCAGGAACTACCTATTGGGTGCCTCGTTCAAGATGTTTACTGACCATTCCGCATTGAAGTATCTGGTCAATAAGCCAGTGTTAGGGGGGAGAATCTGTAGATGGCTACTACTCTTTTAGGAGTATGATTTTGAAATCATTGTTAAACTAGGAAGATTGAACACTGGACCTAATCATCTGTCGCAGATAGACTCAGGAGAAGAGCCAAGTAACCTAGAGGACAATTTGCCAGATGCGCAGTTGTTTTCTATCCAGATCGCAGACGACTACTATGCTGATATTATTCACTTTCTCACTACAGGATTAGCGCTTGATGAGTTTAATAAGAAGCAAAAGAAGCAGTTGGTTGTTAAAGCAGCAGACTTCACCCTGATCGCAGGACACCTATACAAGTTAGGACCCGATGAAGTTTTGCGCAGATGTGTGATGCCGCATGAAAAAGACGCTATTATCAGAGAGGCACATTCAGGAACCGCAGGAGGTCATTTCGCAAGAAAGCCGACTGCACAGAAAATCCTAGCCGCAGGATTATGGTGGCCTACGTTGCATACAGATACCAAGGACTTTTGCAGATGCTGTGATATCTGCCAGAGGGTAGGAAAACCCTCGCGATGCGATGAAATGCCACTGCGACCACAAGTTACGCTACCCGCATTTGCCAAGTGGGCTATAGACTTTGTGGGTCCTATCAACCCACCAGGAAAGCGCACTGGCGTGAGATATATTATTGTTAGTTTTTCAACATTTAAGCTAGCATTATGTTAAGATCTTTTCACTGAGAGAATAACAAGCACAGCAATAACATAAGCACATCACAAGAGACAAGAGACACAAAGAGTTTTGATCAGGGAAACCATAAATGGAGAAAACCCCGCAACTTCCTCTAAGATAGTATCACCACAAGAAGTCAACCCCAAAACAGTAAGATGTACTCCCAACACAGCAGCTGCCTTCTGTCTTCTGTCAAGCCAAAGTATTTCCTTCTCCAAAAGTGCGCCACACTTGAGAGAGCAAGTGATGTATTTCACAAGTGATAAATAGAGAGACTCTCACTCTCTATTTATATTCATCCATTCACTTGAGATGCCATTTCACACGTAGGCTCAACCTAATAATTACTACTCGAGCCTACACCTTAATTAGTGTATAATAACTCAAGTGCCCCGAAACTGTGGGGACTTACCTAATGAATTGATATGACTTGTTTACATTATTAATCCTCCCGATCGAAACATCAGGGTAATGCATAATAGAAACATCCCGGAATAAACATCGGGTTACAATACATAAGATACATGGAAGAATACATTACGAAGTTACATATACATCAACACTCCCTCTTAACTAGGAAGGTATTCTTTCGACATGATTTTCAGCACTGGTCTTCTTCTCTGTATCAGCTGGATCACCTTGTCTTCAAGTCATGTTCGTCTTCAACTCATCTGAATCTGGATCATCTCTCGATCTGGATCATCATAGAGCATCATCACAGGATCTAGATCATCATCACTGAAATGGATCTGGATCATCACTCGATCTGGATCATCATCTCTAGACTGGATCTGGATCATCACTCGATCTAGATCATCACTGCTGGATCTAGATCATCACTCGATCTGGATCTCTCGGAGTCATCATAACTGGATCTGGATCATAGCTTGATCTGGATCTCCTCTGGTCATCATCATGTGTGAACTGTCTCGTCATAGGAAGTTCTACAGAGCCAGCCCTTTTTCATGCTGGTTGTAGGCCTACCCTCATGTAGGTCTTCTCCCAGCACTTACATCTGACCTGCTTGTTAGAAAGGCATGCCCAGCACTCACATCTGATCATGTAGTAAACTACAGTCACATCAGAAAGGCCCAGCACTCACATTCACCAGCATGGTAGGCACAATCAACTACCATCTGTGAAATGGCTCTGCACTTATATCTGACCTACTCATCAGAAAGGCACAGTACTCACATCCATCCAGGCTAGAACACATCCGCTCACAATGATGGGAGAGTTCTGCACTTCCATCCAGGCTGGAACCACATCCGCTCACAATGATGGAAGATTTTCTCACTTTCATCCAAGCTAGAACCATATCCGCTCACAATGATGAAAGACTCTCATCCAGGCTGGAACCATATCCGCTCACAATGATGAGATATTTTCTCACTTTCATCCAAGCTAGAACCATATCCGCTCACAATGATGAAAGACTCTCATCCAGGCTGGAACCATATTCGCTCACAATGATGAGATATTTTCTCACTTTCATCCAGGATGGAACCATATCCGCTCACAATGATGAAAGACTCTCATCCAGGCTGGAACCATATCCGCTCACAATGATGAAAGACTCTCATCCAGGCTGGAACCATATCCGCTCACAATGATGAGAGATTTGTGCACTCACATCTGACCTGGTAGGAACTGAATCCTACACCCTCGTTAGAATGGCCCCCAGTCCCTGACTGAGCTACCTGGTAACGGACCAGGCGCCTCCACTCTCCCTGAGAGTGGAAGTTGCCCTTACATCTGTCCTACTCGACAGAATGGCCAGCACTTATATCTGACATGGAAGGGAGAAACCCTCTCATCATGACAGAATGGCTCAGCCCTTACATCTGACCATGGAAGGAACCAATCCTCTCACCATGTCAGAATAGCTATGGGTCTCATCACTGTCTCTGGGAGGAAGCCTCGATCTGGAGAACACCAAGTCTCTCTCTGAAGTACTCGAACTTCAGCCTAGCCAATGGCTTCATCAATACATCATCTATATGTTCCTCCGTCGCAATATACTGGAGCTTCACTGCTCCTCTCTGCACCATATCCCTGATATAGTGATACTTGATCTCGATATGCTTCGACTTGTCGTGAAGTACTAGATTCTCTGACAACTTCACGCAACTCTGGTTGTCACAATGTATACAAGTAGCATCCAACTGGAGATCAAATATATAAGACAGTAGATTTCACAGCCATACTGCCTCACAACTAGCTGAATAAGCTACGACATACTCTGCTTCAGCTGTACTCAGTGCCACACAGGATTGCTTCCTGCTAAACCAAGAGATCACACCTGATCCCATACTGAAGCAACATCCCGAAGTACACTTCCTATCAATGGCACTGCTTGCCCAATCTGAATCAACATAACCCTCTAGGTTAATCTTCTTATTTGCATCATACTTGAGCCTATAATCAATTGTACCCTTCAGGTACCTTAGAATATGCTTTGCAGCAATCAAGTGAACACTTATCGGATCTGTCAGGTACTGGCTCAAGGTGTTCACAGCAAAGCAAATGTCCGGTCTCGTGTTCGTCAGGTACATCAATGACCCAATCATCTGACGATACATCGTAGCATCAACCGACTCTGATGAAGCATCACTCAATAGCCTCAGGTTCGATGCCATGGGTGTAGCCAAAGCCTTGCAATCCATCATCCCAAATTTCTTCAGGATCTCTACTGCATACTTCCCTTGCCCAAGGAAGATTCCATCTGTACTCTGCCACACCTCCATACCTAGAAATTAATGCATCATCCCCAAGTCCTTCATCTCGAACTCAGCATCAACCCATCTGTACCTGTCACAAATAGATCATCTACATACAGTAGAATCATCATTGGGTTGCCATCTTCAACCTTGTAGTAAAGGTTGGAATCTGCTTTACTTTTGGTAAAGCCCAAACTGGATATAAAGTTGTCAATCCTGCTGTACCAGGTCCTGGGTGCCTGTTTCAAACCATATAAGGCTTTATTCAATTTGCATACATGAGACTCTCTGTTATGTGTCTCAAAACCGAGTGGTTGTTCTACATACACTTCCTCTTCTACTACACCATTCAAGAAAGTTGTCTTGACATCCATATGGTGTATCTTCCACTTCATTACTACAGCCAAAGAAAGTACTGATCTAATGGAAGTGTATCTGGCTACAGGTGCAAAATTCTCTTCATAGTCTATTCCCTCTTTCTGAGAGAATCCTCGAGCTACAAATCTTTCCTTATACTTTTCAATGCTACCGTCTGCAGCATGCTTGATCTTGTAGATCCATTTGGAAGTAACAACTGACTTCCCTTTTGGTCTTGGGACAACATCCCAAACATCATTCTTCATGATCGATTGATATTCTTCGATCATCGCATCCTTCCATTCTTTCTGATCTGCTGCTTCTTCATAACTGGAAGGTTCTTTATCAATGAAATCACATAGTAAAGCTACATACCCGGAATTTGATCTGGTTCTTTTTCTTTCTCTGAGATTCTCTTATGGAGCCCCATATCTTTCTGCACCTTGGATAATTTCACGTATCCAAGCAGGTTTCCTCTTATGAGGATTCTTCTCCAGAGGTGGATCTACAGGTCTTTGTGGTTCCTCGAACTCTCGATCTTCTTCTTGAGCTTATTCATTCATGAGTGTATCACGGATCCTGGGTGCTTCTGCTTCTACTTCTTCAGGTTCTTCAGCAGGTTTCTTTCTGGATTTGCTGTAAGCTGTGCCTTCATCAAATGTCACATCCCTGCTGATGTCAATCTTCTTGTATCCTGGAAAGTAGATTCTGTAAGCCTTTGAGCTTTCAGAGTATCCCACAAATATACCCTTCTTTCCTGAAGGATCTAATTTTTTTCTCTTCTCTTTTGGAATATGTATGTGCACTGGACAACCGAATATTCTGAGGTGGTTGACTTCTGGTTTCTCACCAGAGAAGACTTCTTCTAGA
>LPNX010838527.1:43781-60951 GCA_001517045.1 Pseudotsuga menziesii | reverse complement strand
CTTTGCTTTCGCTGCTTGGAAATGTCTTCTTTGTATTCTTTCCTTTCGCACATCCTTTGCAGACTCCTTCATGTTTTGCTTGAATTTCTGGAAGACCTTCGACAACTTTAATTTCAATAGGTAGTGCTCTGTAATGCACATGTGCAAGTCTTCTATGCCAAAGTTCATTTGGCTCTATTGTGTCATGGATCAAGGCTTGTTCTGGATGACCCTTCAATTTGTACAAGCCTCCTTCTTGTTCTCCAATTACTACCACATCATCGATAGTCTTTCCTTTTGGCCACATGATGACTTGACCATCTATGAATGCAACCCGCATTCCTTTTGCATCCAAGGTTGAAATAGATAAAAGGTTCTTCTTGAGTCCTGGAACAAACAATACTTCTTTCATTGTTAGAGACTTACCAAATTCTAGCTTGTATGAAGATTCCCCACTACCTTTTATTGGATATTGGTAGTCATCTCCTAGTTTCAACTTATGAGGTGATTCATGTTCTAATAGTCTCACAAAGGATTCCTTAAATCCCGTCATATGTTTGGAAGCACCACTGTCTATGAGCCAATCATCACTTCCATGAGTAATGTTACCTGTGAGAGCTGAAATCAGTACATATTCATCCTCGCTTGAAGAATCTTCACTTTCATATCTGGATCTCTTTCTGGATGGTTCATCATCCTCTGCAGCATGAGCATGATGTCTTCTTTTGCTGCTCTTTTTCATCTTCTTCTGTTTGTTAGGACAATCTTTTGCAATGTGTCCTGCTTCATCACAAGTATAGCATATGATCCTAGACATGTCTCTTTTAGTATTATCTTTGTGAGAGTGCTTACCTTTGAAGTGATGAATCCTTTTTCTTGATGACTTGGAGTGAGTCTTGGAGCGTGCTGTGAGAGCTTGGTATTCACTACCCATCTTCTCTTCTCGAGCTGCTATTCGAGCTTCTTCTTGAGAGCATTCTTCCCATAGTCTGCTGAATTTGACTAACTTCTTTCTAGTTAAAAATACATCAACACCGACATGTTTGTGTGTTCTTCCAAGGTCACAACCAAGTTTTCAAATCTTGGGGGAAGATGTGGAGAACCTTCTGCAATGAATAATCAAAATGCACAATATAATAGAAATATTGGAGCATAAAAGAGATTTTATTGATCGTGGACCACTTCGAGGGGTCAACCTCCTTTGAGAAAGCTCAATACAAAATAACTCTTCGATGATTTCATTGGCCTCAACACTTAGTTATATACTAAGTCTAATCTAAACAACTATTACTCCCCATGAATGTGGGATAATAAAACATACTAACTGGATGACTTAACATCAACTATTAATCCCCATGAATGTGGGATACTGATGGGACGAATTACAAAGCATATGCGTCCAATAAAATATACTAACAAAATAAAGAGGAGGTTTGAGACGGGTTCTTAACATCCCCTCCCTCTTCTAAAAGCTTTGTCCTCAAAGCTGAAGATGTAGAAACTGTTTCCAAATATGAAGGAGTGGTTCCCATGTAGCATCCTCTGATTGCATGCTGTGCCACTGAATTGAAGACCTTTGTGATTGAACCGAGAGAGAAGCTGACAAATGCAATTATTAAGGATGGCCTGCGACTTTGAAATGATGGATCCTTCCTTATCCCATTCTGGTAAAACAATTTGTGTGCTAATGTTGGTGCCAATCACTTGCTGAATGCGAGAAGGAGGAAGTGCCAATTTATAAGCAACATACCCAATATTTTGAAGAACTGTATATGGGCCAGAGATCTTTGGAGCAAGCATTTGATTCCCTTTGTCTTTTAAGGAGGATTGCTTGTAAGGCTGCAGACAAACAAAAACCATATCACCAACTTGAAAAGTGCACTCAGAATAGTGTTGATCGGCTTGTTGTTTCATGTGGGCTCTTTCCATGTGAAGATTATCCTACAGGAGGTGAAGAATATAATGTCGGTTTCAAAGAACCAGGTCAACTGCTTGAACTGGTAAACTATTGGGGTTGGATGGAAGGAGTATCGGAGGTGCATGACCATAAACTGCTTCATATGGAGTCATTTTAGATGCAGTATGGTAGGAATTATTGTACCATCATTCAGCGAGAGGGAGCCACTTTTCCCACTGATGGTGTTCTTCAGAGGTGAAACAACGAAGATAAGTTTCCCAATATTTGTTGACAACTGTAGTCAAACCATCTATTGGTGGGTGATAAACTGAACTCATATGCAGTTTGGTGTTAGTGAGGTGAAAATGACTTGTGAAAGTTGTGTTGCAGTCTGAGACAATGGAAGAAGGAATTCCATGAAGAAGGAATATCTAGTCCATGAAAATTTGTGCAATTGAAGAGGTGGTATATGGATGGATGAGAGCACAAAAATGACTATATTTGGAGAGTCGATCCACCACAACCAAGATTACGGTCTTCCCTCAATATTTAGGGATCCCTTGAATGAAATCCATCAAAATATATGTCCAAATCCTTGTAGGGGTGGGAAAAGGTTCGAGCAATCCAGAAAGGAGTGTAGTTTCACCCTTGTGGTGCTGACAAGGAGCACTTTTGGAAACCATATGGTGAATTTCTCATTGCACCCCCTTCCAAAAGAAGCTATGTCGTGCCATATCATATGTTTTGATGAACCCAGAGTGCCCTACCGATGGAGAAGCATGGAGTTCATAAAATACCGCATGTTTAAGGTCTGTGCTCTGGGAAAGCACCAGACGGCCTGTGTATCTCAGAGAAAATCCATCCCAAGATGAATACGGTACCATAGAAGGGTTACTGGCCAACTGTTGGATGATTTTAAATAACGAGGAGTCATTGACATATCCTTGCTTAACAAAGTGTAACCAATTTGGAATAGGCATAGAAATAACTAAAAGAGAAACATGGGCATCAAATGTGTGGAAAAGAGCATCCACCAGAAGATTGTCCTAAGCCTTCTTATAGTCATAATCCCTGATTTTGCTAACCCATTTCTGTTGTGTTGGGGATGAGACCCGTTGTTCCAGGAAATATTTCAAACTCTGGTGATCAGTGTTGATGCCAAAAGGATTCTCTAAGAGGCATGGCCACCACTTCTATACTATGTGCAAAATAGTCATCATTTCCTTCTCATATGTAGAGGTGGATAAATTCTTTCCAGAAAGGGATTTTTCAGTGAATGTAATGGGATGTTCATCTTGAAAGAGGACAACCCCAAGTCCATTGTCATAAGCATCACTATCAAGGGTGAAGAGCTTGGAAAAATCAGGCATCTGAAGGGTGCGTCGAAATGAAAGATCCAAGGGAGTAGTTGAGACTGCTGAAGGTTGCATCTGAATGAAATGGAGCCAAGCGATGACACCATGTGAATTCATCTTAAGGAGATTTTCCATGCGATGGGAACTAATGATGCTGAGAGAACTTGGTTGTAAGCCATTGAATGTGTGTTTGTTCCCATTGACTGAAATTTACATCCATAGTTTAGCAAAATCCCATAAGATGGGTCCAAGTGTGCGTAACCATTGAGTTCCCAAAATCACATCACATCCTCCTAGAGGTATGGCAAACATGTTAGAGAAAAATTTATAATCTCCAATAGAGATACACACATTGCGACCAGGGATAATTTTAGGGGCGAATTTTAGCCCAGTGGGCTATTTTTCCATGTTTTTCTCCCAAAAAAGATTCGTCATTTTGCATTTTTTGAAGCCCTATTTCGCCCAATTTTGATGGGGTAAAAAATTTTCACCCTAAAAATCGCCAAATTATTATATAAATGATATAAAATCCTTGGAAATTAAAATATTTTTTGAAAAATATCGCCAATCATTTTATAGTTGTCGTTTTAAGAATTGGTAATATTCGCCAACATTTATACACTTTTAAATAAGTATGGTTCCTTAAAATCATCCCTGATTGCGACACTTTCCTTTGCAAGGTAAGGTGCTCCCATTGGCAACCATGACTTTAAAGATGGAGCAAGGATGGACAAAACTATGAGCTTGTTTGGAAATCTGAGGGTCAATGAAGTTATGGGTGCTACCAGAATCAATGAGTATTGTAAGAGGAATATTCTTGAAGAAACCCTTGACCTGCATGGTTTGTGGGGCGGTGACTCTGGCTAATGCATGGAGATATATCTCCGGGTATTCGTCATGAGAATGAAGGTCAATAGGCTACTGTTGAATGTCGACCTGATCATCTACTCGATCCTGAGAAGATTCACAAATTTCAAGTGTAGGAGGAGAAACCACATCCAAGAGATAGAGCTTTTTTCTATACATTGATGTACCCGGGTGAATTTCCCATCACAATTATAACAAAGTCATTTTTCCTTACGTGCCCGTATCTCGGCTTTAGACAAATGCTTGATAAGAGTGGGTCTAGGAGTGGGAGGGATTGGATGTCTTTGGGAAACCATATTTCTGAATGGAAAAAGAGTGGATTCAGGGCGTTGCTGAGCCTTGATCTTGTCCTCCGCCAACTTATCCAACCCTGGTATTTCCATCATTGTGTTGGTATAGAACATGTTAACCTTAGATCGGATTGTATCCTTAAGACCATTGATAAAACAACTCTTGTAGAATGCATCAGAAAATCCTTCTGTGTGCTTGACTAATTTCTCAAATTCTGTCTGATACTCTCTCACAGTGCCAGTCTAGCGAAGTTTGGTGAGTGCTCCTGTGAATTCATCAAAACCACTAGGGCCAAATTGGTGCAAAAGGAGTTAGAAAAAATCTGTCCATTGGGGTTCTTCATGATTCTTGATGTACCAATAGAACCATTGAAGGGCTTCACATTCCAAATGAAATGATGCAAGTGGGACTTTGGTGACATCAAAAGTGTTATGCATATTAAAGTATTGTTATGCCTTGTGTATCCATCCAGTTGGATCATCACCATTGAAACGAGGGAAATCAATCTTTGGCCCACGAAAGTTGTTGGAAGAAGAGAATTCGACATCTACAGAAGACTCAAGCTATCGTCGGTTGCTCATGGCTGAATGCTGAAGATGGAGGTCGAGAAATATTTGATCCAAATATGTGAGTTTTGTCTTGAGGGTGACAAGTTCTTCTTCCATTTGTGTATTTTCTCTTGCGAGGGTGACAACAGCAAGAATTTTTGTTTTCTGTTTTTCTATTTTTTTGTTTTTTTATTTTTATTTTTTTGGTGGGGGGGGATGGGTAGAAAAACAAAAATAGAGAGGGTTTTAGAAAAGAAAAATTTTGAGTTGGGAAAGACATGAGTGGGTAATTGGAGTTGACTAGGTTTGGGACACTTTCTGAAGGACAAGGAACAGAAAATGCGAATTTCAAAAGCGGGGTGAAAGAATGGGAAAATTTGTCAGAGAAGGACAATGAAGCAAAATTCAGAAATGAACACTGTGGAAAAATTTGAAGGAAATTGGGTGAGAATTGAAGAAATTATGACAAATGTGGAATTTCGAGCTTCAGAAAGTCGAATTTGGGATAGGGTCTTCAATTAATGAAATATGAAGAATGGAATGACGAGGGTGACTATGAATTTTCAAGGGAAATGGAACTAAATCAAGGAAGATATGGCGAAAAAAAAACCAGAAATTTAGACTTCTTTTTTTTTCGAAGAAATGATCTGTGGCGGTGAAAGAAAGTTGTGCTTTATCAACTTGAAATGGAGTAAATGATCTGTGACAATTCTGGAATTATGTGCGTTATCAACTGTAAATAGATATGGAACCCAGGTATATTCGGCTTCCTAATAGTTCAAAGGTAGTCACTCGGCCACCAAGGCTGTCTCAGGCTTGAGTATTGGGGCAATACCCCTCACTTCATGGAGCATGTAAAACTGCTAACCGCTTGGCCAAAAATGATAGCTCTTTGGTTTTCCTCATGGATGGGAATCTAGTCAATATGGTGGGGGTTGTTTCCCTTTTCACTTGGCAGGTCCTCTCAATGGCCATCTACTTCGGGGTTCCTGTGGTACTCCTAACAATGAGTTTTAGGGCTATGCCCAAGTACTTCCCACAGTTAAGCGGATAGGATTTATTCCCTAATCCGAATGAATAGTACCACTACAAGAAGAAGAACTACTACAATAATCACAGTGTCAGAAAAAATGTGGCAGAAATTCCACCCTATGCCCAAAAAAAACCTGTAATTAGAGTTAGGGTTTTGAGACGAAATTTTAAAATCAGCATAAACTGATCTATATTGCTCAGAATTGCTATTATATCCTATTTCTGGAACTAGAACAGCCACTCTACTTCTACCCACGATATCAGAATAGAAATCTGGGCACCCGGTCAAAATATTTTCGCTCTGCAATTTCCGTGGTCGACACCGAAATTCTGAAAAATTGCTGATTTTAAATCTGTGATATCTCCACTTTCAGAACTCCAAACGAGATGGTTTTTTTTTAACTGCGTATTTTTGCAAGAGTAATTCAGATATGCAACCTGTTTCTTCTTATTATATGCAGAAAGTTTCGGAAATTGATCTGAAAGTCGCCGCCCAATTTTTCTCTCTCTTTTTTTTTGAAAAAAAAAATTCCACTTGTTCCAAGGAAAGTGCTCTGATACCAGATGTGGAGAACCTCCTGCAATGAACAATCAAAATGCACGATATAACATAAATATTGGAGCATAAAAGAGATTTTATTAATCGCAGGCCAGTTCGAGGGGGCAACCTCCTTTGAGCAAGCTCAATATAAAATTACTCTTCGATGATTTCATTGGCCTCAACACTTAGTTATATACTAAGTCTAATCTAAAAAACTAGTACTCCTCATGAATGTGGGATAATACAACATACTAACTAGACAACTTAACATCAACTATTAATCCCCATGAATGTGGGATACTAATGGGACGACTTACAAAGCATATGCGTCCAATAAAATATACTAACAAAATAAAGAGGAGGGTTGACACGGGTTCTTAACAGAAGAATTTTGAGAATTGTTTCAACAACCCTTTGGTATTCTATGGATTCTCCATGATATTTCAGTTGGTTTATCAAACCAACAAATCTAGTGTAGAATGAATTTACCGACTCTGAATCTTTCATGGACAAAGATTTAAAATCTCTTCTCAGAATCTACAACTTGGATGTGTTTACCTTTCCCAAACCTTGATAGGCGGTATCCAATGTATCCCATGCTTGCTTAACGTTAATTGTTGTTGCTACTCTTGGGACTATTATTTAATGTATGGCATGATGCATGTAGAACATAGCCTTTCCATCTTTCGTAGCTTGTGTGAGATTATATGCTATCATATCTACTGGTTCCGCATAACCGTGTTGGACTATCTCCTAGACATGTTGACCTCTAAACAAAGCCTTCATTGTTAGAGACCAATATTCATAATTATTTCCTGTAAAAATTGGAGTTTGCAATGAACCAAAAGTGGAAGCCATTTTTATTTTTTAACTTTCCTTAGAAAATTACTTTTCCACTTTTAAGACAAGATTTATTTCTTAAACCTTGCTCTGATACCAATTAGCCAAAACTGAGCCAACAAACTGGAGTTTACTGCTCAGTTATAAAAATTCACCCCGACTACTTTTTCTTTGACAAGTTCTTACTTGTCGATTGAAACTTGTCTAACTCTCGACTAGACAAGTCTACCAATAATGTCGGACTTTCAACTCGACTCGTTTACCTCTACTTGTCGGTTCTACCGATAGGTTTTACTTCGATCACTTGTCAGTAACTGACAACTTGTCAATTTTACACTTAGACAAAATTGAACCGACTACTTGTCGGTTTGACCACTTCAACAACTTGTCAATTTTACTCAATCTTTTACTTGGACTCACTTGATCGTTTTACTTCGACTCACTTTCTCTGGTTTGGTTTTAGTCTTGATTTACAAATGATATTTCTTAGTCTAAAAGACTTAAGAAATTACAAATGTTTTTCATTTGTGAGTAAGATGAAGTAAAAACTAACACAATCAACAATTCAACAGAATTACAAAATCATATAACCAAACATTTAGGAAGACTTGAGTCGACCACTCTGCCGTAAAACCTAGAACTTTCACTGGGTGAGAAATTTATGGATTCTTGTTCTTTCACTCAACCATAATTGTAAACAACATTTACACAAGTAACTCCGGAAATAATGTGCGGCTAAATAAACATGCATTCAACCATAAACTATTTCATATATATAACTTGTCGGGAAATAACAAAATGTAATACAAACTTGTCGGCTCTCTGACTAATCCAAACGTGTCGGCTCGCCGAATGATCCTTTTATAGAGCTTCGACTTTTCGACAGAATCACACACATAGAAGCTTGAGATTCAACTTCACTCTCTGCTTAGAGTTCTCTCTTTCTCTCTTTTTCTCACCTAGATTTCTTCTGTCTAACTTGATTTAAAATCTTCTTCTACTATTTATAGGCAACCTGAAAATTGCTTCTATGTGAATCTACAGACTTGCCATTAATGATTGTAATAACTATCTACCTACAAACTTAGCTTTAGAAATTAATTCGACTAGTTTATATTGATGAATCGTGGACTCTTTCCTCTTGTTAGACTGACCGACAATATCTGAGATGATACAGAGTCGGTTGAGCTCCGATACAGATATGCAAGTAATTAATATTTCCAACATTGGAGTCTTGGTTAGAACTCCATATTGGTTCAACTTATCCAACAACTTCAAGGATTCAACATAACCAGAGTCCAATCCAACCAAACCAAGATGTTAGAATTTGAAAATGAAGAAATAAACCCTTGGCCCAACAAATAGCATATTGTTTGATGATCTAGGTGTTGAATTTCAAGACAATCACACCATTTTGTTCATGAGAGAAGGGATAAAAAATGTTTCCATTCTCTGATGAAGGATGGTATGCATAAAGTAATATCAATTTTTTGAAATGACAATCTAAATTATCTATTTTGGATTATATTCACAAGAGACCATGTCTTTATTGTACATCCATTGTAACCACCAACAACATTAGAAAGAATGTGAATTGCACCATCATGCCTACCATACTTATAGTGTATTGTTAAAGGCTATTATTAAAAATAGTGTTGACAATTGTTGTCAAATAGATTCAAGTAGTAATCATCCACAAGCTCAAGGGCATACAAATTTCACTCTACAAACTGCAAACACCCACCAAATGATCCACCTACATTATCGATTGGATATGTCATATGTAAAGGTCATTAGTGAACTCAAGGATGTTGTGATTAGAGTTTCTTCCAATCTAAAGTCTATCAAATCATAGATATTAATGTTATCAACATTCCCAAAGATTATAGTTTTTTTTGTTGAGTATATTTCCAAAAGTGAAAGCAGTGATGTATTTGGATTTGAGATTATAGGATAGGAGACGTTTCTTGTCACATGGCATGCATTAGGTATAAGTCCATTTCTCTATTTTCCTTGATCCACTACCTCCCTCTAGTTTATCATACTTCTCTATACTTCTCTTTGTGTGAATGCCCTCTCCCCTTTCCTTCAACTTATTGGATTCGGTCGAGGATCACTCTATCAAAAAATAGAGTACCTAAAGGTCCTTAATTCAAGAATGTGACCTTTTAAATGAGCCACGTATGAGATTGCTTGATCCCTGGTATTTATATTGGTTCTCTCTTTGATTCCTATTGAAGTTTGGTCATCTCCGTTAAAAAATGAATATTTTCATTTTCTGTAATATCACTGGACCAAAGGGAGGGAAAGGAACGTCTTCCCACCTTAAATAAAGATGTATAAATGCAAATTTAACTTAGTAGAACAATGAGCTCCCACCCTTGTTCATCCGTTTTCTTTCTTCTTTAGTTTAACGGATGTGCGTGAGACAGAGATAAAAATCATCAGCCACCTCTTTACTCTTGGTCCTCTTTAAGGCATCAAGAAGCATTTACTTTAAAGCATGCCATTTGGTCTTAAGAATATGAAGAATAGTTAACAATATGTTTTACAAAGGAAAATATAATTTTTTTTTTTAAATACACATTAATAGAGTGGATGTAATCCTTTCAGAAAGGATGTCATCCTTTGGGGTGGTGATTGATAAAATTATATTATATTATTTTTTATTGGTATAAAGAAAGTGATAATATGAAGACATTTTTTTCATTGGTATAAAGAAAATGATAATTTAAAGACCATTTTTTAATAAAAAATATTTTAAAAAAACTTATGTTATAATATAAGTATCATAAAAAGGAAATTATATTTTTAAGCAACCTTTTTCTATAGCCTATTATTGTTCCTCGTTTATATTAGAGTTGCAGTGCTTAACATACATGCAACCACTATACAGGTAAGGATTCAAATTTCTATATAGGACATGAATCCTTTACGTGAAAAAGTTCTATCAGTGTTCCAAGAATAGATGAAACATATTCAATACATTCTCATTGATGAAATGAGATTCATAGGGCCTAAATTGTTCATGCAAATTGAAACTCTTACATAAGTGTTTTCCAAGAAAAAACAATTTTCCATACGATAACCATCAATAATTTTTGTTGATGATTTGGACCAACTACCATTTACGATGGGAAATCCTATATATGCAGAAGCAATTATGGGGCAACGTTTATTGAAAAACTTTATCATTGTAATCATTTTAGAAACAATCTTCCATCAAAGGGGTATTGATGTCGTCCAACTTTGTTTTTAACACCTATTGACAAACATCCACTATGCTACAACAACCTTGGAAGAATGGAGCCTCATCTAGTCTAGGACTAATAGATTCTTGTAAACAACATTTAAGATTTGACACAACAATCCATCTCTTTGCAATGAAGAATTTTGCAAACAATAGTAACAAATACATACATTGGCTATGCCTATTGCATGATTTGTCGTTGATTTCACCAATGGTTTAAATGCATAGCAAGATGATGACCATCAACTAGAAAAATAAATATTTCTACGTGCAGGGCAGAGGGTAATGTTATCCGAAAATTTATGGGTCCAATTAGAAATAGTAAATGGTGCACTAGTCAAAGTGGTCATGCAAATTTTATACACATCTAGGTCTAGTCCTCCTAAGTTATTATCCTATGTTGTCGTGGAATTTGATAATTGCAATGAGCCTCCATGGGAACAATCTCAACCAAAGCACATATAAATTTTATCCATAAATCAAAGTAACAATGAACAAATCACCCGCAAGATCATTTGGGCATTGACTAACAATAAATCCCAAGGATTGTCATTAACAAGGTTAACCATTGACATTGGTAACACTAAACATCAAGGCTTGACCTTCACAGCAATGTCACAGAGTACAACATAATAACGAATGTGAATTGCACCATCGTTCTCCTTTGAACGCTATTCAAAAATGAATGTCACTTCATATGTCTCACTTTGAAAAAAACGAAGAGGCGAGCTTTCATTTTCTATCACTTTCACACTTAAAATTGCAACCTTCAATCCCTCCACTCCTCCTACCATATGATAATACCAATCATTGATTGTCAATATAATTAGAATCAAATTTGATCACTACATAGCCCTTTATTGTTTTACTCACATGTGTTACTTTCTCCTCTCACTAATCAATGTACATTTTATTTTACTTGTCTAACAATTACATGGGTTCCTATTTATTACTTATTAGTACTTGCAATAGAGATTTCTTTTCAATTCCATTAACCACTATGCCTCCCATAAATTAGCTAGATGTATTTTCAACACATAAAATTATATTATCCCATACACATAACTTTCTCTCATTTTTATAACATATCTAAATTCTCTTCAACATTTCATTTAGCCACTTTATTTAATGCATATCCCACAAAATCTAGTTACGTCGGTGTATATATCTTAGAATTTTGGGGTGGACTACCATCTATGCTTTTTCATCTACCGACAAAAATGAGACAAGTGTATTGTCCAGATTGATTCTATGGGTGTTGTCCTAGATTAAACGAGAATGAGACAAGTGTACTGTCGAGATTAATTCTATGGGTGTTACTCCAAATTTAATAATTAATAATTTCAAACAAATAAAAAATAACTTAATTAACATGTGGTAAGTACAGTTAGTTATAATTGTAAAAATTAAAATTAATTTTCAACTATTTGATTATTAGATACAACTACGAGCTTAACTCCATCTATTATTACATACAACTATTACCTTAACTCTAATGATTCTATAATTATTAGCTTAACTCCAACTCTAATCACACTTATATTGGATAACTATTACATTAACTATTAGATACAACTATTAGCTTAACTCCAATGATTCTAAAACTATTAGCTAAACTTCAACTCTAATCATGCATTTGGTATCTAAGGGTGTAGCTAATGTCCATTCATGTAAGAGTGGAACTCCTAATTAAATCGTTTTAACTCCTAATAAACTTCTCCAAACTCTTAATAAACTACTGCAATGTGGTAGTTGAGAATCTAGCTAATATAAAGTTGGTGGAAGGAAGAAGATAGAAGAGATCGTTGAGAATTGGATTCTCATACCCACGCTCGCTCGTAGTCCACGCGAAATCTATGAGAAAGAATTTGCTGATGACTCAGTTTCGGTTGCGAAGGTTCAAGATCATGAAGTTATAGTCCACGCGAAATCGTTGAGAAATATTTTATTGATGATTGGGTTTTATGGAGGAGCCAAGGCTATTCTGCTAAGGAAAAAAAGATATTCACAATATGGGGTGTTGATATTTATGAACAAGACGTTGGTGGTATTGCAAAGAATTCGCAGTCATAGAAGCCTACGAGTTGTTCAATTGATGAGGAGAATGTATAAACAGCTCGAATTAAATTTATAAAAACGGTTGATTTGTTTCTTGAATTCACACGAGAGATTCTTTTTCAGTTCAAGTTGTTTTCGTTTTTCGTGAAACTACTGTGATTGTGAAATTGCTCAAAAACATTGCATGCACTTGAATTTGATGTTAATGGTCAAAAACATTGCATGCACTTGAATTTGATAATGTTAATGGTTAAATCTATGGTAACTTGGCACAAGAACTGCATAAAAGAACACTGTTTCATTTCAAACATCATTTGCTGGACAAAAGCTTAAGACCTGTTAACCTTCTGACACATCCATATCCACATATGATTTTTCCCTTTCCAAAGTTTTTTGGATAGAAATTTAAAGGAATTTCTTAAAGATTTTCGCTTCAGATAAGTTAGTGCCAATGGTAAAGGGCTGTGTTCTCGTGAGTCGCAGCCCCGAAAGTTGTAATAAACAGATGAGGTCCTTTTTGTTTTGGTTTATGAGGATGAAAGTCTTCATAGGCTCAGACCAATTTTTGGTGACTTCTTTTTGTTTATTTATTTATTAGCAGAGACATTTAATTTGTGTATGGTTTAATCTTAGTAATATGGTTCTACAAATATAGAGAAACTTTAAATCTTATTTAATCTTGTTATCATGTTATGAAGTATAAAAATAAATAAATAAATATATGTAGATAATAACATCATAGACTACTTTTAAATATTAAGTAAAAAGAAGTAAACAATGCAATCTTCACAAAGATATCTCTCTAAATTAACATTAAAAATAAAAACAAAAATGTAGTGCACAAGACTGAGCATCAAAGTGTAGGCAATTATAGTGACAATGAGCATCAAAATATAAAGTATAAGCAACTGCAATATGAGCATGTTGTAATGGATCCCAATAGTCATTTTAAAAGAGCATGTTGTAATGGATCCCAATAGTCATTTTAAAAGAAAAAGGTACAAGTTAATCTTATAAGAACCACTGCAATATGAGCATGTTGTAATGGATCCCAATAGTCATTTTAAAAGAAAAAGGTACAAGTTAATCTTATAAGAAATTGGGGTATCATATAAATAAGCTGCAATGAAACTCAATAATCATATTAAAAGAAAATGTTTAAAGATGTTACAAGAAATTGGGTTATCTCATAGCATGTTGTAATGGATCCTAATAGTCATATTAAAAGAAAAAGATACAAGTTAATTTTATAATAAATTGGGGTATCATATAAATAAGGTGCAATGGAATTCAATAGTCATATTAAAAGGAAACGGTTTAAGAGATGTTACAAGAAATTAGGTTATCATATATTTTGGTAATCATATATTATAAATATAATTGTTTATTTCAAATTTAGATGAAGAAGAGGACTATTTTTCATCTACCCTAGATTGTAAAATATAATAACCTATTGATAAAATAATGTAGATTAATTATAATGCTAAAACAATGTTGGAAGAGATAATAAGATTTCAATTTTATGTATAAAATTTTACTAAAGTGGTATAATATTAGGTCTGGAAAACATAAAAAAAAATTAATAAATAAATAAAAATATTGATTTAAAAATATACTTTGAGAAAATAATTTTTATAACAAGGAAAAAAATAAAACAACAAAAAGAATTTTAAAAAATAAAATAGCTAAAAATAAAAATACTATATAATTTTTATTTTTTTTAAACACAAAACATTAAAAAAAAATAACCATCATGTTTATATGTGTGTGTGTGTATATGTGTGTGTGCATGAGAGCTCGATGCTTATCATCCCAAGCAACCACCAATTTAGAGTGGAGCCATCAAGGTCTTTCACATTTACCATTCTATTCTCAGATGGTAAACCAACATGTTATATCAATGTTTTATAAATTTATGTTTTTAATTTTTAATTAGCTATTCGAATCTTTTTAAAGGAGGTTACTCTAGCTCATAATTAATAATTTCAAAAAAAATCAAAAATAGCTTAGTTAACATCTTATAAGTACAATTTATGATAGTTGGAAAAATCAAACTTTAGCTTCAGCTATTCGATTATTAGATACAACTATTCATTGATGATACAACTATTAGCTTAACTTCAACTCCAATCTTCAACTTTGTGACTTTTATTTGAATTGCAATTGTTAATATATTAACTTTTAAATTAACTATTTGATATATCTATTAGCTTGTTACTTAACTCCAATAATTATACAATTATTAGTTTAACTTTAACTCTAATCACGGTTATATTGGATAAATATTATGTTAACTATTATATACAACTATTAGCTTAACTCCAATGATTTTACAACTATTAGCTTAACTTCAACTCTAATCACGGTTATATTGGATAACTATTAGATTAATTCCAATAGTGATACAACTATTAATTACGCAAATAGGCGTATATATGTTAGCATTTTGGGGTGGACTACCATCTATGTTTTTTCATCTACCGACAAGAATGAGACAAGTGTACTATTCAGATTGATTCTATTGGCGTCGTCCTAGATTAAATGAGAATGAGACAAGTGTACTGTTGAGATTGATTCTATGAGTGTCATCCAAAATTAATAATTAATAATTTCAAAAAAAAAATTAATTAACATGTGATAAGTAGAGTTAGTGATAGTTGTAAAAATTAAAATTAATCTTCAACTATTCAGTTATTAGATACAACTATTAGCTTAACTCCATCCATTATTAGATATAACTATTAGCTTAACTCCAATGATTCTAGAACTATTAGCTTAACTTCAACTATAATCAAAGTTATATTGGATAACTATTAGCTTAAGTCCAATGATTCTACACTATTAGCTTAACTTCAACTCTAATTACTTACGACTTAGTCCAAGTGCATTTGGCATCTAGGAGTCTAGCTAATGTGCAATCATGTAAGAGTCAAACTCCTAATAAAATAGTTTTAATTCTTAATAAATTCCTCTGAACTCGTGTGATATCTGCACTTAGTGGCATGGTATTGTGCAATGCATGTGACACTCGAACTTGACCTACCAATTGGGAGTCTAGTTAATGTGCATAAGGCTTAGTGGAAGTCCATTTGGAAGCTAGAAGTCAGGATAACTTAGAGCTATTTTATTAACTACAATAGATTTATATTAACTTTTAAATTAACTATTAATCGTTTGAACTCCTAATAAACAGTTATAAAAAAATAAAAAATAGCTCATGTAATAACTACAATTTGTGGTAGTTGGAAAAAGAAATCTCATGTGAAAACTAAACTTAATGCATGGTAATGTGTAGTCCATGTGACAGTGGAACTCCATCTAGCAGCTCGAAGTCGAGATAATAAGTCAAACTACATTTTACAGCTCGGAGTTGAAGTAACGTGCAGTTCGTGTGATAGTATAACTCCTAATAAAATCCTCTCAACTCCTAATAAAATCCAATGAATTCATGTGATAACTGCACTTAGTGGAATGGTAATGTGCAACTCATGTGACTCTCGAACTACACCTACCAATTGGGAGTCCAGTTAATGTGCATAAGGCTTAGTCCAACTCCATTTGGAAGCTAGAAGTCATGATAACTAGGAGCTCTTTTATTAACTACGATAGATTTATATTAACTTTTAAATTAACTATTAATTGTTCGAATTCCTTATAAACAATTATAAAAAATAAAAAAAATAGCTCATGTGATAATTGAACTTAATGGCATGGTAATGTGTAGTCAATGTAACAGTTGAACTCCATCTAGTAGCTCGAAGTCGAGTTAATTAGTCAAACTGCATTTTACCATTGGGAGTTGAAGTAACTTGCAGTTTGTGTCCTGTGATAGTAGAATACCTAATAAAATCCTCTGAACTCCTAATAAATTCCTATTAACTCATGTGATAACTACACTTAGTGGCATGGTAATGTTAAACTCATGTGACAATCGAACTCCACCTACCAATTGAGAGTCCAGTTAATGTGCATAAGTCTTAGTTGAACTCCATTTGGAAGCTAGAAGTTAACTGGAAGCTCTTTTATTAACTAAAATAGATTTATATTAACTTTTAAATTAATTATTAAATACAACTAGTAGCTTAACTCCAATGATGATACAACTATGAGCTTAACTTCAACTATGACCTTAACAACCACAACTTAAGTGGTTGTTATACAAGTAATTGACTATAGATTTATATTAACTTTTAAATTAACTATTAGATACAATTATTAGCTTAAATCCAATGATTCTACAACTATTAGTTTAACTTTAAATCTAATCACAGTAATATTGGATAACTATTAGATTAACTATTAAGTTAACTCCAATCATAATACAACTAGTAAATTAACTCCACTCGTGATATTCATGTCCGCTTATTTCAAACATATTAATCTTATTAATATGGTTGTTGCTAGTTAAATTTACATGAACTCCATCTCTTAGCATGAGAAGTTGACCTTGAATCTCTGGGGCACTTGGGAGTCGATTTAATGTGCATAAGGCTTAGTTTAAGCTTTATGGGC
>LPNX010838527.1:3433-38523 GCA_001517045.1 Pseudotsuga menziesii | reverse complement strand
AAACCTAATCTATCCCTAGAAACCTAGAAACCAAATCTATCCCTAGAAAAACTAATTTAAACATATAAATATAATATGAAAACCTAGAAACCTTTAATCTAGAAATGTAGTATCCTAGAAACCTAATCTAGACCTAGAAACTTAATTTATCCCTAGAAACCCTAAATGCCTTCTTCCCATTGGACCTTACTAAACAAAATACTAGTTCTCGATATGGTATAATAATACCATTTTTGAGCAATTGAATCATGGTAGAGGGGGTTCCCTTAGTTGAAAACTAGTATCATGAATCCATTGGAATCTATAGTTTCATGATCTAAGTTATGGTTTCTATTTTATGGAGAATTTCAACTCACCTCCATAGGGTCATTCAGGGCACAAAATCCAAACTCGGAAGTTCATAACACAATTTCGTTAGCTCCCACATATGTGTTTGGCCATTGTGGATGTGGTCACATTGTTGATGGTCTCTTAAAAGATTTCAAGTAAAAATTGTCCCCCTTGTGCAAAATTGGCATGGGATGATAAAAAAATGATGTACACTTTCTCACCATCCTATTATTCTTTTCATCCATGGTTGGTGTATCCGTACCCAAATGAACCTATAGGAGCTTATGGAACTTAGTTCTATTTCATTACTCAAATTCTATTTCCCAGGCTGTGTCCTTGAGAGGATTTAGGTTGCGAGTTGCACTTGGACATAAAATACCAATCGTGTTTCAGATCAAATAATCGTCAACTCTATTGGATCCATGACATTGGAATAGTGATATTTATGCCTCTCCCCCATGGGTACATGGACTAAAATGTATCTTGTACAATGATTCCAAAAGCTAGGATTTTGGTCAGTAAAAAAAAATGTAATTTCTAAACTAAGGGGTAAAATTGGGAAATACCTTGACCCAAATATTTTGTTTAGCATGCCCAAATGGTCCCTACTCAAACACACCTACAAAGACAACGAAACTCAATTCTAATTCCTAGTTCGGATTCTATGCCTCAGGAACGATTTCACCATGTGTCCTTACATGGATAATATCGGTGAACTATTGAATCCATTGGATTCATGAAATTGGAATACTTCTATGGGTTCTTTTCTCCCATGGTTAAATGTACTAGAATTTGTCTTGTGTACAATGATTCCAAAATCTAGGGTTTTGGTTAGTAAGAGGCAATACAATTTCTTCACTAAGGAGTCATCCTAGAAAATACCTCAATTAGTATCTGTGGGTAGCATGTCCACATTGGTACTATCAAAAAACACATGAATTGCCTAACAAAACTTAATGTTCCTTCCTAGTTAAGTTTCCATGCCACAGGAATGGGTTCACCATGTGTCCTCGAAAGGCTTTAGGTTGTGAGTTGCAGCTGGCCAGAGAATGATGATTGTGGATTGGATCAACAAATTCTATACTCCATTGGATTCATGAAATTCAAATAGTTATAGGGGTTCCTCTCCCCCGTGATTATATGGCCCAAAATTTATCTTGTACGATGATTCTAGAAGCTAGGGTTTTGTTCAGTAAGAGGCAACGCAATTTCTGTAGTGAGTAAACTTGAGAAATATATTACACTTGATATTAGTCATTGGTCAATGATAACACTAGGAGTTAAAAATTATAGTTTCTAGGGTTTATAATATACTTAAAACTAGGGTATCTAGTGTTTAGAATACAAACTAGGGTTTTGAGTATAATCTAGTTACTCTTTATCAGTGTATAAAGTAAGACTTGTCTACACATACTGTAGTATGTCCTCATTGTAATAGGTCCATGTAATAATGCTTGACATTTGGGGCAGTTTGATAAGTTACACTCTTTCATTGACCATTTCCACATTGTACATAAGTTTCTCTGATTCACTATTTGATATGATATTGACATATATATATATATGCTACTTTATATGCAGGCCCCTAGTGAGGCACCGGTGCTTGAAGAGCACCAAACTGGCGGGCCACCGTTCAGTCACCAGCAGGTATGTTTATGTAGATCACTTTCTTTGTATGTTTCTGTACACATCTCAAGGTCAAGTAACATTCAATATGTATCCTAATTTTGACATGTAACATGTTTTATGCAGGTTGCCCATGATTCGCAGCCACAGGTATTATTTGAAATATGCTTTTAATTATATTTGTTGACCCTCTCCCCCCCAAGGTACATGTATATTTGTTGACATTGGCATATATATAATATATTTATGCAGCCTAATAGTGAGCAAGTGGTGCAAGAAGAGCACCCAAGCAGGGTCGCTGTCAGTGAGGCACCGGTGCTTGAAGAGCACCAAACCGGCGGGCCACCGTTCACTCACCAGCAAGTATGTTTATGTAGATCGCTTTCTTTGTACGTTTCTGTACACATCTCAAGGTCAAGTAACATTCAATATGTATCCTAATTTGGACATGTAACATGTTTTATGCAGGTTGCCCATGATGAATACATTCTCTCGCAGTCTATTCCCTCTCATGCAGAGGTAGATTCGCAGCCACAGGTATTATTTGAAATATGCTTTTAATTATATTTGTTGACCCTCTCCCCCCCAAGGTACATGCATATTTGTTGACATTGGCATATATATAATATATTTATGCAGCCTGATAGTGAGCAAGTGGTACAAGAAGAGCACCCAATTAGGGTCGTTGTCAGTGAGGCACCGGTGCTTGAAGAGCACCAAACCGATGAGCCACCGTACACTCACCAGCAAGTATGTTTATGTAGATCGCTTTCTTTGTACGTTTCTGTACACATCTCAAGGTCAAGTAACATTCAATATGTATCCTAATTTGGACATGTAACATGTTTTATGCAGGTTGCCCATGATGAATACATTCTCTCGCAGTCTATTCCCTCTCATGCAGAGGTAGATTCGCAGCCACAGGTATTATTTGAAATATGCTTTTAATTATATTTGTTGACCCTCTCCCCCCCAAGGTACATGCATATTTGTTGACATTGGCATATATATAATATATTTATGCAGCCTGATAGTGAGCAAGTGGTACAAGAAGAGCACCCAATTAGGGTCGTTGTCAGTGAGGCACCGGTGCTTGAAGAGCACCAAACCGATGAGCCACCGTACACTCACCAGCAAGTATGTTTATGTAGATCGCTTTCTTTGTACGTTTCTGTACACATCTCAAGGTCAAGTAACATTCAATATGTATCCTAATTTGGACATGTAACATGTTTTATGCAGGTCGCCCATGATGAATACATTCTCTCACAGTCTATTCCCTCTCATGCAGAGGTAGATTCGCAACCACAGGTATTATTTGAAATATGATTTTAATTATATTTGTTGACCCTCTCCCCCCCAAGGTACATGTATATTTGTTGACATTGGCATATATATATAATATATTTATGCAGCCCGATATTGAGCAAGTGGTGCAAGAAGAGCACCCAATCAGGGTCGCTATCAGTGAGGCACCAGGACCCCAGATTACTTACTCACGTACAGTAAGTAGAAATGCTATTTTGGTTTCAAGGAATTTGAACAAATGTATATATAGAATTTTTAAAGGTTGGTAAATTAACTTACAAATTTGTTTGTTTTTCTGCAGTCTCCACTGATGAGACCTATCCCTCTTCTTCAGCGATGGGGATCACCAGTGAGCAGTCGCAAAAGAAAGCTCAACTTCTCCGAAGACTCTGGCAGTGGCAGCAAAACAGGGGATAACTAGAAATAATGTATAGGGGGCTTGTACATAGATTTATCTTTTTGTTCATATGTGTACACACAAATGTACTTTTTGATCCACTATTTTGTATTATGGCGATGTGGCATGGCAATTTTTGTACAACATTATTGCTATATACATATATATAATATAAAGGAAGGTTCAAATTTATACATGTTGAGGATGGTTGACTTGATCTTGGAACATGATATCATGGTTGACTTGGTCTTGGAACATGATATGTGTGGATGACCAATGTGATGATATGTGTGGATGACATGTACAATAACATATATATACCCTAATTTACACACAGTAACACACACTAACATACTAGATGTACAATTCTAACATGTACACACAATAACATACTATACATTACCCTACGACAAGTTTTAACATCATACCATAAAGCACATCTCATGACTTACCTTACATTACCCTACCTTGTTCCGTCTCATAAAGCACATGTCTCATGACTTGCATGATTATGCACCAAACGCTAGTTGGACATCTCATACCTTGTAATAGGACCCTAATTCCAGACCATGCAACTTGGTGACTCATCAACTCATCAACTTTTTAACATCATACAATTCTAACACATGTACAATTTAACATACTCTCCTAACTTGCATGATTACACACCAAATCCTAGTTGGATGTATCTCATACCTTGTCTTGACCCTAGTTGTCTAGCATGCCACAATAATGTTTAGTTCCCAATAATGTTGTTGTGCATGTGCAAGTATTGGCACGATCTCATGTGTTTGTAGTTGACTATCGAGCCTAACTTGCATGATTGCTCACCAAACCCTAGTTGGACATCTCATACCTTGTGTTGACCCTAGTTGGAGCATGCATTTCCCTCCCTCTTCTAGAGAGTGTCCTCATAAAGTATCCAAGTTCATTTCATCCTTCAAACCTTCCACCAAAGTATAGATAAGCCCGATTAATTTCCTTCTTGAGGGGTTTATGTTTTAACACAAGTCGTTGACCTAAGATGGAGGTCATAGGAACCAAGCCCTCTGATTTACTTCTTTATCAGACCTGCTAATCTGCTCCTTATTTTGAAGTGCTCATACTGTTGCTAGTTGGTTAATGAAGAATTGATAATACCTTATGCTTGGTGAATTCTTGTCATATTTATATGTGATTAGCTTCATGTGTTGGCTAATTGTCATTGGTTTAAGGATGGCACATATCAGTCTACTCAAAGTTTCCAATCAATGTAAACCAAATTAATTTCACAATATAATAGACTAGAGCATTGAATTTATCATGGTACGCAAACTATTTATGCATTGCATTTAAAGTTTGCACAAAAAAAGACTTGAAATAATTGTCATATTAAATACCCATGAGAGTTTCCAGAAATGCATCCAACACAGCCATTAAAAATGCCTTGAGCAGTAGCACACAATGGGCAACTTCAATGAGCAGCTTCAACAATGTACAATGTCAAGGCCAGAGGCAAACAATATCAAGGAAAGCTACAACTCACATTAGCAATACCAAACTATGTCTTCAATAAATACTTGCATAAACTTTTTGATGGACGTGTTCTCTTTTTGAAGACACAAGGACAAGGGGACTCGAACCCAATCTCTCCCAAAGCTAAGCAATTAAAAGAAATGACTTAACAGCAAACCATATACTCAATACTTCAATTCTTAGAGTATTCCCAACAATACTGGCTGATTTCTTTAGCTCAATTGCAGCTCTACTAATGCTGACTTGCAAACTGTTTCAGCAAAATCTTCTGAGAATAAAACCTACTTGGAAACTCTGTTTCTATTCATTAAGTATTATTAACTTCTTGAACACAAATTGAAACACAAAACAACAGGCAAAAGATAATATATCTAGCTGTCCATACTTATAAAAATGTTAGTTCAACCACACTCTAATATTAATTTTCTCAAAATCATAATGCAGAAACTTAAAAATTATGCCAATGATATGTCTGCAACACTCAGCTCAGAATCTAGGACTTAGAATTATGTCAGTTTGCTTCAGAATGTAGGTACTTGGAAGTATGCCAGTTTGACAGACCACCATGTCAAACTGAATGAGACGAGTAATAACTTTGATATTGGATTGTAGTGCAACTTTTTTTCCATTTTTTTATCCAACACAGCCTTGATATACATTACCTCATTACTGTACCAATGGAAGCTTCAAATGTCACAGTAGATAGCACATGCTAATACCCATTTCTACCTAACAAATGGACATCATTTACCTCATATATTGTTGCACCCGCACAAACATATATGTTAAGATGTGCTGAAAATTTGAAAACCCACTTTCACGGAAACTAATTTTATAATCATTTGCACACACTTTCTCTGCATAAACCCTATATATTATGAAAGCTGATTCAATTACCTATCTTTTCTTTTTTTACTTCATCTTCAAATAAGTTAGGGAAGTACCCCTAATTGTCACCTAAAATCAGAGTTTTTCGTTTATTCTAGTATTATGTGGCATCTAAAGTGTCCTTAAAGGAGTCCATGATTGTACATCAGCCCTTATATTAACTTTTAAATTAACTATTAGATATAATTATGAGCCTAGCTTCAACTATGAGCTTAACAACCATAAATTAAGTAACTGTTATATTAGGTTAACTATTAAATACAAGTAATTGACACATTTTTTAGTAAAAAATATTATTAATATGTCAAATATATAACTCTCTAAGTATTTCAAACTTATTAATCTTACCAGTGTAGATCCAAATCCTAGTCTCTATCAAGTGCCGAGATGGATCAAATCTCTTGAGGTGCAAACCTCAAGCGCCCAGATGGATCAAATCTCTCGAGGTGCAAACATCTTCTTATGTATCTATTGATTTGATTCAAACCAAAAACACATATTTTTATTTAAGGTCCACATATAATTTTATTATTATTAATATTTAATATTATTTATGGCCGCCATATAATATTTTTTATTTTGTTAAGAACTAACATTGCATCATTTCCCCACACATGGTTTTAAAACCATATGCAAGGCCCTCCTACAATCATGGGTTGTTTAGGAGGCCTTGCACATGGTCTTAAAACCATTTGCAAGGCCCTCCTAAACCATGTACAATAAAACCATGGGTTGTTTAGGAGGACTTGCACATGGTTTAAAAACCATGTGCAAGGCCTCCTAAACCATGTACAATAAAACCATGAGTTGTTTAGAATGTCTTACACATGGTTTTAAAACCATGTGCAAGGCCAACATTGTTTTGTGTTTTTTTCTTAACCCACATATTTTTTTATGGATAATTAAATTTTTACTTTTTTATTGTTTTGTTAGGTAGGAAGATTACAACATCTCCCCCATATTACATTGTTTTTGTGGCCGACATTTATTTGGCTTGTTAGAAAGAAAAAAAAATTTAATAAAAATAACTGTAAGAAAGTGATATTATTTTTTATTTGTGTTACAAAATCTCCCCCATAATATTCACTATCACTATTATTTTTTGCTGACAAGTTATAAACATTACCTCACGTTACAAGATCTCTTCCATAATATTCACTATCACTATTATTTTTTGTCGACATGTTACAAACGTTAGTAACTTTACATCACGTTACAAGATCTCCCCCATACTAAGCTGTAGAACGCCTCTAGGCGCAATTATTCATTTAAGACAGAGTGTATTTATCTTTGCCCTCAAAACCGTCAAGATTGTTTTGTACCGTCAAGATTGTTTTGTAGGTTTCTTCATGGATGAGCCTTGCATTAAAGCCAAAAACGTTGACCTAACTGAACAGGTTTATCACGTCTTGTAAATTATATAACCGTTATCAAACATGGAGAAAACAAAGCACTACACGATCCATGCGGAGAACGTCAAGATTTTTTGTAGGTTTCTTCCTGAATGAGCCTTGCATTAAAGCCAGAAACGTTGACCTAACGGAATAGGTTTAACACCCCTTGTAAATTATATAACCGTTATCAGACATATGGAGAAAACAAAGCACTACACGATCCATGCGGAGAAAACAAGCAAATTAGAAACCAAATAGATTTGTGAGTGGAACTGAGAAGGCAGTTTGAGTCAGAGACGAATTATAGCGGCCATGGCCGCACTGGCAGTCCTCTAAACTGCACGAAGGTTTCTAATTGGCTCTGTCAAACATTGATGACAGTCTACAATTTCCGACACATATCGACAGCTACTGATTGAAGATTGAAAATCCCCACCTTTCAATCCACAAACGGAGACATATACAATGAATATCCCAATCGATCAAATTCACATAACTTAATATATACAATTAATATCCCAATCGATCAAATGCACGGCATTGGACCGACGCCACCGCCAAGGCTATAAGATAAGACAAAGGTATATTGGTAGCATTGAAAGAAATGAATATCAAAGAACTGGTGTGTCATCCAGTGTATCTATTTCTAGATACTGGCGTAGACTTTCGAATGCTTTCTATATAAGCGGTTTCAGTGCGAAAGAGAACCGAAAAACGTCTTAATAATTCAATTCGTCACAGCTGTAAAATTCGAATGTCGGATTCCAATAAAACGGTATTGATTTAGGTTTCAATGAAAATGAAGCAGTAGGAACCAAACAAATTTAATTTCAATGTGGAATTCAATTCGTCACAGCTGTAAAATTCGAATGTCGGATTCCAATAAAACGGTATTGATTTAGGTTTCAACGAAAATGAAGCAGTAGGAACCAAACAAATTTAATTTCAATGTGGAGTTGGTATTTTTGTAAGATGGTAAAATTGATCAGTGGTCAAATTGGAATACAGTCATTATTGGGTGCACAAAACAAGGTTACCTAAAATAATAGCCGGGACCTAACGATATGCACCGATTGGACGACCGGCCGCGTCCGGTCGGACGCGGCCGGTCACGCGCGGCCGGTCGTCTGATCGGTGCATATTGTCGGTTCGAAAGTTTACTTCAAAATAATAGGCCAATGGTCCATAAAAAGGCAGTTCTTCATTTTGGAATTTTGTGCACTGAAAAAATGTTCAGAATCGATTATCATATATAATGAATCATGTTGTTAAGAGGCAACCAATGCCTTGTCTGAACATGTCAGCATGTGCAATGACAACTATCAACACTCAATATACAAACAACCTGAATGAATTCAAAATAGAGGGTGTTTCATCAGTTGAGACATCCCCAAATATTCTGTCCAAAATAAAGAAACAACTCCAAAAAGATAGATAAAAACATGTGTATTGGATCCTGTAGCTAATCAAATTAGCAACAGGGATGTTCTATGGGCACAAGTGATAATTCAAAACATGAAAAAAATTCTATGGGCACAAGTGATAATTCAAAACATAAAAAAAAAAAAACTTGTTCCATTAAGATGTCATTGTCTTGTTCCCATAAATGCCAAACACCATTCCGTATTTGTAGTCCTGGCTTAAAGAGAAGATCTATGTGCTCATTTCTTTCTCTATTGAAATGTGGCAGACGTTGATGTTTTGAAATAACCCTGCTATACCAACCAATGCTTAAAAATAGGGATACTGAACACCTTTATTATGAGCGAGAAACATATATTCTATAGGTCACCAATGCCATCCATGGATGGTTGTCCTAGCTTAGCAACCCCATCGAAGTAAGCTCAACATCCAGACTTATCAATATTATCCTGGATGACTCTATTCACTCTTGGTAGATGGTTTTAGACCATTAACTTGCTAGTTTTTCAGTTTTAGGTCATAAACCTATTTTTTTATTTTATTCCAAAACCAAAAGTATCTCAAAATAGTAATGTAGTATCAAGTATCCACTAAAATTTAGCTCCATACTTAACTCAACATAATGTATCCTTTTTGTGTAAAGGGAATCGGCAACATCCACGTCGATTCCAATGGCTACCAATATAATTCCTAGGTGCCACTAGCTGAGAGCTCGCCCATGTCCAGAACTCGAAGTCTCGAACTGATGAGTTTCTTAAGAGCTTATACACCTTAAAAGAACTTACACTTGCCAATCCTAGTACATCCATATCCCAACTCAGCATAATATATCTAGTTGCACTTTACAATCTATTTTGTTTGTGTAATTAATTATAAATTATGTTGTGTAATCTTTGTTGAAATTGTAATTTTAGAATATTATGATGATTATTAAAAAAAAGTCACTTTTTAATGAATTCAAAGACTAACTATTTTTTATTTATTAATTATTTTTTAAATTATTTTATTTTCTCATATATATGAAAAACAAAACACTCTTATTCATTCATTCATTTGTATATATATAATTCTAAAATCATCTAAAATTATAGTTTCTTATATATATTTTAAGATTTTTCTTCCTTCAACTATAATAAACTAAAATTGAAATTAAAAAGTTCATTCTTCTTTGAAACTATGTTAAAAAATAAAACCAAAGCAATGTTGAAACTATTATAACTACTATGCTCTTGGGAAATCAATGGTGTTCATTTTTCTTTAAAATTACCTTAATAAAACATAAAAGCAAAACAAGGTTTACTCTATTTTAAAAGTTGGGAGAGTTTCATCTTAAATTTGCGAAAGCTTTAAAAAAAGTTACATGCAAAACATTTTGTGCTGAAGAAGGAAGGGTGTGGATAGAGTCACATGATTGTATTCAGGAGAAGGAATTGTGTGGAGGGAGTGGTATAAATCAGAGAAACCAAGGAGGAAACTAGCAGAGCTCAGAGCTCAAAGGCTCACTCAATCACATTGGAGGAGAAACACTCAACTCATTGAGTTAATGAAATAATTGTTACATATATAGAAAAGAGATAACCTAATCTAGATCCAATAAATGTGGATCAGATGCACGAGCATTGGATCTGTTTGACAAACAACCCTAGATATAGAAAACATGGAAGATATTTCTACATTAAATCTAACAGCCTCCCTTAATGCAGAAATGGATTTTTGATAACGCATAATTTCTTCCTAAGATCCTCAAAATGGATCCTTCCAACAGGATTAGTAAACACATCTGCAACATTTTGACTTGTGTTACAATACATGAGTTCTATTTCTTGAGACTCAATTTTTTCTCTGACAAAATGATGTTGCAGCTCAATATGTTTAGATCTGGCATGATAGACTGGATTGTGTGCCAGCTTAATTGAGCTTTGATTGTCACACTGGATTCTGATAGCTTGTTTTTATTGTATTCCAACTTCTTCAAGAATGTGCCTCAACCAAATGGCTTCATAAGTAGCACTGCTTAATGCTTTGTATTCAGCTTCTGTGGATGACAAAGAAACATTTGGTTGTTTCTTACTGCTCCATGATATGACTCTCGAACCAATGTTAAAGGCATATCCAGAAGTGTATTTTCTGTCATCGGGATTTCTTGCCCAGTCAGAGTCAGAGTAACCTGCCAACTGAACATCAGATACATCAGTATATAAAATACCATAATCAACAGTTCCTTTTAAATATCTTAGGACCTGCTTTGCAGCTTTCCAATGTGTTTCGCATGGCTTAGCTAAGAACTGACTAAGGATGCTAACAGAATCTAATAGGTCTGGCCTTGCAGTAGTGAGGTAGTTCAGACTACCCACTAGTTGACGATATAGAGTACCATCAACTTCTTTAGATCCATCATTGTTGTATAATTTGACATTTTGATCCAAAGGAGTGGATACAAATTTGCATTCACTCATTTGAAACCTGTCAAGTATTTCCCTTGCATATTTGCTCTGAGTGATGAATGTTTTACTAGATTCTCTCCAAAAAGCAATGCCTAAACAATAATGTAAGTCCCCTAGGTATTTCATTTCAAATTCCTGTGACAAATTACTTTTAATTTCTGCAACTAGTTGATATGCTCCACCTGTAATGATAACATCATCCACATATAGAGATATCAAGCAAACATTTCCCTGTTTATCTGATTTAATATATAAGCTTGAATCATTTTTACTTTTGAGAAATCCTTATTGTTTGAAAAAGGTGTCAATCTTGATATACCATGATCTAGGAGCCTGTTTCAGTCCATAGATCGCTTTCTTTAACTTGCACACAAGCTACTCCTATCCTTTCTGAACAAAACCTTCAGGCTGTACTAAGTATACTTCCTCTTTTAAATCACCATTTAGAAATGCATATTTGACATCTAACTAGTGTATTCTCCAGTTATGTTTAGTAGCTAATGCAACTAACAATCTGATTGTGTTTAACTTAGCTACTAGTGCATATGTCTCTTCAAAGTCAATCCCCTCTTGCTAAGAATAACCCTTTACAACTAATATTTCCTTGAACTTGTCAATACTACCATCTGCTTTAAGTTTAGATTTGAATGGCCATTTTGATCCTATGGGTACTTTATCTTTGGGTAATTCTACTAAATCCCAAGTTTTGTTTCTCATAATAGAATTATATTCTCCATTCATTGCAGTTACCCATTCTTCCTTCTCTTTGGCTTATTCATAATTTAATGGCTCTATGACATTCATTATACTAGTCATCAAGGCATAATCTCTAAACTTTACTGGAGGATGAGTTTGACGAGATGAACTTCTAGGTACTACAGTACCTGTTGGGGTTCCATCCATAGTTCTTTTGTCTTATGTTGTTTCATCATCTGAGGCAGTGTCCCTCATGCTTGATTCCTGTTCCTGAACTTGCTGTTGTTATTGCACCTGCTGCTAACCCTGCACTTTTTTAAGAATTTTATCTATTCTTACATGCTCATCTGGGATCAGTTCATCATTAGAATTATTCATCATGTTACACATATCTGTATTTTCATGAAATACAACATCTCTACTAGCAATAAATTTGTGCGAACTAGGATGAAAGAGTTTATATGCTTTCTGATCATCACAGTAACCAACAAAGATACATTCTATGGATTTTGCATCCAATCTCCTTCTGTCATCTTTAGGTATGTGTGCAAAATCCCTAGAACCAAAGATCCTTAAATGACTAATTACAGGTTTGTATCCATAAAAGACTTCAAATGGGGTTTGAAGTTCTAGTTTCTTTATTGGACTCCTATTCTTTAAGTACATAGCAGTGTTTATTTCCTCAGCCCAAAATCCATCTGAAATGGTCTTATCTTGGAGCATGCTGTGAGCACATTCCACCAATGTTCTATTTTTCCTTTCAGCAACTCCATTTTGTTGAGGTGTATCAATGACTGTGAATTATTGTTGGACTCCATTTTCTGTACAGCACCTTCTGAAAGCTCCAGAAGTGTACTCACCACCTTGGTCTGATATGAGGATTTTAATGTATAGTACCTGTCAGCTTCTCAAATTTGATTTTGAATTCCTTGAATTATTCGAATACATCACTTTTCCTTCTGATGAAGTAAGCCCATGTGAACCTAGACCTGTCATCAACAAATATCAGAAAGTACCATGCACCACCAAGTGATATGGTCTGCATAGGTACACATACATCAATGTGTAATAGTTCAAGGAGTTCAGTCTGTCTCTTCTCTTCATGGTTAGGAAATTCATTTCAGTGTTGTTTCCCAAGTGCACATGTAGCACATTCAATGTGATCATTTTTAAAGACAGGAAGACCCCCAACCATCGAATTTTTTTGTACTAACATGAGATCATTCTGATTGAGGTTTCCATACCTTTGATGCCACAATTTGACATATAAAATAATAGATGCTGCTAGTGCTTGATGATTTCCCTTGATTGCATCCAGCTTGTAAAGTCCACCAAGTCTAGATCATGTCGCTATTACCCTGTAATGATCTTGGACATCTTTCACATGGCACTTGTATTTACCAAATTCAACTTTCATATCATTATCGGTGATAGCAAAAACAAATATTAAGCTCTTTTTGATGCCAGAAACATACATCACATTATGTATCTGTTTAAACTATCCATCAGGTAGGTTAACACTTATCACTCCATAACCTAGGGCTTTGTGAGACCTATTATCACCTAGATAGATGTGTGTGCCATCGGACTTTTCATAATACTCATCATACCAATCTTTATTATAGGACATGTGGGCAGATGCACCCGAATCTATGAACCATGCATTTTCATCATCTGTCTCAGTAGACAAAGCATGTTCAGTTATGAATAGTATTAGGTTTTTAAATCCTTTACATTTGGGGTGTCTTTTCTAACATAATTTCCATTATGTTATGATGTATCTTTTATTGGAATCATTGTTTATCTTCTTAAAAAAATTTCTAGCTATGTCACCTGATTTGCCACAATAATGGCATCCGACATCTTTATTAGCACTAGAGTCATTGCATGACATACCTCTGTGTCTTTCCCAAAACTTTCCTCTGTGTGGGTTCCAGTGATTACCTCTGTATGTGAATTTTCCTCTTGCCATCAACGCTTGATCTGAAGACTAAGATTCAGGCTCGTACATCTTCATCCTTTCTTCTTCTTGTATTAGGATTCTGCCAAGCTCCGTAAATGTAGGAGGGGTTTGTCTTGCTACAAGTGATGAGATGAATATTTTGTAATCTGGCAACAAACCCTTTAATGTAATAGATACTAGATCAGTACTAGATACTTCTTCACCTATGTCACCCAGATTATCTTGAAGGTATTTTATGTGGGAGAGATATTTAATCATAGTTTCATTCACATCCATCTTAATAGACAATATTTTGGTCTTTAAAAACAAAATTCTATTAGAGTCATATGTCGCATACAGACCTTTCAGCTTGTCCCATGTGTCTTTGGACGTCTTGAAATTTCTGATGTGAGGTATGATGTTGTCTTTTACATACATACGAATTAACACCTTTGCTTGGGTTTCCCTCAAGTTCCAATATGAGAGAGACAATGAATTTGTAGGCTTCTGTTCATCTCCTTTCACAATCGTCCATAAATCAAGAGCTTCAAGTATAGTAATTAGCTTGTATTTCCAATTTACATAATTTTCCCCATTAAATTGTGATGCTTCCGTAATATATAAGTCGGCCAAAGACATGTCCACCAATTTCACAGATTTGAAAGGCAAATTATTTCACCCAGACAAGGAAAAAAAATATTGTCTCACCTTTTTTACTATCAATCAAGCAAATATACCAGCGCTCCTGCCTCGGTTACCTTTGGCGCCGATCCAAAATTGCTGCAAGGACGGGCTCTTTGGTGCCGATCCAAAATCGCTGCAAGGACGGGCTCTTTGGCGCTCTTTTATACCGAATGACAGGCGTCATTCGATGCTCTGAGTTAGTTGCTATAGGTTTCGTCGGCACTCAAGATGATGCTGGAGAAGCGTCGGGCACTCTCACTTCTCGCTAAAACAGCGTCAGCGTGTATAACCCAGTGCACACAAAATAAAAAAAATATTGCACGGTGGAGGAAAATAATTCTTTCTTTTCACGTGCCAGAGAAATTATTTGCAGACTGATTTGTCCTCAGCGATGTCTTCAAGCTGATTTGTCCTCAGCAAATAAAAAAATTGTTTATTTCTCTCTTACGACCTGCACATTCAACAATCTCCCATGTAGGTATTTCTCCACGACAACAGGAATAGTGACTGTTTAAACATATAACAATGATCTTCACAAAATGAAGCTATAATTACTCCACATGAGGGGGGGAATTACCAGCAATTACACTCTCAGTCACTCTTACATCCAGCACTCTAGCTCGCTCTCCCTTCAAGAGTTCAACCAAGGTTCAACAATTTTCTTGTTCAACACAAACAAGGAAACAAGCAAGGGGCACCTCCACTTAGGCACACACATAGTAATTTCCTGGTTTCCTCACAGCAGCCCACACCTTGGCTTTGATACCAAATCAGAGAAACCAAGGAGGAAACCAGCAGAGCTCAAAGACTCGCTCAATCACACAGGAGGAGAAACACTCAACCCATTGAATTAATGAAATAATTGTTACATATATAGAAAAGAGATAACCTAATCTAGATCCAATAAATGTGGATGAGATCCACCGGCATTGGAGTTGTTTGAAGAACAACCCTAGATATAGAAAACATGGAAGATATTTCTGCATTAAATTTAACAGTATATAGGATTGTCCATTTATAATTTTAAAATGGTAAATTTATTAATTTTATTTAAATTAAAAAAAATACTAAATAATTTTAGAATTAAAATAATATCTTTAAATTAATGTTTTATTTATTTATAATAAATAAAATATTAATAATATTAATAATATTATTAGATTTAAATTTAAAGAGAAATTATGGTGTTAAAAAGATTTAGATGTTAAAAGAAAATTAAGATATTATGAAGAGATTATTAATCATCATCTTGAAGATCGTGCATAGTTATAGTTTTTAACTATTTTAAAGAAGAAAATTAATATAGCCAAGATAAAAACAAACTCTTATGAACTCCATAGATAAATAGGGGCATTGGTGGTTCCCAAAACTCCATGGGCATAAAAGATTTGCCATTTTGTGAGTTTATTATCATTGCCCATGAAAATCACTTTTTCTTAGAGTACACTTCTTACACCCACATTAAATGTGAGTTTCATAATATTTTCTATAATCTCCTAACTAACCTCCTAACTTGCCAAAACTATAATGAATTAGGAAAGCTTCTCTTCAATCCTTTTTAACATATAAATAAACTTTTAAAGCAAACCAAATAATTTCATTTTTAAGGTATCATAAATATTAATCATTATCATCATTAAAAACAAAATTATAAAGTAAATAATCAACTAAAGTTAACTGTAATCAACATCATCATCTTAATGATAAATCAAAATTATATTGACTATATATTAAGAACCATAATCATCAAAATTCATATATCTAGCAATGTTACTATATTATTTATTATGTTTATTTAAGTTACATTTAAAAATGGAAATATTTCAATTTAAATGATTAAAATGGTTTATATGAGTAAATTATGATGTTATTTTGAGGTTTTGTTTAAAAATTATATTTAAAAATGGAAATATTTTATTTTAAATTATTTGTATTGAAAAGACACATTCTACAACTTAGTAGGGAGAGGTGTGTAACTCCTTCCGTGCTCATTTTAGAGCTAACATGTGCACCTTGACAAATTTTATCTCTTTTGGCGCTTGGTAGATCCTTTTTAAGATGGATCTATGCTGTTTTTTAAATTTAAATAATATATTATATTTAATGTTTTGTTATTTTTTAAATATGAAATGTTATTTTTTAATTTCTATAGTAAAAAAAGATAATTTATGGCCCTGAATGTAGGTGCTAGGCAGAAAGGTAAAGACATGGAGCACATGGTTAAGGGAGGACATCACATGGAAGGGGAAATCTCATGCAACTGGCATATATTGTTAAATGCAAAGGCATGAGGGTTCTCAAAGGTGAGAGGGATTATGAGGGAATTGATTTGGGATGTCATGCAGACTCTATGACAGTACGAGATAGTGATGGGATATTGTTCCTATTTGTGGGGAATGATCTCAAGAAAAAGTGTTGATATCATAATTACTACAGAGAAAGGTGGGATGATAGAGGAAGGTCCCCCATGCGATCATGATGATTAATGGTGAAATATCCTTCTTACAAAGTCCTGGGATTCAAGGTAAAGGCAAAGTCCTGGGAGTCAAGGTAGATGCAAAGGTTAGGTGTTGGAGCCAATGGATCGACGTAAGTCAATTACACATTATTGTGTAGTGTCCGTCTTTGCGAGAAGTTGTTGGTGGAAGTGGAGGATGTAGACTAGGGGGATCCACCAGCTGGGAATCTAAAGTAAAGGAGGAAGGGAGCTCGCCTCATGCGATGAGCGAACAAGGTCGTGTTGTGCAGGAAACACAATTCTTTAGAATGTCACCCCCTCTGTAGGTCCAATTGAAGATAGAGGATATCAAGTAGGGGTTTTGGGACAAGATGGATGTTATGCAATCAACATTGGATTATGAGTATTTGTCTTTGTTGATGCCCAAAAATTCACAGGCAACAACAGCAAGGGATTCTCCCCAGTCAACATTCCCAACTAGCCCATGACTGTTTGGTGTAGGGAATCTGTCTGGTTTGCGGTCCGACTACCATAGGTCAAGTAACAAAATAAAGGGTTTTGCCGGTTGCAGCCCAATCCACCGTATATATTTTTGTATTTTTTGGCTTTAAGTATGATATGCAAGTGCCTATCTGAAATACAGGTTGATAAAGAATGCAAGGAGCAGTCACAATGTGATGCGCAGGTTCTTACCTCTTGTCTTAGACTCTCTTGCATCTAAATCATACACAACTAGAAAATACATACTAATTAAGTTGTCTCTAGAGAGCAAAATATTGATTCATGAGTAATGTAATACTACTCACATGTTAAAGTAAATCACAGATAGCTATTCTTAGAACCAAAACACATAAACATGAATAAGATATACATGACAAGATAGCTCATCAATCATTAAACTCTCCATTACTCATAGTGGAAATTATCACAAAACAAACCAGAGAACATTCAGATAAGAACATAGGTTCAGAAAGTTAGAACTCTCTCACAGTTAATGAAACACAGTTGAAAATGAAATAGTTCCCCTTCAACATTGTTCTTTTTATCACATTCGAGCATTCCACACAGCACCTTCTCCAACAGGCAAAATTTGCAATCTTTTATTGTAAAACGAAGTAGTTCCTCTTACAAACAATGGCTCACAAGTTCTTCTGGGGAAAAATCCCCAGTCCTCTCTGAATTTCCTCTCTTTATACCAAAACAACAAAACCCTTGGGCTTCCCCAACCGTCTACCCTTTGGGCTCCCCAAAAACCGTTTAATCTCACAATTTTATTTTTTTCGTGAGTACTCAAGATTCATATAATGCGTTACATTTCGGATTTCAACTTATTAAAACTTCATAAAGCGGGATCAGCTCGGTAACTGACGGACCCTTTCCAAGCCTGGGCTTTTGTTGCCATCGATTCTGCCTTGTCTTTTATTTGTCCTTCTTGAGATCCCGTTGATTTCAGAACAAACTCTGCTTATCACCTTCCAACCAACTTTCCTCAGCTTTATCCTTTAGCTACGTCTTCTCGCAGCGGTAATCTGAAGAATCTTCTGAGTCCGTCTGCAATTAAACAAAAATTCATCATTAATTAGGACTGCATCTTTTCAATAAACTTAAACTATCCTACAACAAAACTAATCATCAAAATGAGGCCCTGTACTGCGCTCTTGTCGTGAAAGCCTTAACAAGAATCAAAAAACCACCGCCGCCCACACAGGGGTTAAAAACTCACAAGACTGTGGGAAAAACCTTACCGGCGGCTTGAACCATTAAAACATCGATCGGATAGTCTTACTTACAGCCACAACGGCGGGCTTCAGACAGACAATGAGTTCCGCAGGACCGTTAAGTCTATCGGACTCAGAAGAACTAAATGCCAAAGCATTGGGCAGAAAAGTTCCCTGTCGACGAACGAAACGATATCAACGTTGAGAGGTTAGTGCATTACGCAGCTGCAATGGAAGGAGATGAAAAGAGTACAGGCCCCACAGCCCAAAGACATATCGACGAAACCTAGACAAAGCATCGACGAGTGGAGCAGTTATATGGCGGACACTTAGTTCACTCGGGATCCGCAATGGAGGAAAACAAACAGACTACAGCCTTCAATCAAAGTCATGAACTTTCTGCCACAGTGAAAAAACATTGTGAAAACGTTAAGTGTTCGGAAAAACCTAAGGTCGTGCAGCGATCCAAAAAGCTTGTCTCACTTCCAAAACAGCGACTTCATAAAGATCAAACAACCCCGATTCAAACTTCGACCATCCTCCAACATTGCAAAACAAGTCAAACAATAATAACATGACATCGAAGAAGTCAAGACTATCCGACAGAGCACTCATCGTTCAGCTTCAGCAACGGAGGCTCCATAAGGAACTATGGCTCCGATGCATTGTTTAAATGGCCTCCGAACAACCAAACTAAAAAAATTACTTTCGGCTGGGCCGCGATGAAAGTTTGTTTCACCTCTGCAATAGTGGTGAAAATGAGAAATAGACTACTGAAAACAAATAAAGAAATCACAGATCAAAGGGCAATATTTCAAACCAAACTCCAAATTCCACAACCCAAAGCAGTTTCAAACATAAGCAATTTTTCGAAAAGCATGAAGACAATTAAACTCAAAACAGTCCAAACTTGTAGCAGAGGGAAAACAAAAACAGAGTTCATGGATCCAAATGATTCTAGGAAAGATAAAAATTAAGAGGAGGGTCCAAAAATTCAAAAATTTGGGAAAACAATTGTAGCTGCAACAATTGGCGACTACCTAGTGAACCTACATCTCTGGACAATTTATTTCTTAAGTAACAGACTGTTTAACAATAAACAAACATGTTGAATTCTTCCAGATGTCTTGATTTCCCAAATGGAAAATATATGTACTTTTAATCATTGATGATAGTCCAATTTAGGAGAAAGGAAAACAAGATTTCCAAGTCAAGATAACTCTTTTGAGGCCGGGAAGATGAGTTTCATTTATTACCTCTATCTTTGGGTAGCTTCCAGCTTGGACGCCACATGATAGTAACATATGGTAAACAGAAATATTCCTTTGTTCCTCATTCCCATGCTATTTTGCACTTTTTGTGCTTTTTTGGACTTTTGTCCTTTGCATATGAGTCCTCATGCATGCCTTTCTTTCTGAATTTTCATTCAAGCTCCTCTATCCATAGTGTCCTTTTGTGTGAGTTGTATTCAACTTTCAACTCACAGACGGAGAAGAACTTTTGGCAATTTAGTACTTATATGGTGCAGTACTTTGTTTTGATACAAATTGCTTTCATAGGAGTATTTGACTCTTATCTGCCTTTTGGCATTCAATTCTTGGCATGGGATCATTTATATATAATATATCGTTTACCTTGCTTCCTTTCCGTGGGCCTTTTGTTGTCACCCCCTAGGACATTTTTACATATGAGATGGATGGAACCTCAAAACAGTATTCCAGACCTTTCGATCCAAGTTTATTTAACAAGGATTAAGTAGGACTTCAATGTGTTCATAGCCATTCGGGAAAACTGCTAAACTAGAAGAAATTCTTTTATATAAAACAATAATACACAGTCTTACACTCAAGAACTTTAATCACTCCAGAATTTTGATGCTCTCCATGCAACCAAGAGTTTGCCTCCTTTTATTGAAATCAATCAAAATCTAAACTAAAACAAAACAGAAATAAAATAAATCAACATAAACAGCCAAATCAATTTATTTATGTACAATATAAAAGAACAAAAACAAAACTCAGAAAAAATAAGGTTTGAGAACTAAACCATTTACTGGTAAGTTCTCTTCCCACCCCTGTAAATATTGCAATTTATAGGTTGAGGGGCCAAGCTTTGCCACAATCTGGAAAGGACCTACCCACAACTGTTGAAATTTCGTGTGCTTTCCTTTCTCATCATGGGGGTGGTCCCACTTGAGAACCAAATATCCCACCTCGAAATATTTTGTTCCAGCCTTGTGTTTATCAAACCATCTCTTAACTACCTCCTGTTGTTGTTTAAAACGTTCTCTGGCCTTGGATCTAGATTCTTCTGCCTTCAAAAGATTATGTATCCTTACCTGCAAGACTTCATTATCTGATCCTCTGGATTCCTAAGCTATTATGGAAGAGGGTAGCATGATATTGGAGGGTAGAATGGCCTCTTTTCCATAAACAAGGGTGTATGGGGACACACCTAATGAAGTCTTGGGGGTGACCCTATTATCCCAAAGAGCATTCGGTAATGCTGAGTGCCAACTCCTGTGATTTTCTATCACCGTCTTTTTTAAAATCCTAATCAGATTCTTGTTTGTAGATTCAGCTAAACCATTTCCCTATGGATAGTAATTAGCAAAGTAATGCAACTTAATTCCTTTCTCATGAGCAAATGCAGTTAATCTAATCGAGGAAAAGTAAGTAGCATTATCGAAAACTAAAGAAATTTGAACTCCAAACCTGGTCATAATATGGTCTTGCAAGAATTCCACGACCGCATCTTCATTTACTTTATGCAATGGAATGGATTCGACCTAACGAGTGAAGTAGTCGGTTGCTGTCAGAATATACTTGTGTTGCAGGGAAGAATTCGACTTTATCTCCCCAATGATATCCATCCCCCATTGCTCAAAAGGTTCTGTTATTATCACAGGCTTTAACAGTCTTGCTGCTTTAACTTGTCTTCCACCACACCTTTGACAAATGTCGCACCTTCTGACATGGGCATGTGCATCTTTGAACAGTGTGGGCCAATAGTATCTGGCTCTGAGAATTTTATGAGCTGTAGTATCTCCGAAAAAATGTCCTCCAGCAGGCCCATCATGTAAATCTATCATTACCTTCTTCACATCTTCTTTCTCTAAGCATCTAAGAAGAACTCCATCATAATTCTTTCTGAATAATATTCCTTCAATAATCTGATATGAGGCTGATTTAAGCCATAGTTTTCTTCTTTGCTTAGAATTCCAATGTTCCGGTAACAATCCCGCATGAAGGTAATGCACAAGGTCTCGATACCAAGATTCTAGAGCTGTGAAAAGAGGACATACATCCATCAGATGTAACTCAGCTTCGTCTTCCCAGTCATGTTCTTCATTGTCTTTACTTTCAGTGATTAGTTTGCACAATCCTTGCCCTTTGACTATGGAGGCTGGCTTGAATTCGAGGCCATACTCCTGTAGAGCTGTTACCCAGTTGCCTCTTCTTTCTCCTAGCTCCTTTTGTATGAAAAGAGACCTCACAGCTGGGTGTGGAACTATTACCTTTGTCCGATTCTTCAGTATATATGGTTTGAATTGTTTCACCGCTTTGAACACTACATAAGCTTGTTTGTCCACAGCTGGGTAATTCATTTTGGCACCTTGCAGACCAGTGCTCATAAATGATATGGGGAACTCATCTCCCCCATATTCCTTCTGGGTAAGCATAGCTACTAATGAATCATCAGATGCGAAAGTGTACAAAATAAAATCTTTATCAAAATCTGGACTTTTGAGGGAGGGTGCGTGCGCAACAGATGTTTTAATTTTACTAAATGCATTCTTCTCTACATCGATCCACTTGAATTGTACACTTTGCTTTACCATTTGCTGCAAAGGTTTAACAAATTGAGAGAAATCTGGCACAAACCTTCGCACAAAGTTTATTGTCCCCATAAATGATTGCATGCCATTTTTATTATGGGGCAAGGGAATCTGTTCAATGGCTTTGATCCTTTCTGGGTCTATGGAGATCCCCTTCTTAGAAACCTCGTGACCCAACAACTTACCTTCTATAACGGAAAACACGCACTTCTTTGGGTTTAGTGAGATACCATATTTTCGGCAGCGTTCAAAAATATGCTTTAGATGAAATGCATGTTCCTCTCTTTTCTTTGAGAATATCGTGATGTCATCAAGGTATACTACAGTACTGCGTCCAATCAGACCATGGAAAGCTATGTCCATAGCCCTCTGGAAAGTAGCTCCAGTGTTTATGAGTCCAAAGTGCATCCTTCTGTAAGCAAAAGTTCCCCACCTGGTCCTGAATGTCGTTTTTAGTCTGTCTTCTTTGGCCACTAATACTTGATTGTATCCTGAGAATCCATCTAGTAAATAAAATAGTTCAGAACCTGAAACCATTTGCAATATCTTCTCCATGGGTGGAATAGGATAATTGTCTTTATCTGAAGCGCGATTTAGGTTTCTAAAGTCCACACATAGCCTAATTTCTCCAGATTTCTTCCTCACCGGTACCAGATTTGAAACCCATTCCGAGTGTCTAACCTTGAAGAAAATTCTAGCATCCAATAGTTTCTTAACTTCACTCTGGATTAAAGGTTCTAATTTTGGATGCATTTTCCTTAAAGGCTGCTGATAAGGTTTGATTCCAGATTTGATGGGGATAACATGCTGGATAATATTGGTGTCATATGTCTTCAGATCTTCATACGTCCAGGCAAAAACATCTTTGTATTGCTTGAAAAGAACGATGAACTTATCCCTTTCAGCTGGGGAGCAACATTTTCCTATATTCACATATTTAGGCTCCGTCTCAGTCCCCAAATTAATCAACTCGAACTGTAGAGATGAGCTATGAGTCTTCACATTTGCTTGTCTTCTAAATTTCTCATTTAAATCAAACATCCGTTCTAAAGTCTTGACTCCCTTAGGAATAAAATTATCAAATTTTAGCTCGACCTAATGTTCTTCATCATCAATAATCGCCCCTTTGAATGCCTCATCATTTGTCAAGCATTCTATAATATGTTGATCGCCATCGAACACTCGTAGATTGGTAATCATATCTGGAACCGAAGGCCTGAAAAGCAATTCAACAGAGCACCGATTATTAGAGGGCACAAGCCTCACAGCTAAGGTGGCCAACAAGTCAGCTGTTGCATTCTTAAGTCTTGGAATCAATACAATGTTAAATGCATTAAAACATTTAAGTAAATCCCATACTTCATTTTGATAAGCTTTTAAATGAGGAGAAATACAATGTATTTGATTCCGAATTTGTTTTACAATTATTTTAGAATCTCCAAACACTTTCAGATTATTTGCCTTTAATTTAATTGCTTTCCTTAATCCTTGAACCAATGCTTCATATTCAGCTGTGTTATTGGTACATTCAAACTCTAACCTACATGAAAGAAAATGTTTGTTTTTCATAGGGTCAATCAGGACACAATCGGTTCCCAACCCCTCTAAAGTTTTAGAACCATTAAAGAAAAGCGTCGAAAAATCGCTACCCACTACTGCGCGAGAATCAACATCTACATCTATAGCTAAGTCTACTATTTTACAATCGATTTCATCATCCTATGAAAACCGAAGGAGATCAGGCTGAGCGTTAGATGTACTGCTGGCTTCTTCCGCTTGATATTTTCCTGGTTCTAGCTTAATAAAGTAGTTTCCCAAAATAGAATCCACTGGTTCATTTTTTCCTTCGAACTGAGTAACATTGTGTTTCATGTGGGGCTCCCTCAAAACCTTAATTTGATTTGGGCTGCCTTTATATGGCAGCCACAAATGCTACCAGTCCGAGGCAAGATATCCGTTCACCTTTTCCAACCGATCTCTGCTCAGAACAAGTCCATAAGCTTTTGGTATGTCAGCCACCACAATATCGATGACTTGACACACCTTATCATTTGAAGATAAGCGAATGAGAACATCCTCCATTTCCCCAATTACCTTCACATTCGTTCTATCCAACTGAACGACCCTCCAGGTAGATGGTTTAAGTTATCCATTTATCTTTTTGGAGACCGACAACGTCATGACATTGACTGATGCCCCTGAGTCCACTAGGCAGTTATGCATGTTATGGTTGAAAATTTCAAAAGTAAGGAGAAAAGGTGGATTCTTGCTTTTAGACTTACCTCCCATACTCGCTTCACCAATTTCCTCTTCTTGGGGCTGATTGTCAGTGGACATCCTCTCCTCTGATACTTCAAGTGCTTTCAATAGCTTTTCTTTCTGCTACGGCACATTGCACATTTCAAATAATGAGATGTTTGCCCTCACCTTCTTGATATCCTCCACAATGTCATAATCCATCTTATGTTCTGTGATATTCGATCTAACATTATTTATTTTTTCTTCATTGGGCTTGGTAGGCATGTTGATTCATCTAGGATTTTGACTGGTGATGGTAAACTCCAGAATTTTATTAGCTGAGGAGTTATTTTGAAATTTCTTAACATTCTTTTGAAGTCTTTTGATCTTCGGGAGCATAAGACTGTTTTCCTTAATCAACCCCTGGCTTCTTGTCATTACATTTGTTTCCAGGATGACCTCATATCTCAGATCCTTATCTTCCTTGGCATCAAACAACGATACACAGTCCCATAAAACCATAGCTTCATCCTCCTATTTTTCTGTTGATTTATTTTTATCTTTCCCTTCTTCATCGTTATCTTCAGTTAATTTGGAATCCAAAAGCTGATTCATGACCAACGTCATTGAATTTATCCATTGAGGACAATTCTTTTCAGAATGGGGTTGTTCTTGGAAAGTGCAAAAGTTATCCATTCCTACCTCCATTAAGTTCATAGATGCAGGGCTGTGCGGAGGGGGTTGGGATTGATTGTTATCTTCCATTTTCTTGTAATAAGGCTTGTAGAACTTTTGGGCTTCCTTTTCCTTTTCCAAGTCTATGATTCTGTTAGAAATCGTATGCATCATCTTTTCCATTCCTTCAAAATCCGGTGATTGCTCCTCTTTAGGCTTAGTAAACAACAAAGATTTCCTCCCAACATTTTTCTCTCCAGACCGTTCAGGATAATCTCCAATACTTTCCCTTTTAGCCTCTATTCTCTCTGCTTCCTCATAAGTCTCTGCTAGCGTAGGTTTGTCCTTTATTTTGGAAAACATGGCCAACTCGGGTCCTAGAGCTGAGGTATAATATTCAATCAGGACTTTATCCGAGGGTTTGTCAGCTTCAGAAAAATTCTTAAGATAGGCTGTGAATCTTTGGGTAAAACTATGCACCTTCTCTTTTCTTTCTTTCTTTAAGGTGCATAATCATTTCATGAGAGATGCATGAGTTTTTTGGGTTGCATACTTACTTCTAAAAATCCTTTCAAAGGTATCCCAATCAGGGATAGAGTTTGCAGGAAAACCAAAGTACCACAATGCTACTGCTCCCTTAAAGGTGTGTGGAAAAAGTCTACAAACTACATCCTCATATTCCCCAACCCTTAATCCTTCTATTGCCAAATAGAAACTTTGCAAGTGGTCATCTACTAACATCTTCTCATTTGGATCAAACTTGGGTAGCATCTTTTCAAAAGATTGAGGTAAATCATGCAAAGGAGGTGTTAGAATTAAAGGTGATATGGCTTTCCAGGAAGGTGGTGGATTTGGTGGTTGGGTGGCTGATTTGCGTTTATGCCTGCCATGAGTCTGGGTGGAGAGTGAGGTGGTGAATGAATAGGAGTATGAACAGGAGAACCATAAGGAGTATCTGGGCCTACTTGATTCAAAGGTTGTACAAATTCCTGTAAGGCTATTTCTACAAGTTCTTCCAAATCTCCAACCAACACTGAGTCTTCCAATATAGGACAATCTTTTCTTTTATATTCTCTTCTGGGTAATTCAGGGATAATCGGTAATCCTCTAATCTTCTTCACATATTCCCTAGTGTGTCTTCTCAGATCATTAACAACTTCGTTGTCAATAGAATACAAATGCTCTCTACCCTTCTCTTCAAGAATCGAATTGGGAAACAAACTACCTTCTGAACTGTCACCGGTGGAATAATCTCGAGAAAACAGGTTTCCTCGGCCAGCCATGCACTGGCGGCCCTCCTTCTAGTGCTAGAAAACTGTTGATGCCCAGAAATTTGCAAGCAACAATAGCAACAGATTCTCCCCAGTCAACGTTCCCAACTAGCCCATGACTGTTTGGTGTAGGGAATCCATCCGGTTTGCGGTCCGGCTACCATAGGTCAGGTAACAAAATAAAGGGTTTTACCGGTTGCGGCCCGGTCCACCGTATATATTTTTGTATTTGTTGTCTTTAAGTATGATATGCAAGTGCCTATCTAAAATGCAAGTTGATAAAGAATGCAAGGAGTGGTCACAATGTGATGCACAGGTTCTTACCTCTCGTCTTATACTCTCTCGCATCTAAATCATACACAACTAGAAAATACATACTAACTAAGCTGTCTCTAGAGAGAAAAATATTGATTCATGAGTAATGTAATACTACTCACATGTTAAGGTAAATCACAGATAGCTATTCTTAGAACCAAAACACATAAACATGAATAAGATATACATGACAAGATAGCTCATCAATCGTTAAACTCTCCATTACTCGTAGTGGAAATTATCACAGAACAAACCAAAGAACATTCAGATAAGAACATAGGTTTATAAAGTTAGAACGCTCTCACAGTTAATGAAACACAGTTGAAAATGAAATAGTTCCCCTTCAACATTGTTCATTTTATCACATTCGAACATTCCACACAACACCTTCTCCAACAGGAAAAATTTGCAATCTTTTATTGTAAAATGAAGTAGTTCCTCTTACAAACAATGGCTCACAAGTTCTTCCAGGGAAAAAGCCCCAGTCCTCTCTGACTTTCCTCTCTTTATACCAAATCAAAAAAAACCTTGGGCTTCCCCAACCGTCTGCCCTTTGGGCTCCCCAAAAACCATTTAATCTCACAATTTTGTCTTTTTCGTGAGTACTTAAAATTCATATAATGTGTTACATTTCGTATTTCAAATTATGAGTACTTCATAAAGCAGGATCAGCTCGGTAACTGACGGACCCTTTCCAAGCCTGGGTTTTTGTTGCCATTGATTCTTCCTTTTCTTTTATTTGTCCTTCTTGAGATCCCGTTGATTTCAGAACAAAATCTGCTTATCACCTTCCAGCCAACTTTCCTCAGCTTTATCCTTTAGCTACGTCTTCTCGCAGCGTTAATCTGAAGAATCTTCTGAGTCCGTCTGCAGTTAAACAAAAATTCATCATTAATTAGGACTGCATCTTTTCAATAAACTTAAACTATCCTACAACAAAACTAATCATCAAAATGAGGCCCTGTACAATGCTCTTGTCGCGAAATCCTTAACAAGAATCAAAAAACCACCGCTGCCCACACAGGGGTTAAAAACTCACAAGACGCCGGGAAAAACCTTATCGGTGGCTTGAACCATTAAAACATCGGCCGGATAGTCTTACTTACAGCCACAAGAGTAGGCTTCAGATGGACAACGAGTTCCGCAAGATCGTTAAGTCTATCGGAGTCAGAAGAACTAAATGCCAAAGCATTGGATACAAAAGTTCCCTGTCGATGAACGGAATGATATCAACATCGGGAGGTTAGTGCATTATGCAGCTGCAATGGCGGGAGATGAAAAGACTACGGGCCCCATGGCCCAAAGACATATCGACGAAACCCAGACAAAGCATCGGCGAGCAGAGCAATTATATGGCGGACACTTAGTTCGCTCGGGATCCGCAATGGCGGAAAACAAACAAACTACAGCCTTCAATCAAAGTCATGAACTTTTCGCCACAGCACAAAAACATTGTGAAAACGTTAAGTGTTCGGAAAAACCTAAGGTCGTGCAACGATCCAAAAAGCTTGTCTCACTTCCAAAAAAGAGGCTTCATAAAGATCAAACAACCCCAATTCAAACTTTGACCATCCTCCGACAATGCAAAACAAGTCAAACAATAATAACACAACATCAGAGAATTCAAGACTATCCGGCAAAGCACTCATCGTTCAGCTTCCACAACGGAGGCTCCATAAGGAACTATGGCTCCGATGCGTTATTTAAATGGCCTCCAAACAACCAAACTAAAAAAATTAATTTCGGCTGGGCCGCGATGAAAGTTTGTTTCACCTCCGCAACAGTGACGAAAATGAGAAATAGACTACCGAAAACAAAGAAAGAAATCACAGATCAAAGGGCAATATTTCAAACCAAACTCCAAATTCCACAACCCAAAGCAGTTTCAGACATAAGCAATTTTCCGAAAAGCATGAAGACAATTAAACTCAAAACAATCCAAACTTGTAGCAGAGGGAAAAAAAAAATATAGTTCATGGATCCAAACGATTCTAGGTAAACAGTTGCAGCTGCAACAGTCTTCTTAGATTCAGGATCATGGGACGACCAGCGGTTGTATGGCTATTTACTAGTGTGTAGTGGTTTCCTTCTTGGTTATAAAGAATCTCATGGTGTGGGTTCTAACAGAGCGAGGTAAGAAGTAAAAGGGGGACAAAGAGGTAGTCAAACGCTGCAAGGAGCACTATGTTGATTCTCGCTTAATGCACAGAAAGATTGACGTTATCACAAAGAAGCTAGGAATTGAATTTGTCACGCGTACAGAAATCTCGGTTGGTAACGCATTGACATCAACATCAAGGGGATGGTTTTTATGTCTAGTAACTCTCAAGCCTCTTGAGATGCTTATCTTGATTCCTCTTTCCTTTTGTTCTCATACTAGTCAAGCTAGCGTTAAAGTTCGAAGTCATAAGTTGATAGATAAGTCGGGTTTCAATTTTTGAAATGGTTAAACATTGTTTATTCCTTCGGGATCAAGGGGATTTAGATATACAACAAATAATAGATTCTAAAGGTGTGGTGATTATGGAAACAAATGGAAATTCTCTATCTATAATATCATTATGTTGTATATATTCTTTTCTAAATAATATCAAAAAATTTAAGTTATTTATTATTATCTGTAAACCTAATAACCCAAAATTGATATTATTAAATGTTAATCCCATCATCAACATTTTGATATGCTAAAAATTATTTTAATATAGATCGACCATCATCATAAATTACATAAAAGTACCAATAAATGTTAAAAGTATACAACGCACCATAAATGTTGAAAGTATAAAAAAAAGGAAAAATTCTATGAAAACATTCACAAGTTTAAAAAATTTATATGTAAATATTTTATTTTAAAGACATGCAATATTGATCTATATTAATTTTTTGAAAAATAAATAAATAAAGTGTTATGTCATTTTTATGGTCGATATTAATAACATCAAAAATATTGTTACTTTAAGTTTAAAGAGAAATTGCGGTGTGAGAAAGATTTAGAGGCTAAAAGAAAATTAAGATATTATAAGGAGGTCATCAACCCTACTCTAGAAGATCAAAAGTATCTTTCTGTTTTAACCAGTTCAAAGAAAAAAAATAATATAGCCAAAATAAGAACGAAGTCTCATGAGGTCCATAGTGAAACAAGTCATTGGACTGTTCTTAAAACACCATGGGTGGAAAGGATCTATCGTCTTCTCTGTGAGAATAGGAACATTGAAGATGAAAATCATTTCCTCTTAGAGTGCCCTGCGTACACCCACATTAGATCTCAGTTTCATAATCTTTGTTGCAATATCGACCTATCTATCATTTTAATGTGTCAAAATTATAGTGAGCTCGGGATGCTTCTCACTAAGCTCTTTGAGCATAGGAATACAATTTTAAAACAAAATAGTTAATTGGTTTCTTTAGGTCCAATAGAACAAAGCCTGGTCTCAATAGATATTAACCATCATCATCAACAACAAGTTAATAAATATTAATTTATATGGTGATAAAAAATTAAATTTAGTATTTTTAATTAAATTTAAACAACCAATTATATAACTTTTATTATTTAAAATAGAAGGAATTCATTTTAAAAATAAATTAAAATAATGGATTGTATGCACAAATTATTGATGTGTCATCTTCTTCTTTAAAATAATAAAATACTTTTTATTAATTTTTTTAAGCCAAAATTGGAAATGTACATTTTTAAGCAGTGTTAAACACTACATCAAAAACAAACCAAAGATGTTATACAGTTCAGTAACATTACTTTCCTATGCAACCTATCATACAAAATAATTATATGTTTAGATAAAACGAACTCCTAGTCAAATCCTAGAAAAAGAATAATCTAAAAGGAGATGCTTCACTTTCAAAATCAACAACCTTCCATCTCATGGAGAAATTTACATTCAATGAATATAGGTTTGGAAATCTATATTGAGTCTATTTCTTTACGCTACATTACCTAAGGAAGACGCATCCTTGTTTGAGGAATGGGTCACATCTTCCTTGATTGACTTTTCTCGAGGAGAGGGAGTGATTATTCTACCAATCTTTTCTAAGAAGTAGGGGGCAAAGCTCCCTTCCTCTTGTTGGAATTAAGTTTTCATCCTTCATCAACATCCATACTTTCGTTTTGATAACTGATACTTGGAACATAATTCAACATAGTCCTTTGGCCCTATGAGCTATCAATATGCCTAAAGCCAAAAATTCCACATCGATTGTGACATAGGCACCAGTCACAATAATGTTAGAAAATTTTTTACCCATTTGTGCACTAGAATGTCTTCTCAAACTCTACAAAGGATGAGACACGAAGTCAACAACCTTGGTTTAAGTGTCGACCTTCTTAGTGACTTGGCCCGGGACAACTAACAACCCTACCCTCTATGTTGGGGTAGTGGATGATGTAGCACATGTATGCAAAGAATATTTCTCATGTCTAACATTGACAACCGAGGTAGTAGATGTTATGACGCAAGTACCTCACGAAGTTGTTATAGATGGTTTTTGATGTGAGAACTCATGAATGAGGTTTTCTTGATATTGGAAATCAAAACAAGCATTGGGTAGATTAAGATAGCTCAATTTTTGTTAACAACCCCATCCACCATCATAACAAAATAAAATGATAAAATTCTTCTTTAGATCACCTTTTATGCCTAGTTCAACCCAATTGATCGAGGAACATGAATGTACTCAATATGCTTCAGCACAGCCCAAAGAGCTCACTAGGACTATAACCATAAGTGAGTTGTCATCACATCAAGGGCTACAATCTCAAGATGACCACATGGGCTATCACCTCATAACATCCACAAGGACTACAATCATATGAGGGCTCACAAGGGATACAACTTTATGTGAGACTTTCATCATGTCCGCATGCAATACAACCCATAAATATCCCAACCACAAAGGTTGTTGGGCACCAACCCAGAGACTCCAACACAACTCATATTGGTCCACACAAGATGTAGGCCACACAAGACAAGGAGTCCACACAGAACTCATATTAGTAACCAGGGTTTGTAATGTCTCAAATTTTGCATTGAGTCACAATGCCCAAATCACATTTTCCATGTTCATGAAAGTTGTCAAAGGGATGCTAAAAGTCAAATAATTGCCAAGAAGGAAAATCACTAGTTTCCTAGGTTGGGGGTGGAAGATTTGATATTTGGAATAAGGGGGATAATAAATTATGTTTAAAAATTAGAAGAGGATAAATATTTAATAATGTAGCTTATTAAATCAATACAAGAGAAAAATGAAATGGCTATGGAGAATGGAGACACATGGAGATTATGGTGCCCACACTAGCTAGAATTCCTATGTTAAATGGTATCTTTCTCTTGCAAATTCGAATATATGGGAAGCCTAATGTTTTTGGATTGATTATAAGGTTAATATACTTATCCATATACTTCATAGGTCGAATTTGGGATAAATTGTAATTTACATGGGAGAAGGAGAGCCAAATGGGAGTTTCGTGGACACTTGGCTAGATTCCCCTTACATTTATGACATCTATGACACTAATGATGGAGATTCTATGACAGTTATGACACAAGTCAGATCTGGAGGCTGACATACTGACATCTCAGGACTGAATAGAGCATATTAGAGGTGGAATTTTGGAGTTGGAGAAGGCTAAGACGCTCCTACTCAAATTTGGGAGAAGAGGGAAGGTGAAGAGAGAGGCCACATTGTTAGGATATTTAGACACTTAGGAGTTAGTTAAGATCAACTTTTGTAATATATCCGTTAAGTAAAAGTGTGTTTCTTCAGTATGCATTATTATGCATTTGTAAATATTCTAATCTGACAGTCACGATATGTTCTAGACATAGAGTGATCCGACGGTTCAACTTCTCTTAGATCATACCTACCATTGATCCGTGGCTTAACACCCGATTGGTCTATGATCTCTATTTAAAGAGCATAGAGAGTCCTTGGCTAGTTGATCGATTATGAGAAGCTCATGTAACTTTCTTTCTTTTGCATAATAAATTGCTCCAAGTAGCTATTTGGCTGGGGCCGTGGACTGTTTCCCTCTTGAGGGTTTTAACCACGTGACAAACATTGGTGTATTGATCTGTGATCTGTTTGTGCGAAGCGGTTGATCTTGGTGTTCGGTCCTTTGGGAGTACCCTGTGTACCCTAACATGGTATCAGAGCTTTTATGAAGAGCCGCTTTCGGTTTTGATCAAGATTTGGAACCGGTGTTGCCGAAACTTTGAAAGGGTTTCTGGTTCTATATTTTCTGTGCATTTGTGGCCTGTGGGAGTTGTTCCATTGCGTCCGGAGCATCGTTTCCATTTGGAAATAATTTTCGTTTCACCGAAAACCGTTTTCATTTACTCCAGAAACACCCATTTCGGCAAATCTGAAGGTATAATGTTACAGTGACGCATTTGTTTTTTTTTTTTTTTAAATCTCACATATTTTACCAGTCTTATTATTAGATCTTTTTGTTTTAGTCTCGGACTATTTCCTTCTCTCGCTGCGTATGCTCTTTGCCGTGCACCTTGCGCGATCACGGCGAATCAGAAACAGTGAGGGAAAGTTTTTTTTCTTGTCTTCTCGGCTACGTATGCTCTTTCCCGTGCACCTTGTGTGATCATGGCAAATCAGAAACAACGAGAAAACTTGAAAACGTAGACTTTCCGGGTAAGCTAACAAAGATCTAACCCCATTGTGTGGAAAAAGTTTTTTTGTTTTTGTTTTTCATTTTTTTTGTGATTTGCAGGAAAAGAAAGAAAGCACGGAAAACGAGAGATAAGAGTAAAAAAAAAAAATTCCCCTTCCTATTTCCATAGTTTAACGTACCTTTTAAACCTAGCTCACTTGGTCCAAAGTTGCTTTACACCTTGATAAGTCTTGAGTTCAAATCTTATCAAGCTAGTTTTTAGTGCATGCAATTTCTATTTTCAAGGTACTTTATTGTAAAAATGCATCTCACATTAATAAAATAAAATAAAAGTGAGTCACTTAAGTCTTTTAATTTATTGCCGCACTATTTAAAAGTCACATTATTGTAAAAGTGAACATCACTTATTCTATAAAAGTGATTCACTTCAAAGCAACTTTATTGTAAAAGTGAACATCACTTATTCTATAAAAGTGATTCACTTCAAAGCAACTTTATTGTAAAAGTGATTGTCAAAGGTTGATTTTGGGAAGATGGGGCTTCTTTTTTTTAGTTGGTCCAGTTCATATCTGCCATGTCACTATTGGGGACATCTTCAACATTTCCTTTGATCAAGCATAACTTCATCATCCGGAATCAGTTTTAAGTGCCATTTTTTTTTTAAACCGCATATTTTTTCGAGCTCTTTGCATCCAGAAAGTTAGTTTCTGTTATTTCAGCCATTATTTTACAGTATGGCCGCCCCTTGTGATATTATACTTACAAGTTCTAACTATTTCTCATGGAAATCTCGTATGGAGGATGTTCTGCAAAGTAGGGGACTTTTCAGGATAACCTCAGGGAAAGAAACAGAACCCACTGATGATGATAAGAAAATTAAATGGACAAATAGATGTGATGAAGCTCGTGAATTGATTGGGATGTCAATCTCTACTGATTTGCGATTCCACATATCTGGCATTGATGAACCTGATCAAGCTTGGGAAAAGTTGAAATCTGTGTTTGGTAAACACAATGAAATTTGGGGTCATCAACTTGAGAATGAGTTGCTTTCCTTGAATCCAAATGCTTTTTCATGCATTCAAGACTATTTATCTAAGTATAAAACTCTTAGACTATTATGTGCCGAATGCAAGATTAAGAAAGAAGACAAACAATGTATTTATCATATTCTTTCAAAATTTGGACCTGCATATTCTGTTTTTGTATCTACATTCTACTCCATGAAAGAATCCTTGCCTACAGCTAGTTATTAAGAGCCTAGCCTTGAATCATTTTATGATTGCTT
>LPNX010838525.1:0-22311 GCA_001517045.1 Pseudotsuga menziesii | reverse complement strand
CCCCCAACTCCTAAACTCCTAGTCACCCCATACCACTAAGGAATGCCCCCCTCCCCTCTATCTTTGTCTCTCTCTCTGACACACACACATCCCTATGTCTCCCCTTACCACTAAGACCCCCTAACCTATCTCTCTAACAATCCCTATGTCTCCCCTTACCACTAGCACTGCCTAACCTATCTCTTTGACACACACACACACACACATCCCTATGTCTCTGCTTAACACTAGCACCCCATAACCTATCTATCTGAAACACACATACACACATCCCTATGTCTCCCCTTGCCACTAACACCCCTTAACCTATCTCTCTGATACACACACACATCCCTATGTCTCCCCTTACCACTAACACCTCCTAACCTATCTCTCTCTCTCACACACACACACACACCCCTATGTCCCCCCTTCCCCCTAACCCCCCCTAACCTATCTCTTTGGCACACACACACATCCCGATGTCTCCCCTTACCACTAACACCCTCTAACCTATCTCTTTGACACACACACACATCCCTATGTCTCTCCTTACCACTAACACCTCCTAACCTATCTCTCTCTCTCACACACACACACACACCCCTATGTCCCCCCTTCCCCCTAACCCCCCCTAACCTATCTCTTTGGCACACACACACATCCCGATGTCTCCCCTTACCACTAACACCCTCTAACCTATCTCTTTGACACACACACACATCCCTATGTCTCCCCTTACCACTAACACCCTCTAACCTATCTCTTTCACACACACACATCCCTTGAGTTTTAAAACAATATAATTAGGTTGAAGAGAGGGGGGGTGTTAAGGCACTAAGACTAATGGAGTGCTTGTTAATTCCCCCTAAACATTGAATGATCCCTTAGCTGTGCAACTACCTTGTTAAATGCTCCTAAACACTATTCGAGGAAAACACACACTCATTTTATGTGGTTAAAACACACCCCCGTTTTTATTAACAATAATGCATGCACATTTTGTCTCAGTATAAACAATAACAGTCCCTATCCAAGAAATACTCTATAATATTTCATGCAGTTTTCATAGTCCATGCACAATTTCAGGTTGCAGACAATGCGTTCATTCTCTTCTTCACCATATTATCACACAAAATTTTGTTTTTGACATCAAGCATCTCCATCACAAGTGTTTAAGTATTTCTTGGAGCATGGTATACATTGAGGAGCAAGAAATAAAGAATTAATTGAGCAAGAAAAAAACCAAGCTTGAGGAATCTCGCATTGAGGAGCACCATAGATCATCTCCACCATTGTTTTTCTTGCAATTGAGGATCTAAAAAAGGAAACATTAACTTGGTCATTATGGTGGAGTATGTAGACACACAGAAAGCAACCAATCTTGGGGAATTTCCCATTGAGGAGCACCATAGAGCATCTCCACCATTATTTTTCTTGCAATTGAGGAGCTAGCAAAGGCAACATTAACTTGGTCATTGTGGTGGAGTATGTAGACACAATTGAGAAAGAAATAAACCAAGCTTGGGAAATTTCCCATTGAGGAGCACCATAGAGCATCTCTACCATTGTTTTTCTTGCAATTGAGGAGCTAGCAAAGGCAGCATTCTTCCCAGTCTCCCCCCTAACTTGAGTATCTAGACATAATTGAGCAAGAAAGAAACCAAGGTTGGGGAGTGTCCCATTGAAGAGTACCATTGAGGAGATAGAAAAGAAAACCTTTCTCCCAATAATCCCCTTAATTTGAGCATTTAGACACACTCTTGTGGTGATGGGAAACTCACGCAATCAAGTAAGAAAATCACCAAGGAAGAGGATACCTGATCAAATCATTAAAGAAATTAGAGAAAAGAAAATAAATGACATGACCAATCGAATATGCTCTATGGACACTCAACCAATTCCTATTGTTGAGGATGCCACAGTTCTTCCTACCAATACACGTCAAGGAAGACAAAAGAATTCGCTCGAGGGGCCTTTGGTATCCATATCAGTAGAAGAAAAAGCATTGCATGGCATTGATCAAGGATTAAAATGTAGGTACAAATCAAGGCCACCTGAAACCTTTGTAGATTTAATTGGATGTGGGTATACATGTGACAAAGTTAGAGAGACGATGAATGCCGAACATGTTCTCTAAGAAGACAATGGTGTTCAGACCACCCAGGAGCATTTCCAATTGCCACCATCCAAACGAAAAGAAGACATGGAAGGACATGAAACTCATGTTCAAATACCAGACCGACCAGGCGATATGTTACAGGGTGTAGTTCCAACCTCCCTACCTCCATTAGCAACTTCATGCTGAAGAACTCGAAAACGCATACAGATCGATGAAAGTCTCATTGGTGCGCTCGAAGGTACGTTGTCTAAACACAGTATTGCATATCAATATCAACATATACTTTTCAACTATTTTGATTCTAAATGTGATGGAGATAAATTTAGATTATTTATATCGTTGTTAAAATATAGGTCTATGACTGTTGTTAGGAAAAATTTAAGGATAAAGATGCTAAACATATTTGAACCAAGTTCTCATGTTGTCAAAAGTTTAGTAGACGCGTTTAGTACTATTGGAAAGAGATCACATTCAAAGGATCGCAATGTAGCTCGTCGTGTTTTGTCACAATCAATCGTGAACAAAAGCACCAAGGCCCTTCGACTTCTTACCTACATCCAAACTTGTAGGATTGGATATCAAAGCACTCCATAGGTATTGTTCTAGAAGAGAACAACTTGACTCTAGTGAAACAGATGTCTGGTCCTTCATTGGAAGGTTTCCACACTCTGATATGAATCTCATTGATGCGGTAAAGGGACTGGTAAAAGAGTTTTGGTGTGACAATACTAGACCTTCATCCAACCAAAAAGATATACTAATATTGAGAAGGGGTTCAAGGGATCGTGAGACCCACATTAAATATTTTCTTGGCATGACACAAATAGAATTATGTCAGAGATTTAGACATGAACATAATGAACTTAAATTGGGCCAAATATCCTTCGAGAAATGCAAACCATGGTATGTTAAAATAAACACAACTCATAGCACATGTTGTTGTCGATATCACAATGAGTACGGTTATTATTATGACACATATATACATATATTGTGTGTATGCATAACACTCTTGTGCAGGAATTCTCAACTACATTGCCACCGACATCATCTAGAGAATTTATCCATAGCATTTTGTGTAGAAGGATAGAAGGTTGCACATTTTATCAAAGGCATGTTACATTTTTATCAATTAAGCAATATGATCTTAGGATCTTATCTGAGAGAATAACATGCACAACAATAATCACAAGAGACAAGAGACACAAAGAAATTTCCTCGGGGAAACCATAAAGGAGAAAACCACGTAACTTCCTCAGAGATAGAATGAGCACCAATGGCAGCAGTAAAACCCAAAGACAGAAAAGATGATCTCCAACAGTTGTTCTCTCTCTCACTTGTGTGAGCACTTACTCTCTCACTCATGCGCCCCAGTTGAGTGAGTGTGTGTGACAAATGAATTGTCTCACTCTCTATTTATACTAGTTTCTTAATTGACAATTACTTACCAAGGCCGACATCTATAGGAGAGTCTAATAACCCTAGTCCCCCTCAACTGTGGGGACTTTCCCCCCACTGATCAACAAGGAGGGTTAACCTCAACTCAATTGTGGGGTATATTGCCCCAACTTACAACAAAGGGTAAACCTCATTGACTTTGCATGACTTTATTATATTAATGGCTCTCCCGATAGGAACATCGAGGTACAATGAAATATAAATGATTCTCCCGATAGGAACGTCGGGGTACAATATAAGTGAATACAATCCAAAGTTACAAATACATCAACACTCCCTCTTAACTAGGAAGGTATTCTCTTGACACAATTCATCAGCACAAGTCTTCTTCTCTAGATCATCATCAAAGTTGGATCATCACTGGATCATCATCAAAGCTAGATCATCACTAGATCGTCATCATCACTACTTCCGCTATCTCGATCAACCGATGCTATCTCTCAATTCTACTCATCATATGAAGTTCTATAGAGCTAGCCCTTTTTCATGCTTGTTGTAGGCATAGCCTCCATGTAGGTCTTCATCTTCTTCAACACTTATATCACACCTAGTCAGAAAGGCCCTCCCAACACTTACATCTGACCATGGGAGAAACACATCCACCACCATGTCAGAAAGCCATGCCCAACACTCACATCTGACCATGGGAGGAACACATCCACCACCATGTTAGAAAGGCCCAACAGTCACATCTAACCATGGGAGGACCAGCCTGCCACCATGTCAGAAAGGCTCATCCAGCACTTATATCTAACCATGGGAAGCCCAGCCTTCCACCATGTCAGAAAGTCCCAACACTCACATCCGACCACGGGTGGCCTGGCCTACCACCATGTTGGAAAGGCTCAACACTCACATCCAACCATGGGAGGCCCAACGTGCCACCATGTAGAAAAGGCTTAGCACTTATATCTGGCCATGGGAGGTCCAACCTGCCACCATGTCAGAAAGGATCTGCACTTACATCTGACCATGGGAGGCCCAGCCTTCCACCATGTCAGAAAGGATCTGCACTTACATATGACCATGGGAGGCCCATCATGCCACCATGTTAGAAAGGTTCCTGCACTTATATCTAACCATAGAAGGAACCAATGCCACCATGACATAAAGGCTCCCAAACTCATCACCGCCCATTGGAGGGAACCTTGATTTAGAGAACACCAAGCTTCTCCCTAAAGTACTCAAACTTCAATCTATCCATTTCTAGCATAGAATCACATCAGGGTTGATTAATTCCAAGGATAACCTACGAGGGACCGATTACATCCAAGGAAAAGCTATAGGACTGTTTATGTCTAAGCCACCTAGGAACTTCACCAGGATTTTATGCTCAGACAACTTGTCTCACTGGCTATGCTAGAATTCCCTCTTTCGATATATCTTGATCTAGATCACATACTGGAGCTTCATTGCTCCTCTCTGCATCATACAAAAATTCAATTCAAATCAATCAAATCAAATAGTATTTTTCAAAAGAAACATACTACCTCCCAGATAGCTGAGAAAGTGGCAACATATTTGTCCTCAGATGTTCTCAGCTCCATGCAGGACTCCTTCCTGCTAAACCAAGATATCACACCTGATCTAATACTGAAGCAACATCTTGAAGTTCTCTTCCTATCAATGGCACTGTCTTCCCAATTTGAATCTACATAACCCTCCAGGTTAATCTACTGATTCGCCTCATACTTCAGTCCATACTCAAAATTACCCTTCAGGTACCTCACTACATGATTTGCAACCATCAGGTGAACATGTCTCAATGTGTTCACATCAAAGCAAATATATGGTCTTGTATTCGTCATGTACATCAAGGAACAAATCATTTGACGATACATCATGGCATCAACTGAACTTGATGAAGAAACACTTAATAGCTTTAGGTTTGATGCCATAGGTGTGGTCATGGCCTACCATTCCATCATCCTGAACCTCTTCAAGATCTCTACTGCATACTTCCCTTGTCCCAGGGATATTCCATCTGCATTTTTCCACACCTCCATGCCTAGAAAGTAGTGCATCATATCCAAGTCCTTCATCTCTAACTCGGTAGCAAGTCTCCTTCTTGAAACTTTAATGAGTTCCTATTTTCTGTCAGGAACAAGTCATTGACATATAACAGGAGCATCACTGGTCTTCTGCCTTCAATTTTGAAGTAAGTATTGGAATATGCTTTACTCTCAGTAAATCCTAGAGTCATCAGTAAGTTGTCCATCCTATCGCATCATGTCGAACCTCAGGATCTTCTACAGTCACTCCCTTTGAAGTGGAGCATCATTCTCCCTCTTCCTTTCGTACTCGATGTATTGAAACATTCTGTACTCGAGTGACAAGTAGCTTCCTCTGCTACTAATATTTTATGTATCCATCTAGGGTCACTGGATACCAAGATCCTTTATCCTAAACCTTTTCAAAAGTTCTTCTCGCACCCATATGTGAGTTTGTCATCCTCTATAGGCTTTCATATTCAACCTTGTATCAAAGGTTAATATCTTCATCACTCTATGTGATCTTCAAGCTCCTCATGTATGTGTTATCCCATGTGTGTCTTCTGAGCTCGTACAAGGCCTTCTTTAATTTGCATACATGATTCTGCCTGTCATGTGTCTTAACTTCTAGTGGCTGCAAATGTATCTTCATAGTCTATGCCTTCTTTATGTGAGAAGCCTAGTGCTATGAATATTACCTTGTATCCCACAAACTTCTTTTCAGGTCTCAATAGCACATCTTAGAAATCATTCTTCCTGAAATGGTATTCTCCTTCCCTTTCTTCATGGCTACTTATTCATAGTTGGAAGGCTCTGCATCAATGATGTCTCTCAATAGTGTCATATAACTAGAGTGTCTCTGAGGCCTCTTTCTTTCTTTGAAAGTATCGTCATATTATTCTTCATCTTGGATTCTTTCTTGAATTGTCGTCACTTGTTCTTCGTAACAAGTCTCATCCTTGTTTTCTCATAGGCAATTGTACGTGATCTTTCCTACAAGTTAGATGCACTAATTGTATGGTTAGGAACATTTCATAAGGTATATTCATAATGGAAAATTCTTATGTATAAAGATATAATCATGCAACTATTTAGCCAATACAACATTCATCCATATCTCACGGAAACTTTCTAAATGCCTTCCATCTCTACCATGACATCATTGAGATTGTGCACTAATCCAATATGTCAGCAAAGAGGTATCATTCTAGATAAGTAGCAATGGAGAGTTGTACAGAACCATCAGCTACTTACCCATCACATGCATATTAGTAGTATATTGCCATTAACGCAAACATTATATCATGCATAAAACATCAACTGAATATAAACAAATGCATAACAAAATAATAAAATGACAATTGAATACTTATATTTATTTGTTTCGTGGGTAGACTCCTTCTTTCAGCTTCATCATCTTATTCATCTATAACAACATAATTTCTTATCGAAATGATAAGATGGATAAGAGGTTCTTCAAGAATTGATTTCTTCATATTCCTAATCACTTGAGGGATCTTCTTTGAATCATGAGCTCTTGATCTTCAGTTTCTCCCATCTTCTATTCTCTTATTATGAGTCGAGCTTCTTCTTATGTGCTCTCTTCCCATAGTCTATTGAAGGTAATCACTTCCTTTTGGCACACACTCCTCGAATGAATGAATCCCATGATCTTGGGAGCCATTCAAGGTGGTTATCACAACTTCTGCATTCTCCACTGCTTCTTCTACCACTTCAAGATGTTCTTTGATTTGAGAGACCCTCATAAAGTATGACTGTATGATCTCTACATTCTGGCTCTTCACATTCTTCAACTGGTTTCTCAAAGTCATCTTTCGATTTATGTTCTTCCCTTCAAATAGCTTGGTCAAGGAATCAAAATTCTCTTTAGGTTCCTTTAGGGAAGACACTTGTGGTATAAGGTGATCCTTGATTGAATCAACAATGATTTTCTTTGGCCTTGACCAAGTTCTTCTTGTGTAAGGCTTTTAGCCTCATCTCCCTCTGGAATTGGAACCTCTCCACTTATGTAGGCGTCCAATTCATTTTCTTCAAGAACCAGTGAAATACTATACTTCCATGCTTGGAAGTTGTCAGCTTCACCAAGATTGTCATCAAGCTGGTGTGATTAGTCATCTTGAAATGAGAACCTCAACTGTAAATAGCAAAAGATTAGATCTTACCGATTTGAGGTGTTCATCCTAGTTCCAGAGCTGGCTGATCTAGGGTTTGTCAGAGAAAACCTAATTTTCAAAAATTGGAATATTTCATATCTGATTGGATAGAAATATGGTACTTTTCAAGGAGAGCTGTCCAATGTACTCTTTTTATGAAAATAGTGGAGGGAAGCTCCCGGAACAGGAAGCCCTAGTTTTCCAATTTCCTTTGCATAAGTGTCTGATATTGTTTATGTGCTATCTCTGAAATTTCTGCTCCTATGTGTCTGAAACTTTGTATTGAGGTATCCTAACCTATCTTATTTTCAACACAATAGGTTTTAGAATAATTTGTTTCACCAATTGGAACTTATGAGAGTTTTTCGAAGGTGACTTATTTCAGGACTGTTCAGCATAGCAAACTTGTGCGGACATTCACATGTTCCTATTTCATCATCAGGGTCTGAACATTTTACCACAAAAATTAAAGTCCATTCCATATCTTTAACATCTTGTGAAATTTTATTTTGACCATTGTAGCCCAAGATATATCAATTCTCCCTAGGTGTCCTATTTAGGGATGAATCCTGGAAGAGGTTGGAACCCTGATTTGGAGGAATCATATCTCCCAGAACATACTGAATATGAGGCTGAAATTTTTATAGAGGGTACATCAAGATTTCATCTTTGGCCTATGAAATTTTGGCCCATAAGAATTATTCAATCCTGAAATATAGAGAATGTACCAAAACTACCAGTTTTAGTATTTTAGGGTTTTTCAGGCCTGGGGTAAAACTAGGGTTTGACTTTCCCAGAGTTTTACTCAACCAAAAAATTCGAACTGGGTCTCTAAACATCACTTTTTATGAGGAGATAAATCTTATGCCGGGCTCACTCAAAAAATCCTCTTCTGTAAAAAGCCCTAATTTCCCGCAACAAAAACTGAAAATGCCTGGAATCAAATTCTGCTTCGACAGAAAGATGCACCCTTAAATGGAGAGTTATCCTAGCCTCCTTTTGCTGATGGATTGTGGAGAGAGACCCAAAAAGTAAGAATCCTTAGCTTATGCAGTTGCATAGTGTATTCTTCATAGGTTATTTTTGATACCATGTTAGATTTTTGTAAATTAAGCAATATGATCTTAGGATCTTAACTGAGAGAATAACATGCACAACAGTAATCAAAAGAGACAAGAGACACATATAATTTTCCTCGGGGAAACCATAAAGGATAAAACCTCACAACTTCTGCAGAGATAGAATGAGCACCAATGGCAGTAGTAAAACCCAAAGACAGAAAAGATGATCTCCAACAGTTGTTCTCTCTCTCACTTGTGTGAGCACTTCCTCTCACTCATGCGCCCCAGTTGAGTGTGTGTGTGTGACAAATAGAGAGTCTCACTCTCTATTTATACTAGTTTCCAACTTGACAATTACTTACCAGGGATGACATCTCTAGGAGAGTCTAATAACCCTAGTGCCCCTCAACTATGGGGACTTTTCCCCCTTGATCAAAAAGGAGGGTTAACCTCAACTCAATTGTGGGGTCTATTGCCCCGACTTACAACGGAGGGTAAACCTCATTTAATTTGCATGACTTTATTATATTAATGACTCTTTCGATAGGAACATTGGGGTACAATGAAATATAAATGATTCTCCCGATAGGAACGTCAGGGTACAATATAAGTGAATAAATTCCAAAGTTACAAATACATCAACAAGGCATTGCGTAGATATGTCTATTGCATTTTCCTTAAATCTTGAAGTTGATCATATAAGGACATCTCCTTGAATCTAAAAATTATCTCCTTGAATCCGATAATTTGTTTCTCCACGGGAGCCATGTAGTTAAGGAGTGGTAATGCTAGCCTAATTACCATTGTCAAACCAAGATTACAAACCCTATAGCCAATCCTAGTAACTCTAGTTTGCACCATAAACCATAGTTTGCGTTATAAACCATATAAAACCTAGTTTGGAGCCTAGAGGTAGGAATTCTATAACCCGGGTAGGGATTCAATAGGTGTCCCTAAAATCCTGTAGGAGGTGGGATTCAACTTGCCATAGAATGATGATCGTGGCTTATATCGACGAACCGTCAACTCAGTTGGATTCAAGACATCATGAAAGTGCTAGGGGTGGCCCTCTACTATGGGTCCATGGATAAGGGATCCTATTTTAGGTCAATTTTGGAAACTAGGGTTTTTCTCAGTAAGGGAATGTGAAATTTTTGCACATAGGGGTAAAATTTTCAAATTCCTTGATCATGAACATGTGGCTAGCATTCCCACATGGAACCTACCTAAAAAAACTTGCATGACCCATCGGAACCCCATTTTTATTCACGGTTTCCATTCTATGCCCCGGGTAGGGATTGAACACATGTCCCTAAAAGGTTGTAGGATGTGGGATTCAACGTGCCATACAATGATGGTCATGGCTGAGATCAATGAACCATTGACTCCATTGGATTTAGGACATCGGGATAGTTCTAGGGGTGGCCCTATACTCTGGGTCCATGCATAAGGGATCATTTTCTAGGTCAATTTTGGAAACTAGGGTTTTTCTCAGTAAGGGAATGACAAATTTTTGCACATAGGGGTCATCTTTACATATTCCTAAAATGTAAACATATGGCTACGCTTCCCACATGGAAACTTCCTAAGAAAACTTGCATGACCCACCAAAACCCTATTTTGATGCACGGTTTCCATTTTATACCCTGGGTAGGGATTCAATAGGTGTCCTTGAAAGCTTGTAGGAGGTGGGCTTCAACATGCCATAGAATGATGGTAGTGGCTCAAATCGATGAACCATCAAATCCATTGGATTTAGGACATTGGGATAGTTTAAGGGGTTGCCCTCTACTATGGTTCCATCGATAAGGGATCCTGTTTTAGATCAATTTTGGAAACTAGGGTTTTGCTCAGTAAGGGAATGTAAAATTTTTGCACATAGGGGTCATATTTGCAAATTCCTCGACTGTAAACATGTGTCTAGCATTCCCACATGGAAACTACCTAAACACACTTTCATGACCCACCAAAACCCTTTTTTGATGCACGATTTCCATTCCATGCTCTGGGTAGGGATTCAAGAGGTGTCCCTGAAAGCCTATAGGAGGTGGGATTCAACATGCAATAGAATGATGGTCATTGCTCATATTGATGAACCGTAAACTTTGTTGGATTCAAGACATTAGGATAGTTCTAAGGGTGGCCCTCTACTCTAGTTCCATGGACTAGGGATCTTATTTTAGGTAAATTTTGGAAGGTAGGGTTTTGCTCAGTAAGGGAATGTCAATTTTTTGCACATAGGGGTTAGCTTTGCATATTCCTCAAACGTGAACCTGTGGATAGCATTCCCACATTGAACCTTCCTAAACACACTTGCATGACCCATTGAAACCTCATTTTCATGCACGGTTTCCATTATATACCTCGGGTAGGGATTCAACGGGTGTCTATGAAAGCCTGTAGGAGGTTGGATTCAACGTGCCATAGAATGATGGTCATGGCTTGGATTGATGAACTGTAGAATCCATTGGAATCAAGACATCAGGATAGTGCTAGGGGTGGCCTTCTAATCTGGGTCCATGGACAAAGGATCATGTTTTAGGTCAATTTTTGAAACTGGGATTTTACTCATTAAGGGAATGTGATTCTTTTGCACATAAGGGTCAGCTTTGCATATTCCTAGACCATGAATGTGTGGCTAGTGTTCCCACATAGAACCTGCATAAAAATGCTTGCATGACCCACCTGAACCCTATTTTGATGCACGATTTCCTTTATATGCCCCGGGTAGGGATTCAACAGGTGTCCCTGAAATCCTATAGGAGGTGGGATTCGACGTGCCATAGAATGATGACCATCGCTCATATCGATGAAATAGTGACTCCATCGGATTTAGGACATCAGGATAGTTCTAGGGTTGATTTTCTACTCTAGGTCAATGGACAAGGGATCCTGGTTTAGGTCAATTTTGGAAACTAGGGTTTTGGTCAATAAGGGAATGTCAAATTTTTTCACAAAGGGGTCAGCTTGACATATTCCTCGACCGTGAATCTGTGGCTAATTTTCCCACAAGGAACCTACCTAAAAATTATTTCATGACCCACCAAACCTCATTGTGATGCATGTTTTCCATTCTATACCCCGTGTAGGGATTCAATAGGTGTCCTTGAAATCCTATAGGAGGTGGGATTCAACGTGTCATAGAATGATGATCATCGTTCAGATCGATGAACCATTGAATCTGTTCAATTTTGGACATCAGCATAGTGCTTAGGGTGGCTCTCTACTCTGGGTCCATGGACAAGGAACTTTGTTTTAGGTCAATTTTGGAAACTAGGGTTTTTCTTAGTAAGGGAATGCCAAATTTTTACACATAGGGGTCAGCTTTCCATATTCCTTGACCATGAATGTGTAGCTATAGTTTGCACATGGAGACTTCCTAAAAATTCTTGCATAACCCACTTAAACCCCATTTTGATGCACGATTTCCATTCTATGACTCGAGTAGAGATTTAACAGGTGTCCCTGAAATCCTGTAGGAGGTGGGATTCAATGTGCCATAGAATTATGACCATCGCTTGGATCAACAAACTATCAACTCTGTTGGATTTAGGAGATCAGGATAGTGCTAAGGGTGGCCCTCTACTCTGGGTCCATGGACAAGGGATCTTGTTTTAGGTTAATTTTGTAAAATTGGGTTTTGCTTGGTAAGGGAATGTGAAATTTTTGCACATAGGGGTCATCTTTGAAAATTCCTCGACCGTGAACATGTGGCTAGTGTTCCCACATGGAACCTACATAAACACACTTGCATGATCCATTGGAACCTCGTTTTTATGCACGGTTTCCATTCTATGCCTCAGATAGGGATTCAACAGGTGTCCCTGAAAGCTTGTAGGAGGTGGGCTTAAACATATACGCGGGTGGTTTGTGTTTGATCAACATCACAAAGAAGAAAGGATACCCATAATAGGGTGCGACACAAAATTGGAAAGAAGTACTAATTGATATCTGTTTGAAGGTGAGTGTAGACCTTCCCCTCTTGAAAAAAATACTTGTTGCAAAGTATTATTCCATGTGTAGATGTTGAGAATGATGTTGTTTGTTGTGAGGTGTTAAAGTTGACTTATTTCCCATTATTTTCAAGAACGGAATACTCTTTGTTTGTGTTTTTATCAAGGAAAAAGGAGTTGCCAATCTCTATGTGGAGGTGAATTGATCTTAGGATCTCATATCATTCGTGAGACTAGAAATTCAAAATAAGGTTGTTTCCATATTAATTTAGCTTGGTCATCCAAGATATGTGAGCATTTGTACAATGAAATGTAGTAGGAAACAATTCCATTATGTCTGTAACCATGTAATGGAATGTGTTGATGTTTAGAAACAAGTGGACGACCTATTACGCCATTATTACAAAATATATATCTTCACACTATGAATGTTTCCAATAATACTCCATAAACATAAATTTATAAAACAAGATTCACAATAGTACTTCTCTAATCAATTTAAACAATAATAAAATCAAACATAATTTTAATCTCTTCAAAAGTTGTTCCTCGAGATGATTGATCAAATTCCATGTACATTAACAAAATGATGCAATAATGTGTCGAATATACATAATGTCTAGGATATAATCATAACCATTATTTTGAATCAACCTTATACTTGGATACTTTTAAGTTTGATGTGTATCCCACATATATTCTTTAGATGAAAGACATCATGCCAAACACTAATTTCATTTATGTAGACCACACATGTGCATCAATTAGGTGTGTCAACTTCATGCATCCTTTAAAAGTTTGTTAGGTTGTTATGTGGGTAAGATGCTTTTGTGTTCCACTTAGTTGGATCGGTTTCTTAGCTGTGATGGGTGTTTATGTGTGTTATTTATGTGTGTTAGGTATGTTCCATATTTGTGAATACAATTTAACATTGTACATGCAATTGGATCATCGTAAAAAACAATTTAAATGTACATTTTTGTCATTACGTAATATTGTAATTGTGCATTGTTCTCAAATTTATAACTGATATCTCCATGCAATTGTAAAATCTATTAAAAATTGGGAAGATTACACATAGAAACATTCTTTTCCACACATGTATAATCACGAAAGACTGAACCATGAAGATCTCAAGAGCCTTGATATGAAATATTTTTTATATCATGAAATTTATAACACAAAAATAGTAGGCCTTTATATGGCCTATCAATGTACATGTATCAAAAAAATCTTTGATGTACAGGAAAACAAAAGTACATATATCTTAGGTCGCGCCCCCACTACTACATTTCGACCAAAAATCCAATGGCCATCATGTCGGATTTTCGACACTTTCTTGTCGCATGTACGACACTATAATTTTTTCTTAAGCGTCGGAAACGTGGCGTCGGTTATCCGACACTTAATTAACCGTCGGTTAAGCGACACGTAACTAACCGTCGGTTAAATGTCACCCGTCGGTTAAGCGACAGGTATCACTGTCGCTTGAACCATGGATCTAGAGAGTAAGCATCGCATAAACGACAGATAGCTCTGTCGCTTAAGCGACAGATATCAAGACAAAGCATCGCAAAAACGACATTAAGATCTGTCACTTAAGCGACAGATATCAAGACAAAGCATCGCAAATATGACATTAAGATCTGTCGCTTAAGCGACAGATATCAAGACAAAGCGTCGCAAAAACGACATTAATATCTGTCGCTTAAGCGACAGATATCAAGCCAAAGCGTCACAAAAACGACATTAAGATCTGTTGCTTAAGCGACAAATATCAAGAGGAAGCGTCGCATTTTTGACAGCTAGATCTGATTTTTTTAAAAACATACCTTAAATATCCAGCCAGGAACCGTCGCTTAAGCGACGCGTATTAACAATAAGCGTCGCATAGTCGACAACTAGAGCTGTCGCTTAAGCGACGGCAGCGAATTTTTAAAATATATATATATATATATATTAAATATCCATAACCTATATCAATCAAAATGAAGAAAGAGATATAAAGTTACATCACGAAAATGTTCAAACACAAGTTGTGATCTAGATATTATATGAAAAGGAAAGAAAGAAAAACAATAAGATTTAAGTTATGATAGTCGCAAAGTACAAGAAAGAGATGGATAATGCCTATAAGGAAATCGACCCAGAATTTTTAAAAGCTATAGAGGTATACGCTAATATTGTATTTTCCCTGCCAAAAATAATATCATTTTGATCAAATTTCTGTATAGGAGCTTGGTGCATGCAGATAACTAGCTGTGCACAACTGTAAAACAAGGTTGATCATTCATCATGGAAATCAGCAGTAAGTTAAGCAGGACTCATAGATAAATGAAGCAATCAGCAATCAGCAGTAAGTTGAGCAGGACTCCTAGATAAATGCACAATGAAGCAGAGAAAGCAACTTTGTCAGTGATGTTCGTTGATTGCTATCAGAGAATTGAAGCATAGGAACATGTAGATAATTCTGGTTGATCCTCAAGGGCACCTAACACAACCCTGACAGGGTTGAGCGATGATCTAAAAATATGTTTGAAGTTCCAATTTTCTTGTAATGTAATCCTTACTTCCTAATCCCCGCTTGTTTTTTTCCTCTTTAACCCAATTATCCAAAATTATAATCGCCATAGTTTACCTCAAATATATTATCATATAAGTTGAGGTAACTACGTTTCCCGAAATTCTATCCCCCCAAAATGAGCATTTTCAGTAATTCCGTCCGATGCTAAGCCTAAAATAACCCTGTTCAACTCTAGCAAGTTCCCACTCCCAAACTCCTTTCTGGTCCCATGTTTCATGCATTTATTTTTATATCTACGATTTGAAAATAAGAACTAATGGTCAAACTGGCATCAGCAATTCTAAATGACTGTATGCACATTTTCAAAGTATAGCCAAAAAAGTGGAATAAGAACAAATACCCCATCCTGTATTAAGCTAAATTAAAAATGAGTAGACCACAATCCACTGAGTTTAAAAGTAGTCCAACCTGCTCAGGAGTGAGATCAAAAGTTCTATCACCAATTGTAAATGATACAGTGGGCATGCTTGATAGGTTATTGCAATCCACAGCTTCCTGTCCATTAGGGTTTGGCAACTGGTCACAAAGCTGGACATTGTAATTTATAACATCATAACCATCAGTAGATAACAAGTACCAATTGTTGCAAAATTCATTTTATCGTAGATAAACTAGGCCATATAATGACAGTCTGTCTTTACCTGATCAAGATATGTCATAATTTGGTCCTTGGATGCATTCCTAGCTATCTGATTCTTTTCCCATACCACTGCCATCTCACAAGCAGCACACATGCCACTGCTATTGGCTGATGTTTCCTCGTTACCTTTCTCAAGAACACTAGCAATTCGCATGCTGTACATGTGCAGCACTTATGTTAAAGGATGTTTCGTGATATCAAAATGCAATTTGAAAAAGTAAAATGCCATTAATTAAGATTGGTTAGAAAAATCATCTCACCCGACATCTCTGGTACCATCAAATGAGCATAAACCTATATGGGAACAGACCTTTTGAGGATTTGTCTGCAAGACAAACACATAGTTTTAAATTCTGGATGCTTGACAAACCAGCGCTTGTTTCTAGAAAATCAATCTCTTTGTTTGACGATTTGAGGAACCTTAAAATAGTCAGTGTCATAAAAGTATCCAATTAATGTATTCCATAAGAGGCTAATGAAATCAATGTGACAAGCCACACATTATTTAAATAAATTTCCAGAATGAGAGGAAAACGGACCTGCGCCATCAAAAGCTCCATTATCATATCTCCATATTGGGAGACTACACTTTTACATTCCTGGCTAGCAAGCCCCGAGGCACCAATAGCCTCGTTGATTTGCGCCACAATCCCCTGTATTTGAGAATAAAATTAGTATAAACAACAATAAGGTATCTATAACAGGATGTTTAGTTCGAATTAGAAATTCAAAATGGTAGAATAATCACAAGCGGAAAAACTCAGAAAAGCATATATGAACTCAGTGGAATACGTTGGACAGATTTATTTTGAAAATCCTCATCTTATTAGATATAATGATCATAATTAGACATGTAATAAAGACCTAATAAATACCTAGTTAGAATCTTTATAATAACTTATAAGTGATTTAATATCTCAATGGTCAATGGTCAGACAAGATTGATATGAGAAATTTATATTAATCAAAATGAGAAGATACAGTTACAAGAGTGACGGGATTTTCATTGGGAAAGCGCAATAATACGGATACGATTTTCAATTTGGCTTGAAATATACCTCATTCTAGATACAATTACCTCCAGGATTGGACCACCCTCTCCTCCAATTAAATGAAGTTCATCCACAATGAAAAGGCTAACTTGCTGAACCAGTTTGCATTGTTTCCATCTCAGTTCCAATCCTTTGCCAAATTTCTGCTCCCAATCCCGATATCGCTCTTTGGCAAGAGCTTCTATAGGAGCAATATAGACACATTGAAATACACTGTCTGTGCCTTTTTTATGCAATCGTAGTAAAGCAAACTCAGCATAGATAGTCTTACCGCTACCAGTAGATGCTGCAACTAAAACATTATCATCTGAGTTATAAAGCACAGTAAATACCTGAGTTTGAATAGGATTGAAGTTTCTAAACTGTTGATAACTCCAAAAATGATCTTGCTACAGGCCAGTCTCTAATCAGAGAAGATATCACTTTCTATTTTAAAAATACCTGCCACACTAAGGGCTATAGATGTAGAAGAGAAATTGCCACCAACATTATTTTGAGTAAATTGTGTATTTAGCAAGAAGAGATGATTAGAAGAAACCAAGGCAGGAATAAAAAATTTCTAGCTGACAATTCTTCAGGGCCAGATAACCTTTGTACAAAATTTGATAATCTAATGGCAGAAAAAATTGTCCCTCTCTTCAAAGAGAAAATTTTAGAAGTTCAAAACACAGGCATTTTCCACCCTGCTTTCTATGCTACCTTTGTTGCGTTAGTGCTAAAAGAAATGGCATTGATGACTGTTGCAAGTGGGCCTATCTCATTGTGTTTTGTTAACGCTAAAGTTTATAGCTATAGTGTTGGCTGATAGAATCTACCCTTTAATTGCAGATATGATTTTAGCCAACCAAATTGGCTCTGTTCCAGGCAGAAAGATAGAGATAGCATTACCATTTTGAAAAAGGTGTTACATGCGACCCATATTTCTAAGCGACCATGCCTTCTTCTTAGACTGGGCATGGAGAAGGTTCATGGCAGATTGGAACAGGATTTTCTTATGTCAATAGTAAATACTACATGTAAGGGAGTCAATGGCAGAACATTTTATGGGTGATGAATGTCAGAAAAGACCTAGCATCCTGGTATTCACTCTAGATAGTTACATTATCAGAGATGTAGCAATCCCAAATTCGAGCATTATGACCAAAAAGAATTGGTCCTGCTACAACAGTGTTCTTGCAAGTGCCACTAACCTAATGTAGTACATGGTGTACATGGGCAAAGGAGTCTGTGTAGGATTGGAACTTGGGATGGAGTGGTGTGGACATACCTTGAGTTGCTATATCATCTTGGAGCTCATATTGTGTACAACATCACCTTGGACCATGACATGTGTACCCTTGAAATTCAAATGGTCAGCACTATTTCTCATGCAGCTAAATTCCACACAGTAATTAGTAGTGACAGTAATTTGCGGCTCCACCAACTTGGCAAGCCTATTAGTATTATCACTCATACTTCAGTGAAAAGAAGTTTAATAGCTTGTGTAATGCTTTTCATATTGGCACTCTTATAAAAACATTCATAGTAGCAACTAGTAAGGGAATTTTCATATTAGCAACTCATATGGTAGCAACAACTTCATATATATGTATTTATGAAGAGTTGTAACCTAGTCAGATCCAACCATGTAGTGCAGACAACTCCAGATTGTAAGGCAAGATAAATGATGCATCTTTCACATAAGGATGACTTGAGTGAGGGGATAAAGCATGCCCAACAACCTTCCATGCAGTTGAAACTCACATGATCAGTGCCATTTCTCAAGCAGTAAAAATCCACATAGTTCTGATGCCCTAATCTATAGCTCCACCAACTGGCATGTCTATCATCACTCATACAATGTTTTTTATACTGGCACTCATACAGCACCAATCATATTAGAAAATCCTATAATAACATTCATATTATCAACTCATAAGGTGACATCCTGTGTAATTATTCATATGGGGCTGTTCAGGATTTCTGAACTTTTCCATGTCTTGACAAGAGTCGAGAGGTAAAGCTAATGCTAGTTAAAACCCCATATAAATGCAGGGTAGCTATTAAAAAATGCATGGCAGCTATGTAAATGATAAATCAAACCTCCATTAATACATATGGGCAGCTGCTAGCAATGTCATATAACCATATCCTTTATGTATATTTATTTAAAATTACTGTTTTAGAATAAAGATATTTATATATTTTATATATTTATTTAGATCTTTACATATTAATTCTGTGAATCATTTCTTTCAATTTTTGTTGTCTCCGTCTGCTAGAAATAGGGGGAATCTACCAGCTACCCATGAATATTGTTCAAACTCTGTACCTGTTAGTTTTCGTGTTACTCCGAAAGTGTTTGCAACATGTTTTTGGGGTACATGTTGTATGCTCAGCCATCATATGGTCCAAGATGGAATTGTGCATTGGAGATGGTCTGTGCTGGATTTTCATAGTGGAGACATATTGCTCATTGGTTTCTTGACCTCAAGTGGTTTCTTACTTGGCATTCTTCCCTAGGGAAATGGAGTTCTCTTGCGTGCTTGGTGTATGCCCTTCAATGTGACCACATGCAGAGGTCCATTTACTTGGACAACATCCTACTTGGGAGGAGGCACATTGTCCATCTTGAAGGAGGGAATCATGCCCTAGATGACTCAAAAAATATTTGGATTTGTCCCAATACTATACTATTGACTAAATGAACAAGCCGCTTCAAATCCCTGTCCAGGAAAGCACATTGAATTTAAAATATCAAACGTCAGGAAGATGGGAGAAATAAGGCATTCGAATTGAAAATTAGTATCAACTTAATAATTCAATCTTTTGGAATACTATTAAATGACAGGCAAACCCCGATAGGCAAATAAAATATCTCTAAACGTCCAACAAACTGAGTAGAATGATCTATATATGCAGATGACAACTGGAGAAAACGATTTTGGGCTGCAGAATGGATATTAAATTGCAATAGATTAAATATTAATTTGTCATTGGTTTAAGCATGTGCTTTTTTAGTATATACTATATATTGGCTGCAGGAAAAAAACTTCCTATTCAAGTACATCATCACATTTATACTGAACAAAATAGAGGCATAGCTTATGCTGTTGCCAATTCAGGGACCTTCTCTTTGTTTATTATATCCACCTCAGACATAAAACCTTTTAATTCAGATATTTGAGATCTATAATCAGAAAAGAATGTGTTGCAATTCAAAATTAGTTTCCATTGCTTTTCAAAGGGTTTTTGAGTTATAAAATTATGTCTAACTTTAGCTAAAACCTTCACATCGCCATGGAAACCTTAAATCAAACTATCTAGAAAAATTCTTCTCTATCCTTCAGTTTGATCATCTGCGGTAATGACAAGAAGAATGAATAGTGAAACAACAAAATTACAACTACAATATCCACACATTTTTCAAGTTTGAAGACATATGTACCAACCTTGGAAGCCTCAACATAGTACTTGGTATCATCATACAGAGGGCCACCCAAAAACAAACCATCTAATCCTGTTGAAGCTTGAAGAACCAAGTCACCCTTTTTAAGAAGGCCATTGCTACTATCATTTTGAGCAATTATTCTAATGTCAACACCTGCTATAGCTGGCAGAACCGATCCCTAAATGTACCGTCCTGGGCGCCCCACAAAAGGAGGAATAGCAGGTTGGCAACCGTCAATTTTTATAGCAACCTGGAGGAAGTATTGTATCTTGTCATAAACAATAGTGAAGGGTATTCCTACAGACAATGGAACTAATGAATAAGATTGTCTAACAGGAATAATTTCCAAGTGCACTTACATGTTGACTTCTTGGATAAAACAAGACCTTTTCAAACTTGCTTTGCACACTCCCATTCCTACACAAGCAATTCAAAAGAAAAAAAGGAAAGTAAAAGACCGAAACACAAGGACAGCAAATCCTTGATCCATTAGGGATCTGTTTTTAGTTTGGAAAGTCCAGAAGATCTTCTTGGGATCCACTTCCAGAAAAGTCACACTTATGGATCCTCCAAAAAAAGGACAACAAAAAAATAACATAGAAGGCAAAGTGTGGAGATCAAAAGCCCTCGTTTTTTCCTACAGAATAAATCATGTTCCCATTCTAAAACACACATTACTGAGTGTTGTATAGCAATGTACATTTCTGAGTGTGTGAGAGCACTTTGGGGCAAAATAAATTTGGAGATCTGAATTTTTGGTTCGTAGTTTTTTTTGGCAATATACATGTACATCTATAGCCTTAAGGATTAGCTCAATCAGTTGAACCATCCATCTAGGGCATGTTTTTTCCAGGCGTCCGTAAGTCATTAGGTTCAAATATCATTGAATCCCTAAAGGTTACCAGCCACTGTTGCGGTAGAGGTAGAGTTGTCCTCTATCCGGATATTCCAAGGGAGAGGGGGGCATCCTGCAAGGTTTTATTTGCAAACACACACACAGGGGATACATGTCCCTGCTTTGCGAACAAGAGGGTATGTTGACACACCACTGTGGAAACCAATTTTTAGTTATCAGATCAAGAAACCACTATAACACAGAGCATCAATACTAAAAAGACAAAGAAAACCTAGGAGAATAAATTAAAGGAAGAATGACTTGCCTCCAAGAAATTCCATGGGCACGGTCTCTGAGGCATTTTCTATTGATACAAAAGTTGGTGGGATGCCATTGCTTGCCTCTGCCTCTACCTTTGGAATACATACACAGACACAACAACACATAGCCACAGACACGACAACACATTCACAAACCAGACTAGACAAGACATAACATGACATGGAGCTCCAGAAATGAAGTCTACATCGTAGTATGAGGGCTACCATGAGGTATGTTAAATCCCTGACAAAGCTATCGTGGATTGTTCTAGCCCTAGTAAAGGGTACTGAAGACTGTTCTAACCCCATAAGGCTGCCAGTAAGGGTGTTGTGGTCTGTTCTTAACCTAGTAAAGGGTGACGGAGGTCAATTTGAGCCCTAGCAGGGATGTCAAGGATTTGTTAAAGCCCTAAATTAGCTAAAACCAGAAGTACAATTTTGATAAGAATTGAGGTTATTGGTTCCTTTCTAAAGGGCTAACATCATTAAAATTAGGGCTGCCATCACCTACAACAGGTCTAACGTCATCATTTGAAGGTAAACAGTGGGCTGCATTAAGCATCTAGAGAGTTCATCTCTATTTCTCTTACAACAGTCAAAGGTTATTAACAGTTAGAGTTTATCAGCAATCAGAGGTTAATGATGGCAGTCAGGACTTATTACAGTCATGATGAAGGAAGATTCTACAGTCTTTTACTTCAACTGAAAATAT
>LPNX010838506.1:30243-44863 GCA_001517045.1 Pseudotsuga menziesii | reverse complement strand
TATATATATATATTACCCACATCTGTTTATATATATTTAGGGCTACAATGAGTTTTCTCTCTATGCTAGAGATATCATATGATATGATTTAACTCTAGTTTATGTTTATAAACTAAATTTACCAATAGCTTTAATATATAGAAACAAGATCCATGAGGTGGCAATGTCACCGCAGTTACTAATAGTTATTTCTATAACACCAATACTATAAGAAAAACAACTAGTTTATTTGACCATCTACAAAAATTTTAACATGCCACTCTTATAGATTATGTAATCTAGACATACCTTGATGATATAAATGTATGGATTATGTAATCTAAACATACCTTGATTTTAGATTTTAAATAAATGAGGTTGATTTTATATAAATGTAATGTAGTGACATATTTCCATGTAAAAATAAAAATATAAAGTATTTTCATAACTTTGTTTCCATAAAAATATATTTAAACATATTATTAGTGACCTCATTATATATGTATTAAGTATAATTATAACAAAAAAACAAAAATTAATGAAAGGCACATCTTGCAAATAGACATCTAAAAATCATGTGGGTGGAGTTTCAATATATTAAACATTATTTTTAATTTTTTCGAATTCTAGGTAAATATTCCTAGACCATAATAAAAACAAAGATGATATACTTTTTTGTTGGTAGTGTGAAATATTGTGGGGTCGACCCACTTGTACAATTTCGTTGAGATATTATAATCCATAATTACGGAAAAGAAAGAATAAATTACATCATCACATATCATGCATGAAATTTATAGAAATAAGGTCAACTTGCAATCACCACTATATCATCTAATTTAACTAAACCAATGTATAACAAACAAGCATTGGGATGACAACAATAGTTAATATAAAATTCACCAGAATCAAATAGTGAGCCATAGCCAGCGATCCGTTGGAAGTGCATAACAAGATCACATGATTTCCAATATACGATGATGGGTCTTTCCCCGGAACAAAACTCCAATTCCTTAGAAATGCAGGTTTCTTTTTCAATTTTCTGATTAATTCCAAATTTTTTATGTCGTCTCCCCTCTTCATCTGTGAGTCATTCTCTATTGGTTACAATCACAAAATAGGGAGAAAATATATTTTCGAAGAATTGTGAAGTATTGTAGTTGCACCTAGTTGTTGGCGGAGTTATCCTCTGACCAAAGCATAGAGGTTAAGTTTAAGAAGTAAATTGGACCCATTATGGTCTGCATACATCGAAGTATGCTCCCATTTTTTCCCTCATTTATTTGACAAAATAAAGCAAACCCAAGTCACTAGAATTACAAAGTTTATTCAACAGAGGCATAAAGCTGAATAAGATAACTTAACATTACAATATAAAAAAACACACAGTTTGTTTATAGACTTGTAAGCTTCCTTTTATATAAAGAGCCCTTCATTTGTGAGGGATAATTACAAGAGAAGTAGAAGTGGAAAAAATAAAAACACCTTGAACTTTAAAATGACTAAATATATTAAGAATTCCCATAATAATCTAACTATTTCCTAAATATTTTTGTCTCTCTAAAATATATCTCTTTTTATTTGGCCTTCTATGATATAAATCAAGTTTATGGTATAAATCAAGTCTAAATAATTTAAATTTAATTTAAGTGGACATGTTATTTTTAATAATATTTTATTATTTTTTATAAATGACACCTGTCAACTCTACCATGAGCACTGAAGGAGTTACACACCTCTGCCCTACTGGACTCTAGAATGCACCTCTTGGGTGAGATTTACAATCATTTGTTAATTCATCCAAATATAAAATCAATCTCTATTTTGACTGCTTTTTAGTTTATTCAATTAGTGCAAATATTTCATAACTGTTTTGTGGAAACAATACGAAATAGGAATATAGGAGGGAATACATAGAGTTATATGTCGAGTGTAAGTAAACTTTTTACATATTTGAATGGGATTATTTAGGCTTATTTATTAATAATATATGTTTTTTTAAGAGGTTTTATGTTTATATTATATTAATAATAATATATGTTATTTTTAAGAGGTTATATGTTCATAAATGTATACTTTTTTAGACTTTAGTAATTAAATTTACTAAAAAAATCTTTTGTTTAAAAAAAAAAGAGATTTCATGTATCAAATTGGTGTTTAGTTTAACTATAAATTTAAAAACATATTATTATTATTATTATTATTATTAAATAATGTTTTTAACATAAAATTTTAATTTAAAAATTATTAAATTCTTTTATTTTAAATGATAAAGAAATAAACTATATTATAATAAAATATTAACTTAAATTTATGTTAATTCCAAATCTAAACAAATGTAAATCTTGTTTCTAGGTTTTCCAATCCAAAATGTTGTAAACTCCATCTATACTCATAATAAATCCAAAATAGAAATAGATATAAACTCCTATATTTTCAAATATAAAATATAATCAAAACACATAATCTATATGATTTTGGTATTACTTCTCACTTCAATGAATTTAATTAAAATTCCACATAGATGAACTTACATTGTATTTAACCACAAAGTGAAATGTTTCTTCACTTCAATGAATTTATTCAAAATTCCGTATAGATGAACTTAAAAGTTATTAAAAACAAATTGAATTGGTCTCAATTTTTAATGTTTACCTTAAGATTGAACTGACACTAAAGTTTGGATTGTAAAATACAAACACCTTTAAATGGTTAAAAAAACAAACATGTAACTTCACAGTATTTTCCAAGTGTTTAATAAATTGTTCATAATTGATCTTAGTCTAAATATTAATGTATAGTGCATTGGATGATCCGTCATGAAAGCTATAGCTACTCTCAATTTATTTAGCGATTTTGTATGCAAAAAACTTCACCTGGTATTTGCTCCGATATACTTCCACAGCAGCTGCATGTCCAAGAAGAATGTTATGCGCCATTGTGTACAATTCACTTGCAGCGGGATTCTACAAACTATAGCCGCCAGGAGTAAATGTTGTGTGATCATATCCACTGTTAAATGTTATCCACAGAAAGTTAGTTAAATGTTATCCACTGTCTAACTGTATCACCAAATCGTCATAGTCATAGTGTAATTTTTCTAGCAAAAAACCTTGCTTATCATGCTAAAACAAATCATATTGATGTCCAGTACCATTTGTGTGACATATGATTGAAGACAAGAAGGTGGCGGTGTTGGAAATGTTTGAACCTTTAAATAATGTTGTAGACTCATTCGCGAAGCATGTCAATATTGAGAATCTCTCTTGATGTAGAAATTCTATGGGAATTGTTTCCCTAAACTTGTGACCCTATCAGTACATGGTCCTCTATTATATTTGTTATTTTAGTTGTCCAATTCAATTAAGAGGATTGTCAATGCAAGTCAACCAATAACCATTTTGATGATCACTAATCTTAGCCTCATATGCCTTGCAAAAAATAGACAAGTGCTAGACACTGACTCCTACCCGAATTGAATACAAAGCAAAGAATAATATGCAAAGTGATTATTAACTATGTGAGAATCATTAAGAAATGAAACATATTATGCCTAATCTTATGTTGTGGTCAATACCAAGTATTATTACAATATATTGTATTATAAACCTAGTGTTATTCGATGCATTCTACTAATGCTTGGGTACAAGTATATTTTGTAGAGATACGCCTATACCTTGAAGAATTCAACCATTATTAACTCAAGGAAGTTCCCAAGACAACCAGGGGAATGTGATATGTTAGTCCTTCCAAAGGTACTCACCATTCAATACCTTAGTACTACAATATATTATATATGATAGATCTAGTGTTACATAGTGCATTGTACTAATCATCGGGTACAAGTATGTCTTGTAAAAATACACCTATAGTAGGGTTATGAATTTTATCTAACATGTTGCGATGGGAGCATTGTTGATAACAACTAAACTCCCCATCACCCATAAAATTTAGAAAGTTTAAATTGAAGGGTTTTCAAAATTATCCATAAACATTTTAATAGATAAGAGTACAATGTATCCCACACACGTGTATACTGAGTGCGATAAAGTGTATTGTTAAGGCACTCTTTGTGATGTCACGTGTTCAAATATCGACTTACCCGTGCCCCATGCTTGTGCACTATGTGCATTCCCCTAGTGCTATAGTCGTAGTGGACAAGGATTGACCCTATGTCACGTGATTATGAGCTCTACCCCACTTGTCAATTCCTCTAGTAAAAGAAAAATGGTAGAATATATATTGTTTTATCCAAGAATAAGATTGGTAAATGATAAGAAACTTCTATGATGGATATCACCTATAGCTATACTAAAATATTAGCTAAGTGTACATAAAGTAAAGCCTATATGAGGAAATGTTCTCACATATATAACCTATGTAACAAAAAATTAAAAAGTAAATAAAGTTATTAAACAATATATGTTTATTCAATTGCAAATTTCGCCTATATGGGAAAATGTTGTCACATATATAACCTATGTAACAAAAAATTAAAAAGTAAATAAAGTTATTAGACAATATATGTTTATTCAATTGCAAATTTCACACATATGAAAAAATTGAAACTATCTTCAATCCATTTTTAACTTAAATCTATCAAACAAATAAAATTTATTTATTTTGAGGAGTAAATTTTTTTTATCTTAAATATTTTACATATTAATAGAAAAATGAAGAGTAAATTTTTTTTTATCTTAAATATTTTACATATTAATAAAAAATAAAAATAAAACTTACTTCTCCAAATATTTTATACTTGAGTTTTTTTTGAGTTTTTTTTAAATAGTTTTATGTTTATAAATAAACTTATAGTGTTATACATATATAACACATAGTGTACCTGGTACTATGTACCTCGTTGATTGATAAAAAGTGGAAAGATATTTAGAAGTCAGTTTATGTCATGGGCAATCATTCCAAAGTTGTTTGTTCCAACGAAATAGAGTGGAGGGCCCATTCGATGGTTCTGTATCACTAATTCAGAAGTGGACTACGTGTTTATCTCATCTCCTCGTAACAGCGATGAGATAATATTACACAGTGTTTGATGCGATGGATGTTAGAATGGAAAGTATTCCGACTCTTCCTCGAAAGTATTCAAAGATTTCAAGATTTAAGTTTAGTTTACTGCGATTCACCTTGATATAAAATGAATTCTTCTGGCCCTGCACAACGCTATCGCTTTCTTGGTTTTCTCTTGAAGGCTTGGGAAGCGAGCCGAAAGAGTTTTCTTGGTATGTCCCAATTGTAAAGCAAATTTTTGCTTCACCACTGTTAAGATAATCCCAGAAATAATTAAGTTCTCAAATCAAAATAATTAAGAGTTAGATTAACCTCTAAATAATTAAGACTCCAATCAAAATCATTAAGAATCAAATTAAAACAATGGGACAGAGAGTTAATTCACTCAATCAAGCTTAACCTTAACCTAAAATTAAAAAGCATATATATATTAAAACTATAAAACATTAATAAAACTTAAATACTTTTTCTCTCCAAGGTAAGAGCTGAGTCATCATTAAACCAGGGACTTATCTATGATAGGATTTCAAATTTTATCACATCCAACTATTAGAAATTTATTAAAAAATAATTAATAGATGAAAAAATCTCTTAATCTATTTGATGTAGCTTGTAGCTTGGGTGATTGGCAAGAATAAATAATAGATAAAATAAAGCATTGATAACTATCAGTTTTAAATAAAATATCATTTTTGAAAGGTATCTAAAATACAGTATTGATAACTACCAATTTCAAGCAGCTTGGGTGCTTGAACGCATAGGCTGCTGTTTTGATGGCACAAATGCTTAATGAAAAACTACCCATTAAGTATGGAATTGCGAAAATTGAGAACACAAACAAAGAGAAGAGATTCACATAGGTCAATATCAATCACATACCTGAAATTAAAAGGTAATTAAAAGTCTGTTGAATAGTAATAATCCAAATAGAAAGTCTGTTCATTGGTTAACTAATCAAAATTCACAAACAAAAGAAGAACAAAGTCCACATCAATTTATAATTTACAGACCATTTACTCACAGGAGGCAAAATGATGGCCAGAGAAGAAAGTACAAACCTGGGCGTATTCATTCTTATAATGAGATTCTCATATTCATTGTTTATTGTTTATGTCCAAAGAAGAAATCCACTCCATTTCTACTAGAAAAGCTGCCATTTCACAGGTAAAGAATCCAATTATAAAACTAAGAAGCACATAAATCCACTCTAACAAGTTTATGGTTTACATCATCCTACAATATTATTTCCAGCTGATATGTACTACAAAATATGATGATCTACATAACCAAAAAAAGCAGTCAGGCTTACACCAAAGAGTTAAGAACGGAATAATTTCTCTTAACTAACACCATCAAAGCAACACCACTGATAACCTAAATTAATTTCTTTAATAAAATAAGAATACAACTAGAATTAGTGTAATCCATTGGTTTAACTAGTTCTGCACAAGAAGCGCACTTGCAACCATACCTTGTATTCTCTGAGAGCTCGCGGAGCATGCATGAATGAATGCAAAAGCATTTGTCAAATACCCATGCAATACAGCAAGCTTCCCACATTTTAGTTTAAAAATTAAAATAACCCTAACCCTAAACATATTTTATAAGCTATGCGTCAGAGTAGCCCTAAAGCCTCAAATTCGAACCACTAGAGACCAAAAAAAACATCTCAAAGATATGGTTCCATCATTATGAGAGTTTAACTCATTCTGCACAAGAAGCACACTTGCAACCAACAATAAGGAGTTCATTGCCACATCTGAGCACCGAACAGTTGACACTACACAACATACTCGAGGAAAATAAATGGATGAAAACAAGAGCATCAATATTACAGTGGCAACAAATGGAGATGATAATGTATGAAAACCACCCTGGCCATCAATATGGAATATTTATTTCTCAGAGCCCTTGTGTTCCCTTGTGTTCTTGAGAGCCTGGACGAGTAATGAAAAAAAATAAAAATAAAACGAACAACCATGCAACTTCCACGCTTTCAACATGCAGTTTGCCACGTTCTTAGTATGCCGCTTGTCATGCCTGCATCAATTGCAACAAATTAGTGTACAGGTAGTTCCGCATCCCAAACATCAAAGTTAAGCTGTCAATCAAAGCTTTCAATCCTCGTTCTGATAGTCCTTAATCAACTATTTCTTCATCATATTGTATACCGATCGAGGCCTGGTGTAAAAAAGAACCCGCACCTAACTAACCAATACTTGTGTCCCCTAGCTGATACCCGTCCGAGCAACTAGTACAACGCGGTTAGGTAAAAGACTCAATAAATATATGATATTATCTTTGTTTTAGTATATGATATGGAGGATCGGGCTGATAGATAATAGGATCACTTAATCAATACAATATGATATGGAGGATCGATAGATAATAGGATCACTTAATCAATACAATATGATATGGAGGATTGGGTTGATAGATAATAGGATCACTTAATCAATACAAGATCTGAGATCTAATCTGACTACCAGCAATGCTTGATGTGAAAGCTCACGCGAGCCAGGTCATCTGATATGTGCAAATGGTCTGGTAAAAAGTTTACTCCTTTTCGTTTTTGTATATGGAGGATTGGGCGACAAATATAGAAACCTGCAAACTTTAAGCTTGGTATTGTTAATTATTGTCAGGTAATCTTAATTGTTATTATTGCCAGCCAGTGATCAAAACCATGGTTGATAGATTTAATTTTTGGGAACTGGCTCATTGTGAAAACCTGGAATATTAATTGTCATTCGTGCCTCTGCACTGTTCATGGGAATATTAATTGTCATCAGTGCCTCTGCACTATTTACAAGGAGCCAAAACCAAAAAAGGTTGGGATAGTTACACAATTGCTGATATCATCCTGGCTGCCAGGTCTTGGGGCACTGAAACCAAGAGCAACGTCATCTTCTCACACCAATAGTAATCTGAAAAAATAGACAATAAATAATAATAATAATAATTAAATGTCTTAAATATTTCCAAACCTTAGTCTAAATTCCATTACATCTAATAAAAACTCTTACAAACTTTAGAAGATTGAAAAACTTTTCAGATATTTAAATGAATTAATACTCATGATTGATTCATATATATCACCTGCGGTGACATAATAAATCTCAGCTTACATGAAATGTAAAAAGAACATAGAATCAAAGTTATAACCTCATTCATCTTGTAGTATAATTAGACATTAAATATGTAAACAATATCTAGAAATAAAACTTGACATACATAATCACATTCAAAAATAAGGAATATTTATTTAAATTAAAATAACTTCCATTATTACAATTTCATAAATACAAAATTTAGAGCAGAATACTTATTGGTCCCTTTTAGCTTTCCAACTGATCTAGGAACTACCACGTTCCTCCCAAGTGTAGACTAGGCTTAGGGAATATTTTCTATTAGACTAGTCATAAGGTCTGTTTGTCCCTTTGTAGAGTCTTTCAATAATTTTATCCCCAATCTTAGTTCACACACCAAAATCTATCTTTCTGGTTTTGATTGCTCAGATTGAACCCTCTAGTGATCTAGGGATCATTGCCCCTACAACATCATGTCTTTGCTATTTATCCATTATGTTTTTGTATTTTATCTTTTATTTAATTATTACTTTTTAAATCCTCACATTCTAATTATAGATAATAAATTTTCTAATTTGATTAAATAATATAAATATTTAATCTTATGGTGTTGATTTTAGTTATTAACTACTCAATCATCCTAAACTTTTAGCATAAACAATAGATTTGGTGCTCTAAAGCTTCCTAACTTTACACTTATTAATTTATTACATCACAAAAATAAATTAATAAAATAAATAATTTCTAAATTTTGAAATATTACATTAAGTAAAATTCCAAGTAAAAAGTAAATTAAGAAATTTCAATTTATCAAATACATGTTGGGATAATAAATAAATGAAGACAGGGGATTCATTAAAGAAACCTTCCACAATAGTGAGGTTTGACTTGGAAACCAAGGAATTTAGTGTCAGCGAGGGATGGAATAGAACCAAATTAGGTAAAGGAATTTGGAATGATAAAGCATTAAAGAAATAAAGAAAGGTAGGCAAAGGAATTTGAAACGAGAAATCATTAAAGAAATGAAAAAAAATGTAAGATAATAACTAATCATAATATAATAAAATATTAAAAAAATATGATAAATCTTTAAAAAAATAAGAAAGGTAACATAATGACTCATCATAATATAATAAAATATTACAGAATATAGTAAACCATCTATATTCATAAAGAGATTATATGCACAATGGGCTTGTTTTCATCTGAGAAAATTCAATTGAGTCCTATCTACATTCTGAAAATTTGTTTAAGTTGTATGTAAAATGTTGAGTGTGTATTTTTAAAACAAAAGTTGTATTTTGTCCATTAAATTAATATAAAATTATCTGTGTTTTTACATTTAGATTTAGATATATTTAGAATATGTTTTATTATTATTATTCAAAAATATGATATTCATAAAGGTCTTTGTGTCCATTGCTTTTTTATCCACTATTCAATACTAAAGTGGCCCTTCTTTAACCACTACTATACTAGCGAGGCTACATGAATCAACTTCAAGTGTTCTGTATATCTTTCGATTCAAGTGTTTCTGTACAATCAGAGGCATGCAGCAATCATGGAGCAGACAGTTCCCAACAGAGAGCTGATATTAGCTGTCTATGCTAATGAAGGGCCCGTCACAGATGCTCATTTGAAAATCAGAGAAACCCAACTTGATATTGGAAATGTGGGCAGAGATGGATCGCCCGGAGATGTTGTCGTGCAGAATGTATGGATTTCTGTAGATCCATATCTCCGACAGCGTATGAAGGATTCTATTGATGGCCTCTATTTCCAAAGTTTTCAGTTGAACGAGGTTTGTAAATGGCTATCATTTTGAATCCACTCTTGCGCTTTATTTGTATTTTAACAGTTGCTACAAGGTTTATTTTGCTGTTTGTGCAGGTGATTCGCTCTCTTTCAATAGGGAAGATAGTGGCATCTGCTAATCCGGGGTTTGAAGTGGGCGATTTAGTTTCTGGGTTGTATCAAGTCTCTGAGTATGCTATTGTTCAAGGAGGCGATCTCAGAAAACTTGATACCAGTGTTGCTAAGCCGTCTGATTATTTGGGACTTCTCGGTACGATTTTGGATTTGAATTTGCCATAGATTATTATAGATGGTTATGGTTTTATTTGAAATTGAAGAAGGCGCTGCAAAAAAACAAATAAATTGGTCTCTATAGTTAGATGATTGTAATGTAATGTTGGCATCATTGTTGAATAATGTGTATTTGAATTCTGTTGATGTGGGCAATTCGATTGAGATAGGGATGCCCGCCTTGACTGCATGGGCTGGTTTCACTATCCTCGGAAACCCTAATCCCGGGGATGAAGTATTTGTCTCGGCAGCAGCAGGCTCAGTGGGAATGCTTGTTGGCCAGCTCGCCAAAATCAAAGGGTGCCGCGTTGTTGGCAGCGCAGGTAGCGATCAGAAGGTGCTTCCTCCACTCTGTTTTCCTCTCTTCTCTTGAATTTTAGGCAATAAATCTGATCTAATTACCCATTGAACTTTATTATTTCCTGTCTCTCTTACAGATTTTGACTGTATGCAAATGCGTGCCTGCAGGTTAAGCTGCTGAAAGAAGAATTTGGTTTTGATGATGCCTTCAATTACAAATCTGAGACAGACTGGGATGCAGCTTTGACCAGGTAAGTGTGGAATGTATTTGCTTTTTATGGTGAATTTTAAAGGTTTACAACATCAATGCTTAAAGTGATTAGCATTGTGGTGCATTTAATGGTATATAATGATGATGATTAATGTTCACTGAAACCAACTTTGGTATATTGGATCTTAAGAAGTAAAATACTTGGTTTACTTTAAAATTTAAAATTTTGTACTTAGGTATATTAGATTTAAGAAGTAAAATACTTGGTTTACTTTAAAATTTTGTTAGTGCCCTCAAAAAGCTTGCCAAGAACCTCAGTATAGTTTTGGCAAGTTAGAGCGTTGTAAAGGTTTGTATTGTAACAAATACCATGAGAAAAGCTTCAATAGTAGTCTTAAATGCAACCATTAATCCTTCAGCACCAATAATTGGCCTTGCCACAAATTCAGCTCCATCTGTCATAACACACTCACTCACACTCAGTGGTAGCGAAGAAGTTGTTGGGGCTAGAAAGAAAGAGGCTACTGCTGTCGGGAGATCATGTTACTGTTTTGGGGTTTTACTTTGGTGCTGATTCTATCTCTGAGGAAGTTGCCGGGTTTTCTCCATTTATGGTTTCCCTGAGGAAAATCAGATATAATGTGGCTGTAAGCACGACACTTTAAGAGAAAGTGATTTTCATCCTCAACCCTCAAGACTTACATAGATGACAAACCCTTTACACCGATGGAGTTTTATATATGCTGCAAATTGTTCAATATTTATGATTGATTTTATAGTAGAATTTGATAAAAGGTATTCTAATAGTTTCATTATGACACCGCTTAATTAAAATATATATTCGTAAAATTGATCAATCTGTTGTTTTCTGGATTGATTCAGACATAACAGAAAAACTATTAAATCTATAAACAATCTCAGTTCAGATTTCTGGATGGATCAATCTGTTGTTTTCTGGATTTGACTGTTCAGATTGTAACTGCCAAGATTGGTTGAAAAAACATTAGAAATAGGGGATTCTTTGAGTCCGCATTATCCTAAGGTTTTATGGCTAGACAATAACTAATGGATAAATAGGAGTAGAGGTCATTTATGTAGTGTTGTTGTACAGGTACTTCCCCAGAGGTATAGATATCTACTTTGACAATGTGGGTGGACGCATGTTGGAAGCTGTTTTGAACAACATCAATATGAAAGCTCGGATTCCTGTCTGTGGCATGATTTCTCAGTACAATCAGGTGGTTATTTTAATGCATATTGTGTACCCAGATATCTAAGCTCGCTACAGTTTGTTGATGTATGTTAGATATATATGTGCGCAGGGGTGGCAGCAACGTTTTGGAGTGAGAAATCTGCTAAACTTGGTGGGGAAATGTGCAAAAATGGAAGGGTTTCTGTGTGGCCATTACCGTAATCGCATGGGGGAGTTCTTAGAGGAGATGACAGGGTACATCAAGGAAGGCAAAATCAAATACAAAGAAGATGTTAAGGAGGGTTTGGAGAGCTTCTTGGAAGCCTTCAATTCCATGTTTACTGGAGATAATATTGGTAAACCTGTCATTCATCTCGGGACAACACAATAAATTCTGAAAATCAAATACACGGTTGGTAGATTTTAACAAGCGGCTGTAGAGCATCTGGGAAGCTTTCAACTCCCTAGGTATTTAGTGGAAAGAATATAATATTGGTAAACCTGTCATTCATCTCAGGCCACGAAAATAAACTCTGAATGTTTCTTTAAAGTGAAGTAACCTGGTTACTGGTTAGCAATCATATGCATGCCCCTTCGTACTTTTTTGACGTGACAGACAACTAGAGTTGACGAATTTCTGTTTTCATTTTTAATTTAATTTTAGTTAGGAAGAGGTCCATCTGTGGAAATAGAAAATAAAATGATCTTGATTTATCTTGAAATATGAATTATTATCGCATGTTGGTTTATAAAAATATATTATAAATGATTCATAAAAGTACATTAAGAATATGTTATTGTTAATAATTTTTATATTTTTAAAATTATTTCTTATTTAAAATTTGAAATTTTATTTTAAGATTATATTTATTAATACTAATAAAATATATATTTAAATACATCAAAAACCAACAACTTGAAACTTTGTAAATAACATAGATATTTAAATACATAAAAAAAACTAGACAACTTGAAACTTTGTGAGTAACATGTTATTAATTTATATTCATCTCAACTTAAACCCAATATAATTAAATAAAAAACAGACCAAAGTTATAAAATAAATTTGAAAAGAAAAAAACAAAAAAAAAACATGAGACTTAAGCTACCCACAAATAAATAAATAAAATACACCAAGAGTGGCTGCTCTTCCTTATTTATTCATTTTATTACCATCTTTCTATTCATGTTGTAGCTATTTTGATATGCTTATGCTTTAGAAATATGTTTTATTCGAATAAGTTTTTTAAAAGTTATGTATATCACAAATTTATTTTATTGGTGAATTTAAATTTTTGTTTGATTTTCTTCCTTTATACTTTGTCATTTTGAACATTTGGACGCCCTTTAGAAAAGATTGTAATAATGATATCCTTTTAATAGTCATGTTTACTCATTAATGCGTGTTACTCGGACACCCTTTAGAAAAGGTTGTAATAATGATATCCTTTTAATAGTCATGTTTACTCATTAATGCATGCTACTCATATTAATTATTTGTGTTACTAATTTTTATTATTCATTATGAAAACTACCCTAGCCTTACCGGCGGGAAGAGGGCTTTTCAAAATAGGGGCTCGCAAGGTCCAGAGGTCTTGCGCTTCTTAGGGCAATGCTTCCTTAAAGTTATGGCTAGTTCCAATCAAGGCTTTAGAGGGCCTTTCATTTTCAGAGAGCAAATCCATTCAATTCGATAGTTCAGAAAAAGTTCCTCGTTGAATCGATTCGATAATGCTGTGTCTCATAAGTTCTGGCAATAGTAAATAATGAAAAGAAAGCGGTTCGTTTGTTCCTCACCCACAACTGGTTCCATTGAAGAGGTGTATTTAAAATTTATTTAGATATTTTATAACTAGCATTTGCACCAAGAGGTGTAAAGAAACGTCGAGAGGGTAAAAATATTGTGTCTTTCTGCAAGCGAACCTTTTTGACCTAGCTTGGAAGACTCGAAATTATTATTCAATGGCACATTTGTGACCTAGCTTGGAAGATTCGAAATTACTATTTAATAATACTTATTTTTGACATTTTACCTCAAGACATTTATGACTAAATTTGATTTTCGGAACAAATGTTAACTTTTTTTCCAAGTTGTGTTTCTTGATTGCGATTTTCGATTTCTGAAATTGGGAAGCAGAAATGCATTTGTTGTATGTTTGTTGAAGTTTGTTTTATGTTTGGATCACAAAATTTTATAATTTTCAACAAGGAAATGTCCTTTCCGATTTTGGTTTTGTTAAAATGGTATGTTGTTTACTTTATTTTTGATTTTCAACTGTTCGCTTTTCGAATATCGCTGAGATTGCTTTCAATTTATTTTGTATCTACTTTGCCGATATTGGAGTTGAAAATCAAAACTTTCACCTTATGTAAAATTGAAGGTCTCGTTGTCGTCTTATTAGTTCCATATAAGTCAACAATGGTAATAAATAATTTTTTAATAATTTTAATAAAAATGATACAAAAAGATGTGAAAAGTATAGATATGTGACTATGTCTAAATAAACAAAATGATAGGCCAAGTCCCAAAATCACAAGCCAATTTAAAGAACAGGGTGACATTTGGTATGGCCAAACATTGTTGAATATTTAAATCTAAAGCGATGCCATTGAATCATTCAACTTAAATTAAATTATAGAAATAAGGGTTTTATGCAAATCGCGATTATAAAAAACACAAGAACAATTTGTTCAAGAACAAAATATATACACCCAAGCAATCGAATCGACTGCATGGGA
>LPNX010838506.1:13950-30175 GCA_001517045.1 Pseudotsuga menziesii | reverse complement strand
CTCTCTCTCTCTCTCCGTCCCTCTTCTTCCCCCTCTCCCTCTCCCTCCCTCCCTCACTCTCTCTCGTTGTCGTCCCATTAGTTCTAATATAAGTCAATAATGTTAACAAGTCTTTTTTTAATAATTTTTCGATTTCCCCATTTGGAACACCAATATTCTATTTTTCGATTAGCACATTTTCAGATATTCTATGTGTTCAAATCAGGAAATGTCAAAGATAGTATTTCTAAGTTTCGATGTTGGGGTATACGAAAGCAACACATGTTGATTTTGAGGTTTTATTTTAACTGTTCGTATTGTTTTCGCATAACTTATTTCTCCGCTAAGTTCATGCTTATTATAATCTCAGTCTGCGTTATGTTTAATCGTTGTGGCTCAAAACTTGGCAAAGATTTTGCCCTCTAAATTGTTGCAATTTGTGGAGACTGATGCTAGCTTGCATATTTGTATGTTAAGAAAGAAACCCGTTTTACCTATGTATTTTTGAATTATCCAAATTACATATTTAATTACTCTGGTTGTTGTTATTCATTAACATATTTGATTACTCTGGTTTGTATCTATTTGAACTATAAACGTTTTGAAATTGCGTGAGGAAACCGCAAGTCATCATTTCCATATTCAAAATCCAAAATCTGACATTTCCAAATTCATAAATCTATGTTCTATGTTTTCCAATAAGGAACACCAATTGTTCCGATTTTCGATTCCCTAATTTTTGATTTTCCACATTTAGGATGCGGATTTTCAATTTCTGACATTTCGGAATCTGGAAATGCTATGTGTTTAAATAAATAACTGTTGATGTCCCTATTTCCTATTTCCAAAATTTCGAATCTCAGAAATTTTCTATTTTCAAATAAAGAAATGTCGAAGTTCCTATTTCCTATTTCCGGATTTTGGTTGAATTTATGGCTGTATGTGCATGAAAAATGTAAATAGTATGAATTAATACTGCAGTAAATCATAAAGCCACAATTGGAGAGAAAATGTAGGCTATTGCAGGGAGTAATAATGAAATACAATATTGACAAAGGTAGCTCGCAAAGGTTGACAACACCGTGTAGCAATAGTGGAATACAATCTTCAATTACCAGTCTCCAAATTATGATCGTTATTTTTTCTTGTGGAATGAAATGGAGCATGCAAATTTTTTTTTGCAATGTAACATAATCATGTGACTAGACTAGAATGGATACGTAAAAAACATAATAATTTGAAATAACATATTTCATTACTCTGGTTGTTGTTATTCATTAACATATATCACAATAAATATATTCTCATAAATATATATCATTAATTTGATTTTCGACATGTCAGATTTTGTGGTTATTCATTAACATATATCACTATAAATATATTCTCGTAAATATATTTCATTAATCTGATTTTCAATATATCGGATTTCCGAAAATAATATGTTTAGGAATAAGAAAAACCAATATTCCAATTTTCGATTTGCGCATTTTTCGATTCCGACAATCCGGATTTCGAATATTGTATGTGTTCAAATCAGAAATTGCACATGTTCCGATTTATTATTTCTGATATTTGGGATTCTGAAAATCCTATGTCTTATGTTTTTCATTAAGGAACACCATGTTTCCGATATTTCAGATCCGAAATATTGATTTTTACGTTTTATTTTCATTATTCGTATTATTTTCATATAAGTTATTCCTTCGCTAAATTCATGCCTATTTTAAATTTGCTCTGTGTGATTTTTCATTGGTCTCCCTATAAATTTGAGGGAAACTGGGTCTCTAAACTTGGTTTAAAACACAGGAAGGGAATAAGAATCAATTGAAACACAGGAAGGGTGTTTCACCATCTCATAAGCAACATTTTCAATTAGCCAACATAAGCAATACATGCCATAATATTTTTGCAACAAAGCAAGAGTCACATTCAATTAAAACACAGCAACGTTGTTTCACCATCTAATAATAGACTAAATGAAGAACTAAGGAATACTTGCAAATTTACCAAGGTTCAAAATCTTCTAATGGAAACTTAAAGTGTAAACAAAGTACAACAAAATCAATATAAGCAAAACAAAGGCAAATGGTAAGAAATAGTGGTTACATGAAGGCATGTTTATATGTGTAAAGCAAAGGCGGTGTAGCAACGAATGGGAGATCATCATAAGATGGGAAAAATTGAAGATATATTCCAACTTCTGGGGGAACATAGTGGCATATTCCAAAACCCTCCTCATGGTTTCCCACCCCCGCGTTCTAGGGATCACATCATCAAGTTGATGTCAGGATCAACTCCAATTAGAAGAAAGTCATACAAACAATCTCACAGGAACAAATTAGAGATCGACCGTTTGGTACAAGAACTATTAGACGTTGGAATAATCACACATAGTAAGAGTCCTTTCTCTGCACCAGTCATACTCATTAGGAAAAAATATGGATCATATAGACTTTGCATTGATTATCGAGCATTAAACAAATTCACCATAAAAGATAAATTCTCCATTCCCTTTGTTGACGAACTGCTCGATGAGCTACAAGGTGCAAAATATTTTTCTAAACTAGACTTAAGATCAGGATATTACCAAATCCGTATTCGAGAAGATGATGTCCACAAAACAACTTTCTCCACCCACAAAGATTTATAAGAATTTCGAGTGATGTCGTTTGGATTAAACAACGCTCCAACAACATTTCAAGCAATGATGAATGCCTTGTTTCACCCTTACCTAAGGAAGTTTTTGCTAGTGTTTTATTATAAGATCCTTATTTATAGTGAAAATTGGAATTCACACCTCAAGCATATAGAAACAATATTGAAGCTTCTAGAAGAAAACAAATTTTGGCTAACAAATCAAAATGTTGTTTTAGAGAAAAATAAATATGATTTTTGGTGCACATTGTATCAGCCGATGTCATTAAGGTTGATCCCAAAAAAATATGGTGATCACAGAGTGGTTGTCCCCCAAGTCAATTACATAGTTAAGAGGATTTCTGGGTGTAATAGGTTATTATAGAATATTTGTTCGCAACTACGTCCAAATTGTAGAACCCCTAAGATCACTATTAAAAATGGATGCTATTAGATGGGATAAGGATACATAAACTTGTTTTGAACAATTGAAAACCCTAATGACATCCACACTAGTGTTAGCAGCTCTTGATTTTACGAAGACATTCATCCTTGAATGTGACGCTTTAGGGACATGCTTAGGATTTGTTCTCATGCAAGATAAACATCAAATTGCTTTCGAAAGACGAAATTTAAATCCACATATGACAAGGAAATGTTGGAAATAATGCATGCCCTTGTTAAATGGAAGAAATATTTGTTCAAGGAAAAAATTCTTGTTAAAATAGACCACCACAGCCTGAAGTATTTTTTGACTCAAGAAAATATCTCTACTGAACAACAGAAATGGGTAAGCAAAATCCGAGTTTTTGATTTCGACATTTTGTAAAAAAAAGGGTAAGGATATTAGGGTTGTAGACATCTTATTAAGAAAACATGAGAGTGGATGCCTCACTATGTGCCACATGCATAGTTGTTCCTGAATGGATTTCAGAAGTCTAAAGTGAGTATGTGAAAGTGAGTATGTGAAAGACCGTGAGAATAGGAAGCTAATTGAAGAAGTTGAAAATAATAAAAGCAATAAATTCCAAATATTCATGGGAAAAAGACATACTATGGTACAAACAAAGAATATATTTACCCAATTCATCAAAATTCAAAACTCAAATCTTAAAAGAGAACCATGACTCCCCAACAGCGGGTCATGTTGGTTTCTTTAAAACATACCACAATAACCTCCAATCCTTCTTGTGGAAATTGAACCCAAGAGATAGATCAATTACACTCACAAAATTGCTAATCCAACATGCAAAATTCACACAAGAAGAGACTGAAATTGAAGCATAACTTAATCCTGTATTGAATAAGCGTACATTATCCAACCATATGAAGTAATAGGCTACTCAAATATATAATTACATGAGATATTCGAAAGCACTAGGTTTCTATTTGAATTGGTTAAAAAGCAGGCTTACTAAAACAAGTCAAATCCCCCATAGGTGCAAAAAGGACTTTCCAAATCCATTAAGATCCTCATGAATTAGCTAAAGAAAGTGGGAAAGATAATGTGTGGTGGAAAGACAACTCATTCATGCTTTTGTATGGAGAAAAGGGAGCATTATGTGGTCAAAAAACAAGGCAAGTTCCCCTAGACTAGCTTTTCCTTTATGCCTTGAATCAGATGTAAAGCAAGGCAAATTTCAGAAAAAGAAGATATGTGCTTTAAGGAATCAGGAATAAAGAAGACATGCTAAATGTGGTTCTAGGATGATTCCAAAGCGCTCCATGACCCAGTTTAGCAAGTATTGACTTCTAGGAACATGTAGAAGTCAACTAGCATAGAGAGGGAACCTAGGAATAAGACAAAAATGATTTAATTAATTTCAAATATGGGTAACTATGGGTTGATTATTCTAACACCCCCCAACCCCCACCCCCCCCCACCTTAATCCTAGCTTTGTGAGTAAATATCAGAAAATTATAGGGCCTAGCAACAAGGCTTAGTCACCCTTTTACATACTACATGTCCATACAACCAAGGAAAGAGGCAAAAACCCAATGGGAAAATCCTCCCTTAAACATGGACAGGAAAACAAAATTTTGGAAATCTTGTCATCAATCATTCTTCACCACATGATCAGCAATCCCCAGCAGTGATTTGAGATTACTGAAGGTCTTCTCACATAATTATTTGGTGAAGATGTCTGCTACTTGTTCTGAAGATGCGTAGTAGAGTAGAGCAATGGTGCCATCATGCACAAGCTCCCTCATATAGTGCATATGGATCTCAATGTACTTGGTTCTTTGTCTTTGAACTGGATCAGTGGAGATTCGAATGGTGCTTTGATTGTCACAATAGATTACTGTTGAAAACTCTAATTCAAAACCACATTCTCCAAGTATCCCCTGCAACCATAAACATTGAGTGCTATGGCAATCTGCTTCATACTTGACCAATTGATTGGTCCTTCTGCAAGCATGAACACATATACTGAGGTAGAATTTCGATCTATGTTGTCACCTTCCCAATCACTATCAGTAAATCCAACTATCTCTAAGTCATATTTTGCTTTGTAGAAAATCCCATGAGTCCTTGTTCCCTTAACAAAGTTTAGGATCCTCTTGGCTGCTCTCCAAGGGATCTCATGAGGCTGATCCATGTATCTTGAAGCCACACTAACTGCATAAAATAAGTCAGGTCGAGTATGTGTAAGATAAAGAAAACACCCAATCAACTGCATATATAATGTATTATTTACCATAGGAGAAGAACCTGCTTCTTCAAGCTTAATTCCTGAAAGGAATGGAGTCTTGCTTGGATTGCAATCCTTCATGCTGAACTTAATGAGAAAATATGAAGCATAATTTTATTGATGAACCTTGATTCCATGTTGGGATTGAGCAATTTCAAGGCCCAAGAATTGGCTTAACAATCCCAAATATGTCATAGAAAAGGCATGGTTCATTGCATCCTTCAAGGAGGAAATCTCTTTCTTTGAACTTCCTGTAATAAGAAGGTCATCCACATAGAGAACAATAATCATTAAATAACCATGAATCAGCTTCAAATAGACATTAGGATCATACTTGCATCGAACAAAACTCAGTGACAACATAAATCCATCAATGTTGGCATACCAAGCCCTGGGGGCTTGCTTGAGCCCATACAATGATTTCTTCAACCTGCAAACTAAAGATGGATTAGATACAAAACCTTATGGATTCTACATGTAAATATATTTAGTCAGATCTCCATTCATAAAGGCACACTTTACATCCATGTGATGTACCTCCCACTGCCTCGAAGTTGCAATGGCTAGGGTAAGCCTTATGGAGTCCATCTTTGCCACTGGTGCAAAGGTCTAATTGTAGTCAATACCATGTACCTGAGAGTAGCCCTTGGATACCAATATTGCCTTATATTTCAAAGGTGAACCATCCGTTGCAAACTTAGTTTTGAAGACCTACTTACACTTCACTAGCTTCCTCCCTGGGGGGAGATCAACCAGTTCCCATGTGTTGTTCTTCTGGAGCAAGATGAATTCTTCTTTCATCGTTGTTTTCCATCTTGGATCATGTGTTGCATCTTCATATGTTTGTGGATTATAATATATCATCAAATAACACTTCTTAGCAAAGAGAGGATCTTTCACACAAAGGGCACTCTCAAATTGAGATCTAGTCCTCCTAGTGTCATTAGGATTTCTAGCTAGTTCCATAGCTGCATGAATGGTTCTTTCTGCCCACTTTGGTATTGGAGGGATGTTAGGATCTGCAATCAATTCATCATTATCAGACATATCAAAATCAACAAACTCATTAGTCTCTTCACTTACAATCAATGGTTGTGGTGGTGAAGAGGACTTTCTAACTTCAACTGCTGCTAAAGGCTCTTCTTCAAACTAAACACTTCTTTCAATGAAAGATTTGTTTGTGCTCAATTTTATCAGCTTGTACCCTTTTGAATCTTCATAATACCTAACAAATAGGCACTCTTGGATTTGGGGTTGCAAATCCTTCCTCTTTTCAGTTGGAATTATAGCCCAAGCCTTTGAGCCAAAAATCCTGAAATGGGTCACATCTGGCTTGTGCCCACTCCAAGCTTTGAGAAGGAGTCATACCATCAAGGTTCTTATGTGGCATCCTATTCTGGATATAGGATGCAAATTTTATAGCTTTGGCCCAAAAATTTGGTGGAAAGGTTTTAGCCTCCATCATACAAGTTGCCATCTCCTTCAGTGATCTGTTCTTCCTCTTAGCAACACCATTTTGTTATGGTGTGTAAGGGATAGAATGCTACATCTGGATACCTACATCCTTGCAATACTGGATGAACTTAGACTTGACATACTCACCACCATTGTCAGATCTGATTATCTTAAGTTTCCTCCCAGATTGGTTTTCAACCAAGGCTCTAAAGACTTTGAAGAGGTCAAAAACTTCAGACTTATGCTTTAGGAAGTGAAGCCAACAATACCTGGAAAAGTCATCTATGAAGGTGAGTGCATATTTGGATTGAATCATGGACATATTAGGAAATGGGCCAGTAATGTCACTGTGGATCAACTCAAGAGGTGCAGAGGTTCTCTCGTGACTAGCTCTCTCATACTTATGCTCTAGGTGTTTTCCTAGGATACAACCTTGACAGACTCCGCTAGAAAGCTTGATATTTGGTAACCCTATGACCATGTATTTTTCACTCAAATCAGAAATATACTTGTAGTTAAGATGGCCAAATATTTCATGCCAAACCTTGCTTGCTTCATTAGCATGAGTAAGAAGAGCAGAAAGATTTGAGTAGTGTAGAAAATGGGAAAACTTGTATACCTTGGAAGTGTGATCAACGACACCTTTTTCTATGACTTTACAATTCGAAATCTCGGTGATTTCAACTTCATTTGGGAAGAAGATGACTTTATTTGGAGACCAAGTATGAGTCATATGATACACCGATAAGAGATTAGATTTAAGACGTGGAACATACAACACATTATTGAACTTACCATGGTCAAGATCAATCCTACCCTTTCCCATACTGGCAGTCAGAGATTTATCTCCCAAAACTATTGGTGGACCTTTTGACATGTCAAGAGAAGAGAAGATCTATTTTATTGAAACCATATATCTAGAAGCTCCAAAATCAATGATGAAACTAGGCGAGCTTGAGGTGCCAGCAACCAAGGCATGTACACTCTCCTTGTCTTCTAAATTTGATCCTCCTTCCCTCTGCTTTAAGCAATCAGGAAGGGGGATGTTGTTCTTCTCCAGGATTTGGGCCAACATGTCTATCTAATTTTTCATACAAGATCTCTCAAGATGATAGCCCTTACTGTAGTATGCGCACCTTCTCATTCCTCCTTTGTTCTTCTTCTTCTAGGGGTTCTTCTTGGAGCCCGAGGACTTCTCTTGAGACTTTGCCTTGTCTCTCTTTTGCTCAAGTGGATTTTTAGATTTTTCCTTCCTTTTTGAATCCACCTTCGAATCTCCAACAACCAAAGCTTGGTCTTTGGAAGGTTTGATGATTCCCATCATCACCAATTTATCTTACTCCTGAGTGAGGGATTCCATGAACTCAACAAGCTTAGGCATATTCCAGGATCGAGCTGTCAATTTAGTGGCATAGAAGGTCAAAACAAACACTGAATAGTCAAGACCAATATTTGATATAATGGTCAAAGCTAGTTTCTCCTCCTTCTTTTCAATCCCACATTGTTTTAACTGCAAAACAAGGGCCTTAAACTTGGTAAAATAGAGTTGCAATGATTTGAAGCTACTGGGATTCAAGGAGATCAATTCATTCTCAATTCGATGTCCTCTCATATCATCTGTCTTTCCAAAAAGCTCTTCAATATTCTCCCACACCTCATTAGGATATGTTAATGAATCAAGGTGGAAGAGGAGGTCTCTTGAAATACTCAGACACAAAATACCATAGCCCTCATCATTCCTGTTGTGGCATTTGATTTTCTCTGCAGCTGCATTGGGCTCTGCCTCAATAGCCATGGTAACCCTGTAGAGACCTTTTTCTCTCAACAATATCTCCATCTCAGCTTTCCATTCGAATAAATTGAATGGAGTCAAGATGATCCTTTGAGATTGGTCCATATCTCAGCTCCTGTGCCCTTCAGTCAGCAGAATGCGCTCCCAGTCAGTGATGTCGAACTTGCAACAAAAATTTGGAAGGAGAGAAATTGATCCACAAAGACTCTGATACCATGTGGAAATTGAACCCAAGAGATAGATCAATTACACTCACAGAATTGCTAATCAAACATGCAAAATTCACACAAAAGGAGACTAAAATTGGAGCATAAATTAATTCTGTATTGAATAAGTGTACATTATCCAACCATATGAAGTAATAGGCTTCTCAAATATATAATTACATGAGAGTTTGAAAAGCACTAGGTTGCTATTTGAATTGGTCAAAAAGCAGGCTTACTAAAACAAGTCAAATCCCCCATAGGTGCAAAAGGACTTTCCAAATCCATGAAGATCCTCATGAATTAGCTAAAGCAAGTGGGAAAGCTAATGTGTGGTGGAAATAAAACTAATTCATGATTTTGTATGGAGAAAAAGGAGGAGGATGATGTGGTCAAAAAACAAGGCAAGTTCCCCTAGACTAGCTTTTCCTTTATGCCTTAAATCATATGTAAAGTAAGGCAACTTTCAAAAAATGCTGATATGCAGTTTAAGGAATCAAGAATAAAGTAGACATGCTAAATATGGTTCCATGATGATTCTAAAGTGCTCCATGACCCAGTTTAGCAAGTATTAACTTCTAGGAACATGCAGAAGTCAACTAGCATAGAGAGGGAATCTAGGATTCTAGGAATAAGACAAAAATGATTTAATTAATGTCAAATATGGGTAACTATGGGTTGATTATTCTAACAATTCTTTTAGAAGGGAATGAAGACTAGTATCTAGAAATATGTGGCTAAATGTGATACTTATCAAAGGCAGAAGTTCGAAACGGTGGCTCCTCCTAGTCTCCTACAACCCCTTCACATTCCAGCCCAAAAATGGTCTGAGGTATCCATGGATTTTATCACCGGCCTTCCTACATCAAAAGGAAAGGATAGCATATTTTTAATCGTTGATAGATTAACAAAATATGTTCGTTTCATTGGTATTTCATCCAAAGAAAAAGCAATCCAATTCATAGATAGTTATGTAAAGAATATATGTAAGCTTCATAGGTTTCCTAAGGTTATTGTTGGTGACAGGGACCCCAAGTTTACCAACAATTTCTGGAAATAATTGTTCCACCAAGTTGGGACTTCATTAACTATGAGTACCTTGTACCACCCCAAAACAGATGGACAAACTGAATTAGTAAACAAATGCCTTGAAGGATACCTGAGGAATTTTGTGAACGAATGGCAAACTCAATGGGTACAATGGATACACCTTAATGCAGAATGGTGGTACAATAGTACATATCATACATGAACAAAAATGTCACCTTTTGAAGCCTTATATGGGTATCCACCTCCTATAGCAAGAGAATATGTCATCAACAATTTCAAAGTTCCAGCAGCAAGAGATTATCTAGCAACATTTGTTGAGGTCATCCGCATTTTGAAGAACCATATTGAACAAGAAAGAAACTGCATGAAACAACAAGCAGACTCAAAAACAACCAATTGAGAATTTAAAATGGGCAATTGGGTGTTTGTTCACCTTCGATCGTACAAAATACCTTCACTAAAAAATTCCAAAAATCATAAACTTGCCCCCAAGTTCTGTGGCCCATATCAAGTTCGAAAGTGGATGGGACAAGTGGCATCTGCTCTAGACATCCCAAATAAAGGAAAAATACATGACGTCTTCCATGTGTCATGCCTAAAGAAGAAATTGGACTCAACCACTCACATACAAATCGAATTGCCTATGTTAGATGATGAAGAAAAATTATTGCTAGAACTAGAATGCATTTTGGAAATTGAAACCAGAACACGTCACTCTAGATTAGTCAATGAATACCTTATTAAGTAGGGAAAATTACCAGTTGATGAAGCTGCATAGGAGAATGAAATTTTCGTTCATGCCCCCCATCCTTACCAATACTTCATGGACGAAGTATTCCAGAGAGGGATGACTTGTAATAAAACTAAATAGTTTAGTAATTTGTTATTTATTAATGAACGACTTGATAGGTCACATGATTTAATGGTTACCCTTGATTTGTATAAAGCCGCATTGTACTCCTTGTAAAAATCATCAATTCAATAAATAAAATATATCTTTTGGAATAAACATTCCTGGTCTTTCAGAATATACATTCCAAAGGTTCATTGGATCAAGCAGGTTCAAGTTTTTTGCATGCTTGCCAGAGGGGAGATGTAAACTTGTCCAAAAACATTAGTTGCATATCTGGATGCCCAATTCTATGTTTGTATCGGAGACATTAGGTCGAATCAATAGGATACAAAGTGTTTTTTCTGGATTATATAGTCTGCATGTTGAAATTGTTTGATGGATGGCGGGCTTGTGGACTTTGTGACAAAGCTGTGAAGGAAGAGAACTCAGTTGATTTTATGTCAGAGCGACAATACTGCAAATGGAAGCTTGTAAGCCAACAATGGAGGAAGAAAACTAAGTTGAGGTAACCACAGTGGACGCTAGGCCAAACCCCAAGCCTAGCATCCACGATAATCAAATTGAAGAGCCTCACAACCTGAAGCAAAAATTCAGGGATGTGGCGGCCTCGGAACCTTTTGGAAAACTAGTCTCTACTCATATTTCAGCTGTTGTAATGTCCCCTGGGGATATAAATGAGTCTGAGGGACATATCATTAGCTCTCTAAGGCTAATTATATAATTTTAGTACAATGGATTAGTTAAACAAAAATTAAAATTTATTTTTCAATATTTGTTTCATGACAAAGTCCCTTTAATTACAAATAAATTAAACTAAATTCAAAAAAAAATTCAAACGTCTAATCCAAGGGCTGTAAAGGATTACTAACACCTTCTAGCAACATCACATATCCATTCCAATCCAATTCAGACATAAATTCCACATCTAAAGGCCATTTACTCTTAATCGTGATTAATTAGTGATTAGTGTTCCAATTACGATGCTTAACGACAATTAGAGCATAATTGATGCTACTTATTGAAATTTCATTCGTTTATCACTTAACCCATGTTTATCAGGCCAAATGGCTAATTAACACCTAATAACATGTAAATCGAGGGTAATTACCATTTTCCAATTAATTAAACATAGTAATTATGAAAATGATTCCACGAGAACTACTTAACTAGTTGTTCAATACTGACAACTACTCTTGAACAAATTTGACACACAACCATGCCAATGAACCAAAACGTGAACCTACAACCATTATAAACATATTTAAGCATGCATGTACAACAAAATAAAGTACTTTTGCAAATCTGATCCGAGTACATAAACGAAGGATATCTCAAGTTCAATCAATACAACTCGGTTAATAAACACTGCCAGGAATTCAATCAAGCCAATCGTACTGAGTTTCGAGACACATAGGGGTGAAGGTAAAGATATGAAAAATAGAATTCTACAGCACAAGTAAAGCACCAATAACAAATCATATGGATGTACATTCATCTTTTACCAAAAACATAGATTCGAATCCGAAAACTATTTGTCAATTTCACTGCAATGTACCTAGTGTTCAATTGAAATTTCCAACTTCCAAATAAAGAGAGAGATATGAATATTGTAGCTCATGGAAAGCATATGAGGGATCACTTACATTCATATGTCTTTAGCTTTCCACCCATATACATTCCATTAAACAATCCACAAAATAAGTTAATTCTACTCATCTGAATTGACTAGTAATTCTAGGAATCTCTAGAATATTTAAATCCACATCTTGTAAAATAATTCAAATGGAATTCAAACTCTAAATAACATGTTTTATTAGTCATAACATAGGTATATCTCATTCTAAATTTTTTTTCAAACACTTCATATGCAAAGTCACAAATCTACTCAAAACAATTCCATTGAAGGAGCTAGAAATTGGAAATCGATATAGAATTTCTGTAGACATTTACCCAACACTACCAAGAATATCCTCCCTGCATTCTCACACAAATTCAGATGTTATTTATCAGACATAAACATAAAATTAACACTCATGCATTTTTACAAACACTTCATGTGCAAATTCTCCAAACTATGCCAAATAGTCTGATCAAAGAACTAGTTTTCAAATAAAAGGTAGTAGCAACAAAGATAAGTGTCTTAAACCATTTTTGGGGATATTGTACCATCAAAATACACAATATATAAGAAACAGAGGCATAAATATCATTTTTGTAGCAGAGGTACCAAATAATTATTTCCTCAAACAAATTGTGCACAAAATCCCAAAAACTAGTTTCCAATTCCTTGATAAGATTTACTTGCATAAATAGATTGAATTCTATGAGAAATTTATTCCATAACTAACTCACACATTTCATCAAACATTTCATGTGCATCCATAAATAAATCATATCATATCCAAGTAAATTAAATAAATATGTGATAAATCACTTATCTTATCAATGTGCAACTGGCATCATCCAAACCACATTCCACCCAGCCTTTGGCACTGCCACGCCAAATCTCACTTTGAGTGGCCATCCTCGAGCTGAGGCCATGGATCCACAGTAAAGGTGCATTGAAGAATCACTCAAGTATCATCTTGAGAATCCAAAACTCTATTCCTCACCACATACTTCCTCTTCCACCCCACTACCAGTTGCAATGGTAATCCAGACCCCAAAGGCCATCAAGATATCACCATTCACCATTAGGATTTATGTGTAGGTTAAGGAAAAAGCCAAGTAGTGGAAACCAAGTAAAATCAAAAGTATGAACAACCATAATCAATGACCATCCAAAAGAACCATGAAAAACAACCCCCAAAACAAGGATATCAAACATGTATTTATAGAACAAATAAGGTGATTCTAACTCAATGTGTCAAAATAAAACCATGGTAAGACAACTTGAGTCAATTCAAGGGTGGTAATTCAACCACAAGAGGTTAACTCTAATCCAATCCAAGCAATTTGAATTTAAAGGTGAATGACTCCAAGCCACTCCACCTAACTCAAAATTAGTGAAGTGAGGTGTCACACAAGCCAAGGCATCTTCCCAAAATATAAAAGGGGGGTTACAAAAGGATTTACACAAGTATTTACACAAGGATTTACAAAACCACCAAAGGGGCTCAATCAACAAGTGGCACCCACCCAAACACCAAGGAGGCCCACTAAATCATGATTTAGGCTCAATAATACCAACATAGGATAAACTAATCAAAAGTTGGGTCATTTGTACAATGTTTGGGTGATCATCAATTAATAAAGCCACTAAGGCATAAATATGGACCAAGATTAACCAAATAAGTTCTAAAGTGCTAGGAATGTCCCCATTCACCCTCACATTGTGGATCTAGGCCTCCCATACTCTTTTAGAGGTCCTCTATGTGCCAGTTGTTTTCATTAATTAATTATTTGCAAAATAATAATAACGTCTCTAGGTCCTTAAAGACTCTTTTTCTGGCACCATGTGCGACAATAATAAACAATTACAAATTACATATGTTCGGGGCTTAACACCATCCCCTCCCCCTTAAACCATGCATCGTCCTCGCTGCTTAATACATACATGCTTTTACAACTTTCAAAGGGATTACTACCTTAAGTTTTCAAGCAGTAATTCTAGGAACTCCTCTTCTGAGAAACCAAAATATTTCACATTACAAGTTTTCTGTCTGTCTCCACTGCCTATGGCATGTGACTCCCTTCACTTAACTTGTCCCTCAAGATATCTCCATCCCATTTTTCGGCTTCCTATGTGAGAACCAAGACTAGTAGCAAGGGTCAATATTCAATCCCCATTACAGGGTCTTCAAATATCAACAAAGATACATTAACCTACAAATCATATTTCAACCAACCATATGATTAACATCAGGTATACATATGTACAAGACACGATATAAGTGTATTCTTTAACTACTCAACCATGAACATAAAGATAGCATAAATCAATCACCATGGAACCTAAACAAAATACAACAACATGAATAACACATGAGAGAATACTTATCTCAAATTTTGGCAACTATCTTCAACGGGACAATGTTCCTCCCATAAGAAGAGCACAATCAGTATAGCAACTCTCGGAACTACCTCTTTTGAGAACCTCAATGCTTCCCACTACTACTTTCATGTCTGTCTCCACTTCCTATGGGGTCACCGTCCCATTTCCTGGCTTCCTGTGCGAGAACCTAGACTAGTAGAGTGATATGATGGAAGCAAAGGGGTGATAATCCGCTAGACTACCTCTCTGGAAATGGATAGTAGACTGCTCTCTGAGGGAATCCAGGAACTGAGTCCCAATAGCTAAACCATATTCTTCAACAAAGATACTTGAAATAGAGATGCTTTTTTAACAAGGATGTTTTTTCACATTCCCAACAAACACATGGTTAGCAGTAAACATATATATTGTTTAATAAGATTCTTAAAATACATATTTAAAAAAAAAATCTAATTAATTATATGAAATACTTCAGTAAATGCAAGGCACTTGAGATTAGATACTTCTTTAACAAATACTTGAAATGCATCTAACTGAATCTTATTCTAATCAATATCAATAATATGAAATGCATATAATATACATGAAATGTGTTCAAATAAGTCGATCATGTGATATGTATTACCAATATGCTTTTGCATGATTTATCACTCAAATAATTTTCCTACAATGATGCATGAAGTGTCACCAAGATATTTTTCCAACAAGATGCATGAACTATCACTATGATATTCTACAAATATGCATTTCAACAAAGGTATTTGATATACTACAAGGATACCCTAGCAAGATACTTTCAACAAAGATCACAATGATAAAAAAATTTCAAAGATCGCCTAAATAATTTTCCATTTTAATGTAACCGTAGTAAATAAAAGTTATATGCAACAGTTCAAATCTAACTAAGAACCAAAAAGGCCATAACAACCTATTACTTTTCATCTCAACACAAAGCATAATTATTGTTAGAGATCATTCAAAAAAACATTATTCATCAACTAATATCAATCATACAACGACCCTCATGCATACATCATCCATAAATACATCCACCATCAATGCATAATATCTCAAACTATATCAATCATATATTGATCATGTAATATCAACTAAGGACAACCATACATGCATCAACTAACGATACGAGCATCAATCAAATCACATCAGCCACAATACCTCAACCATCATACATCAATTAGAATACATTAATCAGAATACATCAATTAGAATACACAATCAGAATACATTAACTAGGATTCATAAAAAAACATAAAATTATCATAATACACCAATCAGAATACATCAACCAACATACATCAAATAGAATACATTAATCAAAATACACAATCAGAATACAACAACCAAGACTCATCAAGCATAATACATTGATCACAATACATCAATCAGAATACATCATCCAGAAGACATAAACCAAGATGCATCAATCATACACGTAACAACCATAACAACCAAGGACAACCAATAATAGGCATACATATAATGTTGACATTGCCATATATGTTAAACCATTAATCAACCAAAGTCAATCAATAATATCCAATAGCAACC
>LPNX010838506.1:0-13751 GCA_001517045.1 Pseudotsuga menziesii | reverse complement strand
ACTCATAGAATTATTATGTTATACCATAATATCAATACAATTATAGCAATAGTTGCATAACCCAATACTATCATATTAGATACGTATTATAACATATATATACTAACATGTATGTCGTCGTCCGTGAACTGAGGAGTGACCTAGTTTGAGCGCGTCGAACTCTAGCTCGAGGGCTTTCCCCGCCGGTCGGTGGTCCTGCAAATGGATCCACCTGACCCTGAATCTGTTGAGGACCGATTCTAGAATATTGTGGCCTCCCTGCCTTCGGTCCAGGCTGCCGCGGCCCCATCTTCTCGGTTTTTGAAACAAACGGATATCCCGAAAGTGAAGCTCAGCTCTGCAACTTCGAAGAGAAAAGCAGTAACCCTTTCAGAGAAAGGTCTCATCGAACTTTTCACTGGGTTATGGCCATCTCCGCGCTCAGTGGAAGTCTGGTTAAACAAAAATTGGAGAACCCTAATCCAAGGAGAAGTGCAGCAGATCTTCTGTGGCAAAGGGTATTTCTCCTTCATCTTTGAGAAAAAGGAGGACCGAGACTTGATCTTCAGGAATGGGCCTTATTTCATGGGACCACGAGGTATGTATCTGAACAAATGGGATCTATCTTTTAATCCTGAAAAAGATATCCCAAAGGCAGTCCCAGTATGGGTTAAGCTTCCTCACCTCCCTCTCCACTGCTGGAACGATGAGGATTTTTGAGCAATAGGGAATACCCTAGGGAAATGTGTTGATAAATCTGAACCTAAAGCCCCAATGTTCTCCTGTGCCTGTATCTGTGTCGAAGTTGACCTTGAAAAAGGCTTGCCGAAATCCATTAACCTTTCCATTGATGGTTGGACTCATTTACAGACAGTAGACTATGAGCAAATCCCTTTTAAATGCAAATACTGTCATGAATATGGGAATTTTTCCAAGTCATGTCCGAAGAAGCCAGAGAAACCCATCTCTGACAGCCCTGCAAATGAAGGCTGGAACGTAGCCAGTGGGAAAAAAACAGTCAAGACAGCAAAACAACAGGCCAATGTGGCAAAGAACACCACCGAAAATAGATTTGAGGCGTTGGAGGAGGAAACACAAGAAGAAGAACATCATGAAACTATCCCGGAAATGGAGAAGCAGAAAGATCCCGACCCATCGGAACCAGCTCTGCAGCATCAGGAAAAGGAAGATCAGAATGAGGAGCCAGCGCATTCCTCGGATAGGAAGGACCCTATAACAATTTCTGAAGGCTCCATTACAAGGTCAAGGGCCAAAGTAAGCTCGGAATAAATAACAGATACTTCGGCAGAAGAACAAGAACCACTATCCAGAAAAGGAAGGAAATCCAACAAAGTCATCAGAGAACAGGAGGCAGCTAGGGAAAAGGCAGCAGGAAAGCAGTCTAATCTAGATTTTCTAGTCAAAAATGCGCCAGCAAACAAATATCTTCTAAGTGCTGAAGAAGAAAAAAGGGAGAAAGACAAGGCCCTTAAACACCTCAGGAAATAATGAAAGTAGTCTCCTGGAATTGTAGAGTTTTGAGAGGTTACCAGAAATTAGAAGTCATCAAGAGATTTAAAACAATGGAATCTGCCTCTATCATCCTCATCCAGGAGACAAAAAAAACAGCTGAAGATAGCTTAGAAACAATCAAAAGCATTTGGTCAAAAGGGACAGGTATAGCCACCAGTGCCTATGGAGCTTCAGGAGGTCTCTTATGCTGGTGGAACTCTGATCAATATGAAATGCTCACGGCTATAGAAGATAGAAACTGGCTTCTCATAAAACTTGAAGACAAAGACAGTAAAAAACATTTTTGGATTGGGAATGTGTATGGCCCAAACCTGAATGCTCAGAAGGAAAGGTTCTGGAACTCCCTTGAGGAGCAATGCGTAGACAAATTGCTCCTCCCTTGCTATATAGCAGGAGACTTTAATGTAAGTATTTCTGCAGATGACCGCAGAGGAGGTACTAAGGTAAGAGATCCGTTTGGGGAGAGGCTGGAAGATCTGATCTCCCAATGGAATCTCGCAGACATCAAACCCAAAAATGGTGTCTATACATGGAACAACAAAAGGGTGGGACCAGGACATATTGCAGCTAGATTGGATCGATTCTTGGTCAGCACACATCTCATCAGTTCTTATCCAGAAACCAAAATCTTGTGCGCTACAGTCTCTGATCATAAACCTATATGTCTCTTCTTTCCTCCAAAGGAAAACCTAGGTCCTCTTCCTTTCAAATTCAATCGGATTTGGATGGAATCCGAAGGGGTTAGAGACATTATTTATAATGCCTGGCACTGTTTTATACCAGGATCCCCTGCATTCTCATGGGAGCAGAAGCTGAAACGGGTCAAGGAAGCTCTTAAATCGTGGGTCAAGAACCATTACCAAGAGCTAGCGCAACAAAAGGAAAAAATTCTAAAAGATATGGAGGCGCTTCAAGCTGAAATGGAAACAAACATGGTCACTAAGAATCACTTCTTCAAGGAGATAGAGCTGGAAATGACTCTCCAGAAAATCCTAAGACAAGAAGCTGAAGCATGGAGGTTGCGATCTCGTATTCTATGGCTTCAAGGGGGGGACCAGAACACAAAAAAATTTCAGAATCAATGCAGAGACAGACAACATTGGAACACCATGAGTGAACTCAAAGCTGAAGACGACACTCTCATCCAAGGGCAAGCGGCCATCAAAGCTGAGGTAAGGACTTTTTTTTCTCATCTGTATAATGACGAGGAGAAAGTTTCCCAACGTCTCATGGAGGAAATGGTCTCCGATATCCCCTCCCTCATCAATCCTGAGGCAAGACTCAGACTTGAATCCCCCATTTCGAAATCTGAGGTCCAATCTGCTATCTGGAACCTGCAATCGGACAAGGCCCCCGGTCCAGACGACTTCCCTATCCGTTTTTATAGAACCTTTTGGTCCCTGATCAAGAATGACCTTATGTGTCTCATCTCCTAAATGGAAAAAGGCAATATGGGAGGCGCAACCAACTCCACCTTCTTGGCCCTAATCCCGAAAGAACGCAATCCCTCCACCATTAAAAAATTTCGACCCATCTCCCTATGCAATGCGTCTTACAAAATCTTTTCCAAAGTGTTGTCTCTAAGGCTCAAACAAATCATCCCCTCTCTTATCTCTCCCAATCAAGGAGGCTTTATATCAGGCAGGCAAATTAGTGATAATATCCTTCTGGTTCAGGAGGCCATCCACTCCAGTTCCAAAAAGGGTGATCCTGGAATGGATATAAAATTAGATCTGGCCAACGCTTTTGACAGGCTGAGGCATGAATTTATTTTTCTGGTTCTTGGCAAGTTTGGGTTCCCTCCGGTTTTCATAAATCAGGTCCAGGCATGCATTACTTCTCCCTGGATAGCCCCTCTTGTAAATGGAAGACCTACCGAGTTCTTTAAAGCCTCCTGTGGGGTAAGGCAAGGATGCCCGCTCTCACCCTTCCTCTACATCTTGGTTGCTGACTCTTTTAGCAGGAAAATGAACAAACTCCAAATCGAAGGATCCCTTCCCGGTCTCTCCTCCAGACGTGGAGTTCCTCCTATCAAACATGCCTTATTTGATGATGACACTATCCTCCTGGGAATTGCCTCCATCCAAATAGCCATGAACCTTCTCAGTCCTCTTGAACTCTTTCTTCAAGCCTCTGGAAGTGCCATAAATCTAAATAAATGCCAAATTTATGGGTGGAACTGTCCACCCCCAACCCTCAGTCGCATCTCTCAACTTCTCCAAATAAAAGCTAACACTTCATGGACCCACTTCATCTACCTTGGTATCCCCATAGTCAAAAAATCCTTGGCCTCTTCAATGTGGACCCCGGTCATCCAAAAAATTAAAGACAAAATCCAATCCATGGGATCGAAATGGCTGAATCTAGCAGGGAAGACTGTTTTAATCCGTTCTATCCTCTCATCTTATCCCATCTACACAAGTTCCATGGTGCTTGCTCCCAGAAACGTCATGAACAACATATCCAAGGAAATTAAAAAATTCCTATGGTAGGGTGGAAAAGTTCAGACCAAAAAATTTCACCTTGTAAAATGGGATACGGTCAAGCAATCTAAAAAACATGGCGGTATAGGCATCCGAGATCCTAAGCAAATCGGCAAAGCCATGGGAGCTAGATTAGTTTGGAGACTGATCACAGGTAGAAAGGAATGGTGGAAGGAAGTCATCAGGAAGAAATACATTAGGAGACCCAGGTCTAAAATGCTAGACAGCGCATGGGTTGGCCAAGGAACCAATCTTTGGCAACTGTGCAAAGCCTCTCTTAGTATAATCCTTGAATATTTATACTGGATTCCTGGGAATGGGAAAAGAATCAACATATGGAAGAGTAAGATCTTGGGGCAGCCTCCTTGATCCTTGATACCGGGCCAAAATCTTCTAGCTGAATGGGAAAGTGAGCAAGGGATCTCCACTCTCTTTGATATTTCACAATGGGACTTAAAAGGGCTTTGGATTGGCTGGAAAGAATTACCCCCCCCAGCCCATTTATCTAACGCAGCAGATTCTCTTCTCTCTTCCCTACATGGGATGTCCCCTTCGAGTGTAACAGTTAAGGACCGTATCAGTTGGGGGAAAACTGGGAAGCATAATGTCAAAGAAGGATACCAGAAGATATCCATGGAACCGCCTGGAGTAGATAAATTATGGCAAAAGGTATGGCACACTGACAGCATACCAAAAGTAAACAGCTTCATTTGGATCCTCCTTCATAATAAGCTTCTCACAGCCGAGAATTTAAGGAAAAGAGGCATTAACGGCCCCTCAAGATGTGCTTTGTGTAATTCAGATGAAGAGACCATTAGTCATTTATTCCTCCACTGCAACTTTTCCCTTCTGGTCTGGAGGTCAGTTCTCCCCCCAGGCATGGCTCTAAACTTCCCTGACTCAATAGACCAACTCTTTGCAGAATGGAGCAAGCATTTCCCTGGCTCTCTAAACAAGAAACCAATTCTGAATCGTCTTTGGGCCTCCATTCCAAAGAATCTATGCTAGCAACTCTGGCTCGCTAGAAATAAGGCTATCTTCAAAGAACAAAAAGCAATCCCGGCCCGAATAGCTGCAAAAACTATTGGAATGACAGCTGAAAAATTCGCCTCAAGCAACATCAGTTTCCCAGAAAAAGAGGCCATCCCTGACCCTTATTCCACTTGGTGCAGGAACTTTCTGAAGGAAAGGAGTCCTCTTCAGTCCAAAAAAACCATTATCGGATCTGCTTCACTAAGGAAACCTTCCCCTTGGGAGATTCGCCTTCCCAGCAAGGATTTTAAAAACTGGCTCAGGGAGAAGAACTCCTTTGCCCTCTTCTTTGATGGCACCTCGAAAGGCAACCCAGGGGTGGTAGGAGCGGGGGGGGATTCTTCTGGATCCCGGAGGACAAATAGAACAAACTTTTTCCTGGGGTTTAGGGACTCGAACCAATAATGAAGCAGAGTGGTTGGCTCTCCTCCAAGGTCTGTAGATCCTTCAGGATAAGAAATATCAAAAGGTCCTGATATTTGGAGATTCAAAGCACGTCATATCTAAATTGATCAATGGATATCCCAAGGGAGCAGTCAATTTCCGTCGCCTGTACAATAAAGTTAAACTTCTTATGCTCAACTCATATGAACCATTTCATATTCTCAGAACCAACAACACGGCAGCAGACAGTATGGCCAACTTGGGGGCCTCTATCCCTCAAGGCCATTTCAAGCAGAACAGGAATCCTCCCACCCTCAAATATGTTCCATAATGAAAATTAAAGCATACACTCATTCTCATCTCATGCAAACATCCAGGAAGTTCTCCACGATCGACCACCACAAATGGTTTAGCCTATTGAATAATCATAGTAATGGGTCTTGTCTTATGTCTATCCATGGGATTTTACTCCTCCACCTTTTCTTTGTCTTGTTTTTCCGCCCCTTTTCATTCCCCCCATCAGCCCTCCCCTCGCCCCTTATCTATTCCTCCTTCACAATCTTCGAAGCCCCCCGTCTCTTCATAGCTGGCCTCCTCCTCATCGTCGGCTCCCTTCATTTATTGCACAGTCCTCCCCTTCCTCCTTCCTATGCCGCGTGGTCCCCCTGCTATCTTCTCCATCTCTCGGAGGCAGATGAATTAAAATATATTCAATTCGGAGATATCTTCACTCCCCCCTCGCATGTTCAAGATCCTTTCATGTTTATCACCATGGCCTCAGTTGGCAGCAATATGATTTCCCTATCCCTTTTCACTCTCGGCTCTGGCTTATTCGATGCTCTGCAATTTCTGCTGAAAACTGTTTCAGGCATTGAAGAAGGGAGATTGAAAGGCCTCCCATGGAAGGTGCTCCCTCTTACTCGCTCAGTGGTGAAGGAGAGATTGGCTCTTGCAGCCTTTTCTCCATGCTTTTGTAGTTTCCTCACAATTTCGCAGACAGTTACCACTGGTTCAGGATTTCTATCTGGCAATCGGGGAAGCAGCTCGGTCATAGGTTGCAGGTGTACAAGGTGGCAAGAAGGAGCCATGGGCACTTTGATCTGTGGGATAAGTGACGATTTATTGCTGCACAAGGAACTCCTCATGCTTAGATTTTGCTGTAATAGTCTTTTAGCTCCTGACAATCCTGCTCAAGCTGTACAGAATCAGTTCGCCCGAATCACCTTGTTGACAGAAGCTGATAAAATGGCTCAGGCAGGGGAAAACGCGGGGATTGCAGATATTAAGAAGAACTTGAGACGTCTGTACGAATTTCTCTCCATCAGCGTTATGGACAACAGAGAGATGGCCCGGGATGTAAAAAAAATGGAAGACACAGTCAGCTATACCTCGCTTCAGATCAGTAACCACCACGCTCGCATCGATGACAATGAAGGAAATCTACGCGAAATGATGGGGAAGGTCGATAGGATCCAAGAGGATCTCTAGTGCCTCATATCTCTGAACCAGGTCAGTCAAGTCAATGGAGCCTTTGATGAAGTAGTGCTGCCAATGGAAGAAGAATCCGTCGTTCAGCCTAGAAATCTAAGAGGCAACCCTTAGCCATCTTTTGTTTAGTTTTGAATGAATGTTTTTCTGTCTTTTTTTGTGTAAACAGTATGTAAGGGTTTATACAACCCACGGCTATAAATGTTTTAAACAGACTCAAAGTGAAGTGTTTTGGGAATCACAGTGGATAGTTCCCTGGTGTAACTCTCTTGCTATGCATAGATACTCCGGTTCTTCATGTATGTGATGAATGGCTGTGCACAGCCAACTTTTATATATTCCCCCCTTTATAGTTTCTGTTAAAAAAAAACATATATATACTAACATAACACTCTTGATCGCACTATACTTCCTAATATTTCCAAACTCTGAAATACTTCCAAGCACTTCCAAATATTCCCAAATACTTCCAAACAGTTCCAAACACTTCCATATACTTCCAAACACAAACACTTCCAAACACCTCCAAATTTTATACTTACCTCATTACATGCATTCACCTCTACACATATAGTATATTCACAATATTACATACATGTAATACTAATAACGATTACATATAATAAAATACATATTATAATATATACAAAAATACAAGCATTCATATATATAATAATGCATCTATTCTTATATATATGTTCAACAACTATTTATATCACCCATATCATACTATACATATTTATGTCGATGCCATATATATAATATTATCTTACACTACAATACTACTTACTTATACACTAAATGAAATAAATAATATTAAGAGAAGACATGTGGCTCATTTCCTCCAAAAATAGACTAGGAGTTACATCTCCATAAGTAAAATAATTAAAATAAAAGAGAATATGAACCATTAGAGACAAGTGGCTCATTCTCCTCCAAAATAGATAAGGAGTTACATCTCCCTAAACAAAATTAATATAAATAAAAGAGAATATGAACCATTAGAGGGCAAGTGGATCATTTTTTCCACTCAATAAATAAATTAGTAAGAGAGCTAGTATGATAATATGTTACCACTAACCCCAAAATAAATAAATTAAATACTAATAATACAAAAATATCCCATAGCTATTCTTACCTCCAAGTGGTAGTTCCACCACTACCTAATTAGATAAGTCAGCATAGTAATAATTAATAAACAATATAAAAAAACACTACATGCATAAAATAAAAAGAGAACCAGAAATACAAATTAGAGAAGTGTCTCATTCCTAAAAATAGCCAGGAAGTTACTCATCCATGTAACCACCACCATCCAACTAACATAAATAAGTGAAAGCATACCATCTATAGACAATACAAAATCAATATAGGGTATAAATGCCACTTAATAAATCATATTAATTTGAATAATAATAGAACTATATCATCTTTATAACTTAGCTTTAAACTAATGCTAGAAAATATACTATTATAATTACAATTATTTACTTATCAATTCGAAATCATAATGTACTAGTAAATAATTCATACTACAAGAAGCATTTCAATATTAACAATTGAATGAGCTATAAAAGAGGAAAATGCACAAGCATCAACCAATCAAGTCAAAGTCAATTATTAGATATGCACCGCATAGTAATTACCAATCAATCATTGAACATCCAAAATTCAATATTAATTCATTCTAAGGAATATAATGAACTAATATTTGAAGTGAGGTTCCTTACTCTTCTATTAACATAAGGGAGGTTAAATTAATCTTACTTAGCACATTTGTAAACTCCAAATGCACATATATATAAGATAATAACTCTATAGAAGGCCCAACAGCCGCAGTGTTGGAACGTAAGCTCTGATACCACTTGTAATGTTCCCTAGGGATATAAATGGGTCTCAGGGACATATCATTAGCTCTCTAAGGCTAATCATATAATTTTAGCAAAATGGATTAGTTAAACAAAAATTAAAATTTATTTTTCAATATTTGTTTCATGACAAAGTCCCTTTAATTACAAATAAATTAAAATAAATTCAATAATTATTCAAACTTCTGATCCAAGGGTTGGAAAACACCTTCTAGAAACATCACATATCCATTCCAATCCAATTCAGACATAAATTCCAGATCTAAAGGCCATTTACTCTTAATCATGATTAATTAGTAATTAGTGTTCCAATTACGATGCTCAATGACAATTAGAGCATAATTGATGCTACTTATTGTAATTTCATTCTTTTATCACTTAAACAATGTTTATCAAGTCCAATCGCTAATTAACACCTAATAACATGTAAATCAAGGCTAATTACCATTTTCCAATTAATTAAACATAGTAATTATGAAAATGATTCCACGAGAACTAGTTAACTAGTTGTTCAATAGTGACAACTAGTCTTGCACAAATTCGACACACAACCATGCCAATGAACCAAAAAGTGAACCTACAGCCATTATACACATATTTAAGCATGCATGCACAGAAAAATAAAGTACTTTTGCACATATGATCCGAGTACATAAACGAAGGATATCTCAAGTTCAATCAATACAGCTAGTTAATAAACACTGCTATGAATTCAATCAAACCAATCATAACAAGTTTCGAGACACACAGTGGTGAAGGTATAGATATGGAAAATATCATTCTATAGCACAAGTAAAGCACCAATAACAAATCATATGGCTGTACATTCATCTTTTACCAAAAACATAGATTCGAATCCGAAAACTATTTGTTAATTTCATTGCAAAGTACCTAGTTTTCAATTGAACTTTTCAACTTCCAAATAAAGAGAGATATATGAATATTGTATCTGATGGAAATCATGTCAGGGATCACTTACATTCATATGTATGTAGCTTTCCACCCATATACATTCCATTAAACAATCCACAAAATAAGTTAATTCTACTCATCGGAATTGACCAGGAATTCTAGGAATCGCTAGAATATTTAAATCCACAGCTCGTAGAATAATTCAAATCCAATTCAAACTATAAATAACATGTTTTATTAGTCATAACAGAGGTATATCTCATTCTAACATTTTGTCAAACACTTCATATGCAAATTCAAAAATCTACTCAAAACAATTCCATTGAAGGAGCTAGAAATTGGAAATCAATCTAGAATTTCGGTAGACATTTACCCAACACTACCAAGAATATCCTCTTAAAATTTTCACAAAAATTTAGATATTATTTATCAGACATAAACATAAAATTAACACTCGGGAATTTTTACAAACACTTCATGTGCAAATTCTCCAAACTATGCCAAACAGTCTGATCGAAGAACTAGTTTTCGAATAAAAGGTAGAAGCATCAAAGATAAGTGTCTTAAACCATTTTTGGGGATATTGTACCATAAAAATACACAATATATAAGAAACGGGGGCATAAATATCAGTTCTGTAGCAGAGGTACCAAATAATTATTTCCTCAAACAATTTGTGCACAAAATCCCAAAAACTAGTTTCCAATTCCTTGATAAAATTTACTTGCATAAATAGATTGAATTCTATGAGAAATTTCTTCCATAACTAACTCACATTTCATCAAAAATTTCATGTGCATCCATAAATAAATCATATCAGATCCAATTAAATTAATAAAACATGAGATAAATCACTTATCTTATCAATGCGCAGCTAGAATCATCCGGACCACATTCCACCCATCCTTTGGCACTACCAAGCCAAATCTAATTTTGATAGGCCACCCCTGAGCTGAGGCCACAAATCCACAATAGAGGTGCACTAAAGAATCACTCAAGTATCAACTTGAGAATCCAAAACTCTATTCCTCACCACATACATCCTCTTCCACCCCACTACCAGGTGCAATGGTAATCCAGACCCCACAGGCCATCAAGATATCACCATTCACCATCAGTATTTATGTGCAGGTTAAGGACAAAGCCAAGTAGTGGAAACCAAGGAAAATCAAAAGTATGAACAACCATCCAAAAGAACCATGAAAAAACCCCCCCAAACCAAGGATATTAAACATGTATTTACAGAACAAATAAAGTAATTCTAACTCAATGTGTCAAAATAAAACAATGGTAAGCCAACTTGACTCAATTCAAGGGCGGTAATTCAACCACAAGAGGTTAACTCTAATCCAACCCAAACAATTCGAATTTAAAGGTGAATGACTCCAAGCCACTCCACCCAACTCAAAATTAGTGAGGTGAGGTGTCACACAAGCCAAGCCATCTTCCCTAAATAGAAAAGGGGGGTTACAAAAGGATTTACACAAGAGTTACACAAATATTTACACAAGGAGTTACAAAGCCACCAAAGGGGCTCAATCAACAAGTGGAACCCACCCAAACACCAAGGAGGCCCACTAAATCATGATTTAAGCTCAATAATAACAACATAGGATAAATTAATCAAAAGTTGGGTCATTTGTACAATGTTTGGGTGATCATCAATTAATAAAGCCACTAAGGCATAAATATGGACCAAGATCAACCAAATAAGTTCTAAAGTGCTAGGAATGTCCACATTCCCCCTCACATTATGGATCTAGGCCTCCCATACTCTTTTAGTGGTCCTTGATGTGCCAGTTGTTTTCATTAATTAATTATTTACAAAATAATAATAATGTCTCTAGGTCCTTAAAGACCCTTTTTTAGGCACCCTGTGCGACAATAATAAACAATTACAAATTACATATGTTTGGGGCTTAATACACGGGGTATTACATCCCCTCCCCCTTAAACCTTGCATCGTCCTCGATGCATAATACATACATGCTTTTACAACTTTCAAAGGGAACACTACCTTCAGTTTTCAAGTAGTATTTCTTGGAACTCCTCTTCTGAGAAACCACAATATTTCTCATTACGAATTTCCTATCTGTCTCCATTGCCTATGGGATGTGACTCACTTCACTTAACTTGTCCCTCAATATATCTCCGTCCCATTTTCTGGCTTCCTGTGTGAGAACCAAGACTAGTAGCAAGGGTCGATATTCAATCCCCATTGCAGGGTCTCCAAATATCAACAAAGATACATTCACCTGAAAATCATATTTCAATCAACCATATGATTAACATCAAGTATACAAATGTACAATACACGATATAAGAGTATTCTTTAACTGCTAAACCATGAACATAAAGATAGCATAAATCAATCACCATGGAACCTAAACAAAATACAACAACATGAATCGCACATGAGAGAATACTTATCTCAAATTTTGGCAACTATCTTCAACGGGACAATGTTCCTCCTATAAGAGGAGCGCAATCAGTTTAGAAACTCTCAGAACTACCTCTTCTGAGAACCTCGATGCTTCCCACTACTACTTTATTGTCCGTCTCCACTGCCTATGGGGTCACCGTCCCATTTCCTGGCTTCCTGTACGAGAACCTGGACTAGTAGAGTGATATGATGTAAGCAAAGGGGTGACAATCCACTAGACTACCTGTCTAGAAATGGATAGTAGACTACTCTCTGAGGGAATCCAGGAACTGAGTCCCAACAATGAAACCATATTCTTCAACAAAGATACTTGAAATAGAGATGCTTTTTTAACAAGGATGGTTTTTCACATTCCCAACAGACACATGGTTAGCAGTAAACATATATATTGTTTAATAAGATTCTTAAAATACATCCTTAAAAAAAACTAATTAATTATTGAAATACTTCAACAAATGCAAGGTACTCGAGATTATATACTTCTTCAACAAATACTTGAAATGCATCTAACTGAATCTTATTCTAATCAATTTCAATAATATGAAATCCATCTAATATACATGAAATGTGTTCAAATAAATCGATCATGTGTTATGTATTGCCAATATGCTTTTGCATGATTTATCACTCAAATAATTTTCCTACAAGGATGCATGAAGTGTCACCAAGATATTTTTCCAACAAGATGCATGGACTATCACTATGATATTTTACAAATATGCATTTCAACAAAGGTATTTGATATACTACAAGGATACCCTAGCAAGATGCTTTCAACAAAGATCACAATGATAAAAAAAAAATCAAAGATCGCTTAAATAATTTTGCATTTTAATGTAACCATAGCAAATCAAAGTTATATGCAACAGTTCAAATCTAACTAAGAACCAAAAAGGCCATAACAACCTATTACTTTTCATCTCAACACAAAGCATAATTATTGTTAGAGATCATTCAAAAAAACATTATTCATCAACTAATATCAATCATACAACGACCCTCATGCATACATCATCCATAAATACATCCAACATCAATTCATAATATCTCAAACTCTATCAATCATATATCGATCATGTAATATCAACCAAGGACAACCATACATGCATCAACTAAACATACGAGCATCAATCATAGTACATCAATCAAATCACATCAACCATCATACATTAATCAGAGTACATCAATTAGAATACACAATAATGATACATTAACTAGGATTTGTAAAAAAACATACAATTATCACATTACACCAATCAGAATACATCAACCAACATACATCAAATGGAATACATTAATCAAAATACACAATCAGAATACATCAACCAAGACTCATCAATCATAATACAATGATCACAATACATCAATCAGAATACATCATCCAGAAGAAATCCAAGATGCATCAATCATACATGTAACAACCATAACAACCAAGGACAACCAATAATAGGCATACATATAATGTTGACAATGTCATACATGTTAAACCATTAATCAACCAAAGTCAATCAATAATATCCAATAACAACCAATAATATCAAACAATATACATCAACTATAGAAATCATATCGAGTAGTTACTATTTATCATAACATTACATAGAATCATTAGCACATGAGGATATATAT
>LPNX010838505.1:0-24800 GCA_001517045.1 Pseudotsuga menziesii | reverse complement strand
CTGGCGGGGCCTTGGCCTTGAGCTCCTCACCAGAAGAATGAGTACATCATACATTCAGAAACCCAAATTTCTTGGGGGCGTATAATAGGGACATTACATATATGTTTTCATCATCCAATACAATCTTATCGTTTGCAACGAGAAATTTTAATATGCAATTTTCATTAAATGCGGCATAGTGGTATACCTAGAACCCTTTAGCACGGAAGAATTCCACTCAAATTATTCCCTCGAGATCGATGCCTAAGAACACGAAATTTCTTCATCTCCATAACCAAAACCAACATAATATTTAAAAACCTGAAAGCAAGCAATCTCTCACAAGGACGAAACATGAAAAATGATACCAATACGAACACTCGGTTACAAGAACTAGGGTCAAACAAAAAACATATAGTCAAGCTTTTTATAGTTTTGATCACCATTATCATCTTCATGACCATTGTACAAACAACTTCAAGAGTATTCCTAGCTAGTACATAATACTTTCTCTTCATATCCCTCTGTGGCATCTAGTCACGGCAAAACCTTTATGCAATACACAACACAAAATTTAAAGAACTACAAAATCAATAGCAAACATAGGGCACTTGTACTCAGTCAACATTTGTTTATAGATTTCTCTTGAATGTAATCTGATGTGGATCCATCCATGGTATCAAACCATGTAATGGTGACACACAATAGTTGTGCTTCTTAGGGATGAAGCATTGGTTGTTTCACCTCCTTATGTGGTTTTCAAAATGGTGGTTGTGGAAAAAGGGGTGACCTAAGTGTTGGATATCCAAGTTCTCCATGCTGCCTTGAATAAGGCTAACTACTTAGTATCAATAAGGGAAAGCACATCCATAATAAAACCCAAACCGATGTCGTTGAATGTCCTCTCATCCCAAACCTGGTTGTCACCTTGTATGTTTAGACAAGTTAGATTGAATCTTTTTATGTTCTATATAATTGAACATTTTCAATTAGGTACTCACAAATCTATGAAGCAACCCATCCTGCATAAAGCATGCAGCCACAGGTTGATTAAAGAAACATACATTCTGTGGATCTCCTTAACACCACACGCAAGAAAACAAGAGCTCGATGTATGACACCGTGAAGGCACCAAGCAAGCAAGAAATGCGTAAAGACCATTAATCACATTGTAGCCCTCCAAAGGAAACAATATAACGATAAGTTGGAAAGCATTTTTCACCTTTAATATATCTTTAAACCTATGAGCATTTTTGGCTTTTTAATATATCTTTTTCACTTTTTAATATATCTCTTAACTTGTGCGAAACCTTGCTGGTTCTCCATGTTTCTGTTCCAAACATTCCAGAATTCCACAGAATTCTCTCTCTTGTCCGCAAGATGGGTTTCACACGATTACTGATATGTAATTTTTAATGGTACGAATGGATTTCACGTCATAGCAGATTTATAATGTTTAATCAGTCAAGGGTCCCGTCCAATGGCACATGGCAGCACATCACAAACAAAAGTCAAGGATTGAAAAAATGCAGTTTTAGGTCGAAAATGGTAAACGCTAAAACAGCAAAACAAAACTGTAAGGACCAGTGGGGAAATACAATTGAAATTGTCAAAGGATTTAATCACAAAGGAAAGGGAACGAATCGTTGGAAGGTGAACACGATAAGGCTACGGATCATATATAAATAAATGTTTTCGAAACGAAATTTGAAGCTCGATAAAGCTAAGGCACAACAATTCTTGTCCGGAGTCCATGCTGCCGAAGGGAAAGACCCAGCCAAGATACCAAGAGAGAACCTAAACCTCGTTGGTAAAGTGAGTAAGCCAGGATCGGGAGCCTTAATCATGAAGTGAAGTATTTTATTGTGTTGCAAGTGCAATCATGTAGTGAAGGATTTGTTTTGTGCCAAGTTTAAAAAGCACCAGCAATGGTGTTTTCTTCTATAGCAGTGGTTTTTATTTTCTGTAGAAGCCTAGCCCCCTGTCAAGCTTCCAATGACAAGCCCAGTTCGTACATGGATTCCATAACTGTTCGAAGAGCCTACGTGAGCGCCTACGCAATTGCATACTTAATAATGTTCAGATCAGACGATTCGTCAATCTCGAAATGAATACCTCTGTGAGAAGTGTGCGTGGGTGTGTTTTTTCTCGGTTGCAAGGTTTTGTTATGCCTGTAGAATTCTCCCCCATACTGTTTCGATAATACTTACAAATGTTTTCTATTCCTACCCATTTAATCCGTTGGCAAAGTTTTTGTGTTTTTGCTTTGCATAGTAATTGTGGCAGATGTTAAACGTGGATAAACCCTATAGTACCCTGCTGAGTTTGGTCGATCGGGTTGGGCTAACTCGATCGGAGCAGGAAAGAAGTTCAGTTGGCCCAGACTAATAAAACCTACCTTGTCATTCACGGGGAATGGATAATCTAGCGTTCTCAAGCATGAGCGAGGGTCATACGCGACTCATAAAACCTACCTTGTCATTCACAGGGAATGGATAATCTCGCGTTCACAAGAATGAGCGAGGGTCATACGCAAGTAATTCAGAGAATGAATAACAGGCAGATAGGGCTTGTTATTTACGTCCTCTCATCGCTTATAGAAATGCACGGGGAAAAAATAACTAACTGATAATCGAGACACCTTGATGCACCAGGCGGCATAATCTATCTGTCACATATGCAGCCTAAAAATGGAGGCTTCATCGCTTTGCCTCAATCAATTTGAATTTTAGATCTGTAATGGCCCTACCCAAAGGAGGGCCTCCAGCAATTGACGCGCCTCGGTTTTACCTCACTAGCTGCGTCATTCCCCAAGCGCAAAGATGATTCTTCTTCCTTTGATCTTCCATTTTATACTAATCCTTCTACCCCTCTACCTTCCTTTCTACGGGTGGGATAAAGAAAAAACCTTGTCCATTTTTTTCTAAAAAGTACACTCATTTAGGGTTGATTCAATACCACTAAAAAAATATGCAACACCTCCCTTTTGCTATATACCTGCCTAAACTTTATTTCCTGTGCTAAAAAAGATCCTATTAAAATGTTCATTACATAATGTTAAAACGAGTGTTCCATTAAAATGCTAATTACATCATGGTTGCATGCTATCTATTTTTTAAGGTGCAACAACGGTACAGTTATAGATAGGAAGCACACCAAAATTAGCAAAGTTGTTCCCTACAATAGTAGCTAAACATTGTCTACAAATACAATATGACACATATGAAAATAACTATTGAGTATAACAATAATAATAACAATATACTTTTACGGATACAACCTCGCCAAAAGCCAATTTTGTGTATGAGACCTCCTTGTGCGACTCTCTTTAAGCCGCGATGCAAGAACTAAAACAGAGGTGTAGATACCCTATGGCCTCCTAGGAGGAAACACATGTTCTTCTCAATTAGGCCCACTGAGGTTCTATACCATAGTCATGCCTAGGCATAGGAAATGTTTAACTGCAAAAGAGATTCAATAATGAATGTAATTCTTTGATCACACAATGTTTTGCATTGTGCTTCACTCTCTGTTTCCTTAGCTTCTTGAACAAACTGATGGTGTGCATTTGTTTCAATGGTATTCGACTATACTTTGATATTAAATCATATTATTACTACTATAATCGTGGCTTTGGAATTGGTTATGTGGCATCCATGTCGATTAAGAATCATGGGTGCAAGTAAAGAAAAAGGGAATGCCAAAGGACACATCCGGTGAATATGTTGTTAAAGGAAAAGGAAGTTTTTTCTTGTGGTTATCGGGAACCATTGGTACTACTCTACTCCTTTCCTCATAGTAGAGTAAGAATGAGAATACTAACCCATCCTAGATATAAGCAATCAAAACGGGTTACAATCTCGAAATTCCCATGCACAGAAAGGGTGAGTTCCTTGACATTTGTCGAAAGGAAGAAGGTTAAATGTTTTAAAATTTGACCTAAAACCAAGAAATGTTAGGTGTAATTGCAAATTTTGATTCTACAAATAATTGATTTTCACGTGTAGATGGGTTAAAAAACCTACACATTTAATTCTAAATCTTTATTTTGCACTATCAATAATTGATATTTACAATTTCATTGATCGAAAATGATCATATTCAATTTTAGTAGAAAAATGAATTTTCCCTCTTGCAATTTAAGCGACCAAAGAACAATTAACAAATATAGTTACTCCAAGAGCTAAAAGAACCACAACAAATCCAAGCCCAAGAGATCGAAAAATACTAGTGAAAAGAATGATCTCGCCTCCTCTAACTATCAACCAACTCAGTGTTGGCGATATTTTTCTGGCTTGAATGTGACACACTTTAAGAATGGATTTAGATTCATATCTATCATTTCCCGTGATCAATTAAGCTTGTTTCGTGTATTTTCAAATGTACGTGACTACTTTCCATTGAATATTGCCCGTTTATATCGAATACTAGTTTATTGTATTTTCAAATGTTGTCAAAGAAATGTCTCCAAATAAAATAGCATGGTGGACGGTAAAGTGAATGTTGAACGTTAATGTGTTGATGTGACACACTATCATGTTGCTATAGACGTCATTTTCACAGTAAAGATGCAAATGACGAAACCACTACACGCTCAACTATGGGGTGGAAGTAGAACTTCACCAATCTATTCGTGCTCGCGGCCATTATCAAAACACTATGTAGGGCTACATAAAAAATATACAATATATCATGCAAGTGGATCCCCATCCTTCCAATGTGTTATTTTTTGCGCGAGTGGTAGTATACCTTTCGCCGCTGTAATGTAGGTGAATACCTTGATACCGTAATAATATGTACCAACTCATTAAGGATGTGGGATAAAACTAAGGGCCTTTTTCCAAACCTGTGCAGCAAACGTTTTTTTCTGCAGGGATATGATGTCAGATAGGGATTTGCGGTTCGTTCTCGGACATGACCCTAGATCAAAGAATATTTTTCAGAACACCAATGTTGTAGCGCCAAGAGAGAAAGATGATTAGGGTGATGAAAACATAGAATATCGAGTATATATTTTATTTTAGCATTTATGTTGTGCTGGTGTCTTTGAAATATTTCTATCTCTAATTGATAAACCATCTATTTCTAGTCAGATTTTACGACGTTGAAAAGGAAGACCTAACGAGCATTTTCAATCAACATGTTGAAAACACATTAAATTATCTTATAACATCCTAGCAGCAATTAGTATTGACGAAGATCGGCCTTCCACCTTCATAAGATAATGACACGGAGATATTGTCCCATATTAAGATAAATAAAGGCTAAGCACTTGAAGAGTTTTCTTTATGGTGGTCTTTTTATCTCATTGCATATTCAATATCGAATTTTAGTTCACAATTTCCATGAATTAATTAGAATTTTCTTGTTTTTATACGTTAATTTATGCATGATGTTATCAAGTTATTAAAAAGTCGTAGGAGTACAAAACTTTGATGGTTTGAATTATAATAAGTTTTATTTTATTAAAAGTCACATAAAAATTAATTAAAAAATGAGCGTAATTTTTAAAAATATAATTCAACAGAAAAGACATGCAAGCAATGTAATAAAATATGAGTTTATGTCCTTCGTAAAAAAAAAAAAAAAAATTCTTTTATCTATCACTAGCGGCGTGCCCTTAAATATGTCACACGTTGTTACTAGTCCTAGAAAATATATAGTGCTGAGTGATGAGTTCTTGGTGCACAACAATGATGCACAATATGGGTCACCAATTTAGTCAATTTTCAAATTTTGTAGAATTTTGGTATTTGAATTGATGGTGAATAATACAGCCTATGATCCCAAAACTCACATTTAAAGACCCAAGACAAAAAATGGCTGTTGGTAAACCTAAGACATTAGCTTAACAATTAGAACGTTTAAATATATGCTTCCATTATCCAATATAAACTTATCCCTTGCGACCAACAATATTGTCTGTTTGTGATTTTCAATAAAGGTGGAAGAATGATATACCTCGAAGCCTTCAGCATGGAAGTATAGAACTGAAATTCTTCCCTCAATGTATCTTCTTTAAATGTTGAAATTCCGCGCATCAACAAAACAATATTTGCCAAAAATGAGTTACTTGAAACAAGAATGAAAACTATTTTTTGTAAAGGATGGCACACGTGAAAATATGCCAACACGAGAGGCCAATTAGCAGGAAAATAATCAAGCGGAAAAACATATAGTCAAGTACTTTATAGTTTACATCCACCATTATCATCTTCATGGACATTGTATAGAGGACTTGACGAGTATTCCTTGCGAACACATAAAGTATTCATATGTATATCTGGTCTGTATTCCATTCAATGTCTTTATGTGATACACAACACAAAATCAATAGAAGAAAAAATCACTAATAAACAAAAAAGAACTGAAATTGAAGCCTCAAGGTTAGGTTCTTTAAATGTTGAAATTGCTCGCAGCAACAAAACCAATATTTAAGAAGCATGAGTTACTTGAAACAAGAATGAAAACTATTTTTGTAAAGGATGACAAATGTGAGAAGCCACCAACAAGAGAAGCCTATTAGGAGGAGAAGAATCAAGTGGTAAAATATACAGTCAAACGCTTTATAGTTTACAGCCACTATTCTCATCTCCATGAACAGTGTATAGTATACTTCAAGAGTATGCATTCCCAACAAACAACGTATTCAAATGTATTTGTGGTATGTACTCCATGCAATGTATTTACTTGATACACAACTTAGAGTTAAAAGAAGACAAATTTACTAGTAAACACAAAGCACTTTTCCGAATTCAAAAAAGTCCGATGCTATGCCAAACATGTATATAGCCTTTTGGCATGGGGTGTTCTTTGGATCCGCCGATGGTATTGGGATATGTATTTAGGTACACAAAATCAAATACTCGCATAGTAGTTATTCTTCTAAGGCATAGTGAAGCATTGGGTAATGAACTCATTTCTATGGTTTTGAAAATGGCATTTCCTAAGCTCGAAAAGGAGTGGCTCATCATCGTCGCTTAATACAAGGCCCCTTGTTGTAGAGGAGGTCACGAGATGAAGTGCCACCTAGGTTTACCTTTTCCCTATTTCTTGCGGTCGAGTGTGGGGCACCTAGGGGTATAATGGTAGCAGAAATGGTTCCCTGGACCCCGTGTCACGCGAGTACCATCCTAGCGCTAGATGTAGATTCCACTAGTCAACAAAAAAATACAGATGGTATTACCTAGAATCAGAAACAAAGAACGTGTTTGGACTATAACTTTTTGGGTTATCTAGTTTCTTATCTTGGTTTCATATGTGTTCGCTTGCGAAGGATTTACTTCAACCGTGCCTCAGCTTTTCTAATGGTACCTCTTGTAGCCATTGAAATTTGTGACTTTCCTATTTTCTTGTGGTTTTAACCCTGCATGCACTCAATATGGAATCTTGGATTTCCATGCACCAACATTTGATCTTAATTGGCTATCTCATCACTATACCATATTTTTTTGAAGTGAAATTCTAGGAGAGGAAAGATGATACTGTACCAAAATGATCCTCTTGAGTGCTATAAATTTGAAATCAAATCCATATAAACTCCAAGCATGATCAAAGTTTTACCATTATTGAGGTTTCGTGCATGGAAGAACAATCCCTCGTTGTTTTTTCTCCAATTTCCCATCAGCCCAAATCATCTAAAACTTTACCACACTTATGGAATATCAACTCGAAATATAGCTTCTTGTATCACCTAATTTGGGCATCTCTAGTGAATTCTTCTTTATGTGTAAATGAATCCCTCTTGGGTTGCGGTTGTGCCGGATTTATTTTTAATGGTATAGAAATATCTTGAGTATAGGAGAACAACAAAGAGAATAAATAGTTTATGTCACTACATCCATCCTTTTAATGAGATGTGTTGGATAGGGATCAAACGTTTTCTACTGGGGAATGACCCTTTGTAGAAACATATTTTTGATAATCACCATGTCATATTGCCAGAGGAGGAAGATATTAAGGGTGATGGAAACAAAGAGCGATAAGTACGTGTTTTATTTTAACATGTTTATTGTTCATGTGTCATTTTATTATTGTTATCTATAATTGATCAATTATATGTTTTTGTTCATAATCTTTTGATGTTGCAAATGAGAGGGTGAAGATATTCACATAGACAATGAATTAAACTAGTTTTTTAAGATCATGGTAGGAGGATCTCCCTTCCGTTTTGATAACAATATGAAACATACACGGTGCCACATGTTAAGGGGAAGCACAACAAATTTCTTGAAGAGTTTTAGTTGTGAAGGTCTTTTTATCTAATTACAATTAAATATAAAACTTTATAATTTTTTTCGTGATAAAATTTCAATTGTTTTGATTTCATAATTTAATATGCATGATGTTATCACTATATATCAATTGCCTTAAAACTATGAAAAATTATTGGGTTTAAGTATGATAATTTTAATTTTATTAGAAGTAATAAAACTCTTATTAATTATATTTTTTTAAAGAAAATAAATAATATAAAAGTCATGTATGCAATGTAAAAAAACCTGAAATTATTTCCTTCCCAAAAAAGCTAACAATAATTTAATAGACTTCCGTAGACTTTTGAGAGCCAAATCGCGCATGATTGATGCATGCGCAAATTCTCTACATTCACATTTAGAGACCCGAAATGAAAAAGGACGTTTCTTAAACATAAAACATTAGCCTAAAAATCAGAACATTCACCTATATGTTTTCATCATCCAATACAATCTTATCGTTTGCAACAAGAAATTTTAATATGCAATTTTCATTAAATGCGGCACAGTGGTATACCTGGAAACCTTTAGCACGGAAGAATTCCACTCGAATTATTCCCTCGAGATCGATTCCTAAGAACATGAAATTTCGTCATCTCCATAACCAAAACCAACATAATATTTAAAAACCTGAAAGCAAGCAATCTCTCACAAGGATGAAACATGAAAAATGATACCAATACGAACACTGGGTTACAAGGAATAGGGTCAAACAAAAAACATATAGTCAAGATTTTCATAGTTTTCGATCACCATTATCATCTTCATGACCATTGTACAAACGACTTCAAGAGTATTCCTAGCTAGTACATAATACTTTCTCTTCAGGAGTGGGATATGCGTTCACCAAATCGCCCCATTTTCTTCAAACCAGATTCTCACAAAACCACTTCATAACCCAGCGCTGTCGTTGTCACGACCCCACTGCGAGGCCTGACATGTTGATTTCCATATCAAACTACAGCACTGCTTTGGCTGTTGTAGTCATTAAGCAAACTTTAAGGCTTTCATCAACCTCCTGAATCCCCATCTCTGAGTTCATTCAACTATCGCCCCGTTTTCTTTAGCCTCAATTAGATTGAAGGCAATTGTCCATATTTTAATGTGGAATCTGGTAGCAGAAGGAATACGTCAAATACCGGGTCTAAACATCCATCCATTTTTTGTTACTCTCTAGAAGGATTTTTGCTGGTAGCTTTTAGAATAAGTTTAGGTTTGTTTACAGACTTGCAGGGAGGCTTCAAAGGAATGTTGAGTTACTTACTTGGGCTTCATCTCTAATGATCTGCAGATTTGGGCCATTATGGTCCCTTTACTGGGACGTCAACACGCAAAATATTTCATTGAAATTTTATAGTCATTCAACAGTCAACTACCTTCCTTTGCTTGATTGCCATTGTAGGTTTTTTCTTTTGTATACTTTCATCTATGATTTTTAATACCTTCATGCTCTGTGTCATTACCATGGAAGGTATGATATTTTTTTTAATGAGGTCATCGCCAAATATATCAATACTATAGCAAATCCAAGGTCATAAAAGAGAGGTTAGAGTTGGTTGAGGAAGGCTGTGAAATTACTCATTGGCCAATATTAATGATCAAATAAAGGATTTAACTTTTTGAATAGTTTTTTTTTATGGGCAATCTGTAACATCCCTCGTGTAGACCCCTGAATATGTTGTAAAAATTTTGAATAATGTTGTATTTGTCTTTTGGTGAGGAGCTCAAGGCCAAGGCCCCACCAGTAAGACCTTGTAATGGATACTAATTAAAGTCCCTTAAGGAACTTAAGGTTTGAACACAGCTCAACGATGAGCAATTGAACCCATGAGGGAAAAGAACGAAAAATGGCCAACTACTTAATATCAATCATAAGAAAAGAAAGGTCTAAGAAAATTTAAAAGGATAGTTACCTTAAGAACAAGGTCAAGGGGTTAACCGTAAGGTAGGAAGAACCAAAGAGGAAGACCATCCGAAAAAGAAAAAAATAACAGTTAAGAAGCTATATGCATTAGACATCTTATAAATTAAGGTAAAGATAAGAGTAAGCTCTTTTTGACATAGGTTTATTATATATATATAATTTGGTCAAAAGGAATATTTTTCTTTTATATATAATGACATAATTATGTCAAAGAGGAAAGATAGGATTAAGTCCTTCTTTGAAAAAGAATACATAAAATATGTCAAAAGTTTCAGGATACATTAATTTCCTTATGGACATAAGGAAGATGGGTGGAGTCTTGTTGACACGAGAAATTATATCTTAAGAAAAAGAGTGATGGGTCAAACCTTCTTATAAAAAGAGACGAGAATGAATAATTATTATTGTTTTGGGGAAAGGAAGGAATTTAAATTCTCCCGGCTGAAATCTGGGCTGAATTAAGGAGAGGTTCAGTTTGAGTAAAGGGAGTAAATCATCCCTGAATCTAGACTGTCGTGACCAAAGTTTAGTGGCTGGAACAGTTGCTTGAATTCATGCCTTAATCTTGGCATGAATTAAGGGGGGGTTTTGAAAGGAAGTAATGGCCTCACAGTTGTGACCTTTTAGTGGTGAAACGGTCGTTTTGACCGAGGCCTTATTTAATAATGGACTCGGTAGAGGAAAGGGGGGAGTCGTGGTAGGAACGCCTATGAGGAAAATTCATTGGGCATTCAGGAAGGGGGAGCATAACTACTGGGGAAGTCCATCTTGGGAGACCTGCGCTGGAGCGATCGATGCGTCCCGCCATCATGTGGTTGTAAGTCTCGAAGTGCAGGTATTGTCATATCGTGCTCACCACCTTATGATTTATTTCACCAGGATGTATCACACCATCAAGACGGTATGAAATCTTCCCTTGTATGTTTTGAAGTCTACAAATTATACCATCTTAGTCGTTCCTATTTTAGGGTACCTTTTGATAGATCTGGAAGGATCATAAGCAGGCCAGTGTTACCATCTCACTAGCTGGGTATATCGGGGTTGCACATATATATATGCACAATGAAGGTTGCATAGGTGTTTTCCCAGCGTCGGGTTGGGTCTGCAAATGAATGTGGAATTCACCATTGGAGGTGCAATTTCCATGAAGCCAGAATGCCATATTATGGCATCTGAAACTGAGTCCAGCACTACCAGGTTGCAATTAAAATAACCTTGGAAATGCATTTTGCAGACTATTGTTATATCTGCGTTGAGTTTTGTATTATCCCGATACCTTGGAGGTGCGATTGACCAGGATCAAGGCTGCCATATTATGGTGTCTGCATTGAGTCGAGCTCTATCAGGTTGCCATTAAAATAACCTTGGAAATGCCTTTTGTAGACTATTGTTATATCTGCGTTGAGTTTTGTATTATCCCTATGCCTTGGAGGTGCGATTGACCAGGATCAAGGCTTCCATATTATGGTGTCTGCATTGAGTCGAGCACTACCAGGTTGCCATTAAAATAACCTTGGAAATGTGTTTTGCAGACTATTTTTATATCTGCGTTCAGTTTTGTATTATCCCGATACCTTGGAGGTGCGATTGACCAGGATCAAGGCTGCCATATTATGGTGTCTACGTTGAGTCGAGCACTACCAGGTTTCCTTGGAAGTGCGATTTTTGTAGGAGGGTGTAATGTTTGGATGTTTTTTCGTTTTCTTTCCTTGTCTTGAATTGAACTTGGAGGTGTGTTTGCCAAGGAGCAATATTTCCCATGTCATGGTGCCTGCGCTTAGGCGTTTCCAGGTATACCTTGGAAGTCACGATTCACCGAGGGGGTAAAATGGCTGCATGTTGGGTTTTGCTTGTTGAAGTTCTACATGTCATCATGTGACTTGCCAAAATAATAAGACCTGTGTGTTAAAGGAAAACATAGCCAAGATCTGATTTAAAGTTGCTCTAGTTTCTTAAATCGGTAGTACCATATTTCTTTACTGTTGAATTAAATGGCAGAAGTAATTTTTTCAAAGACATGAAGTTTCTATGCATAAACTTAAAAGGAATGATGGGTAGTGTTATATAATTGAATTAAGTCTATGTGCAATAACTTAAAAATGTAACCCTCTTGCTCTGAAGAAAAGATAGAGATAAGATAAGTTAGCGCCTGATACTTAGCCCAGTAACCCCCCAAAAGAAAAGAATAAATGGGATTCTAAATAGAAGATCCATCGGCTTTTAAGTAAACAATTGTTTACCTTAATTGGTGAAGTCTAGGTAAAAATTTTCAATCACGCATACACCTGGTTGTTCTGTTTGGTAAGGGTGTCAAAAATGTTGTTACCGTTTGGATTGTTGCTACTGAACTAAAATTTATAGCTGCGATCTAGGACTGTTTTTGTGCCAAAGTCCACTTATTCGCAAGGCATACCATATATCTATAATGTTACTTAAATCTTGCACCTGCTATATACCAGATTTATCAATTAATGATGTGGGGCTGATGCATTGATAGGAATCTTGAAATGATTCCGGAAGAAGTTGTTTAATAAATAAATAAAAACCCTTGTGGTAGCTTGATAACAGCAGTAATAGCTCAGTAGAGAGGAAGCCTATGTTCTTCCATTTGAAAGAAAGTATGGCAACTATGATGTTGCGGATTGTAACTTTTAATGAAATAAAATGTCGCAGGTATGTGACACCTTTTGGTGGACGTAACCCCAAGGTTGGGGTGAACCACGCACATCTTTGTCTGTCTTCTTTCATGTGTCTGAATGTTTTTACTTTCCTCACCTTTTTGTGTACATGTGATGCTGTTCTACAACCTTGACTATGGATTTTTCTACTATAGAGGATAATGAAAAAGAGTTATCATAATATTGCTGGTTCACATATAGTATTGTTTTAATTGCACTATGATGATGAACACGCTTGCAGATCAATGGTTAAATGTGTTGTAAAGATATGATTAAAAGTGCATCTCATACGATTCTCTCACCTTCCTTAAGAAAGATCCATACTGTTAGGCGAGGGATAATTTAATACATCTAATCATTTGAATTATTTAGGGGATTACTTGATCGTAATTAGCATGTTTGGTGTTGCATCTGCAGGATGGATGTAGAATTGTCAAATGATTATTTTACAGTACGTGTAGTTGGATTTAACAAATTAATTGAACTTGTTACATTGGAAATGCCATGTGAAATCTGTCGCTAACATATTTTCCCATTTTAAAGTAATAGTGAAAGAAAATAAGGAACGTTTATTCCCCTTTCTACCCATAATGGCATAGAGGCACATGAGTTATTTTACACAATCTTAGGATTAGGATAAGCACAGATTATTTTTTTGCAATTACTTGACTCCCATTGGGAAAAATTCTAGGTTTACTGAAATATCATATGCTGCATATCAGTAATAACTCCAATACTCTATTTCTTATATTGCTGTCCATTGGATGCCCTGACCAGTATGGTAATCCCTATTCCCATGCAGCATCAATATATTCAACTAGTTTTGCTGTCCATGAATTAATTGCAATCAAGGGCAATCTAATAATGCTAGACAAAGACATTTGAGATTTCTAGTTTCTGTGTGAGATAAGTTTGAAAGATATGCTTCCGGATTATCTTTGTGAGATGTTTTCATATCGACATTTTGAACCCCACCTAGGATTATCACAACAATAGACTGAACTGTGAGAAAGATAGTAATTAGAAGGTTCAATAAATACCTATTAATTTTGAAACGCGAGAAGTCATATATCCTCTTGAACACATCCTCTACTCAAACTTGCACTCAAAATTGAGTCAGACTCGTACCCTTATAACCATCACTCATTTTAAAAAGCCTGATGGTATACATATAATAGTGCTTGGTATATGTATCATTCCTTTTTGCAATAGGTAGATCTTCTCATCCCGGGGCTTATAGGTTGCATCTTACTAAACATAACAAGTTGCATATTCAACTATCGCCCCGTTTTCTTTCACCCGAATCCGAATCGTCATCTACATTGAATAACAAAATGTGTATCGAAATTGATATCCCATAATCTCATATATAATATAATGCGAATGGGAATCAAAGCCAGCCATGGTAGAGACAGCTTTATATCTGCCCCCCTATTTAAGCAGAGCTGCTATGTTGAAGGGTAGTTGGTGAAAAAAAAATCATTTATATGGAAGAAAAAAAACTTAAATTGGAGGGCAGTCACACTGTAAAACATCACACAATTTAATTGACATGCAAAATTTCTGCCTCATAATTTATAATTTACACAGGAAATAGCTACTAACATCACTTGTGACCTGTAATTTATCAAAGTTCAACTATTGGCCCAAGCATTCCTTGCCTATTAGATTTTCTCAAGCCCACACCAGTCATTTTCTTAAATTACATATTAATTTGGAAGTTTATCATGATTTAAAATATGTCCATGAGATAAGTAATTTCAAAAAACTGTTAAAAGTAAAAATCATTGTCCAAGCCAACAAAAAAAATAGCAAAAATTAAAAATAAAGGGACCTCTGCTTTTATTTATATCACCTTCTTTAGACCGACCAAAATAGTCATAATTTGTGCTGATGATCCCAATCATAGTGTACTGATGATCTTATTCATGGAGCATTCAACGAGGGAAGATGCAATGGAAGAGATCCCTGAGTCTTGAGGTTATATATAAAATGAAACAGAACTACGAACCCAAATGATCTAACAACTAAGATAATTGCATTATAAGAGAGCGAAATAAGTAATTGAACTGAAACATAGGTGGAATACAAAGAATGAAGATACCATACCAACAACTATAGTTTGCACAAACTCCAACTAAGCTCTCAGAAACCAAGGATGGCCTACAAGTTGTCAAGAGATACTTGCTTCACTTTAATTTGTTAGCACTACATAAGATTTAAGTAAGCATAGACATTTAAAGCACAAGAATAGTTTGCAGATTACAACACTTCAGGAATAGAAAAATTACATTTGTAAATGTAGCAGAAAACATTTGTCAAAAGTTCTGAGAGCAAAGAACACACTCACATCCACCCTTCTGATGCTGGGAATACAAAGGCCTGTGTTGAGGTGAGTCACGAGTGCTACAATTTTTTTTGATTGCATTTAAGATGATGCTTTTTAGGCATACCCACCCTGTAGGTTTAGAGGCTACTTAGGCCAATATTGAGGTGACTGCCATTGTTTTGTCAATTGAATTTAAGATAATGTTTTTTTAGCAGCGAGTATAGTTTTCTCTAGGAACATTCTAAGGTTTCCTGATTTTGAGCCGCTCAAATGGGGTTTAAACAAAACTCCACACTTATTAGATTCCTATGTTAATTTATGTTATATGTGAGGTCCGCATTGACCATAGCATTTAAAATGTGCAGTTATGAATTGAGGCATGCTCAGCTCACATACTCGCGAAAGTGCTAGTGGTAAAAGTCCACTAGCTCATCTCTGCATGTCTTGAAGCCTCAGTGCAAAGATAGGAGGCAAACATTGCGTTGCTTGGTCTTGTTGAATCCTTGTTGCTATGTATCTCCTTGCTCCATTAATCTAGGGTTTTCATGCCTTTTGTTTCATACATTATCACTGACTCCTTAGTTCATACACTTTTTCTCATGTTACAGATGTACACAAAATACTACATAGAAGTTAACATCATTAGTGGATCCTAATATACATCCTTGTGGGGCTATATGTTTGAACTTAATATACAGCCTTGTATATTCATAATTTAAAAGGATGGACTAAATATACAGCCTTCTATTTTTTAACAGATAGAGAAGGTAAAGCAAGATGACTATCTATCAGATCTAAGTAACATTCTGGACCAACTGAAGGATATGGCTATTGACATGGGCTAGGAGATAGGAAGGTTTTCCCAAGTCCATATAATATCTCTTCTTGTTAAAAACTTTAAGATGCCTTTCAAAATATTCCATAGAAGTCTATATTGCTTTATTTTTCTCATGACGATGTTCTAATTCTACACTCAGTTTTCTCTTCGTGCATTCTAGTATGTATGTTATTAATAATGTTCAAACATTTCATGCCTGAGATGTTGTGCAGACAAAATAGAGCAATAGATTATCTTGGTTATGATGTATCAGAGCTTGGGCTTCGAATCAAGGAAGAAAATGCACACAGTCGTTGCTTGCTTGGCAAATGACCCCATTGCATTCTAGATTGGGAATCAATGTAGCTCCCATGTAGACCCCGGATTCTCAATCATTACATAAGGACTCAAAAAGAGAATCATGTCACTTAAAATAATTGAACCTAAGTAGAGAGAGTAACAAACATTCCTCCCAACTACCCAAACTACATCCAATGAACACATTTAAAATCTTCTTTTACACAATCATTCCATCCCATAATTAAATCAATATATTTATTTATTTTCAATTTATAAACTTAAATTAATACTTTTACACCATCATTCCATCTATTTTATGAAATAAAATAAGTAAAGCACTATTTTTTTTCCCGAGTTATCATTGTTATGACATAAGGTCTATGTACTCAAAACAATTTAGTGGATACACCATCATACTAAGTATTTGATGAGTAATGATCATGGTACTACTCAAAACACAATAATATCAATGTACATTTAAATAAATTATAAGCAATGAGCATTCCATATATTCTAGAAGACGAACTACATTCACTGCATAATTATGAAACCAATATTTTGCTAGTTTGTCTTTGTAGTACAAAGTACTTGACTTAAAACATGAAATTTTAATACCTTTTCACACATTATAACACATTATACACTTTAAAATATAAAGAAATACAATTTAAAATATAAAGAAATAGAACTGGTAAATTCTTCATTTCCAATGAGTTTTAATTTCATTTAACTATAAAAATCATTAAAAAAAATTAAATTTAAATGTTCATCTCACACGCTTAAAAATACATAAACAGATTATTGAACTTTTAAAAGATATAGAAATTTAACATTTCTACACAGTTTCCTAAGCGAAAAATATAATAACAAGGTATAATACATCCCAAACTAAAATGGGAAACTTAAAATATATGAGTTTAACATCATTGCACAATTCCTTATGTGAGAAATAGGTATATAAAATCCAGAATATATTTTATACATTTGACATTAAAATTCATTGAAAATACATATATAAATCCATATAAGTAGCATTGGATTTTTTGAAGAATCTTGGTTAAGTACACGAAATAATTTGTCTTTGACACATACAACTCGTGAAACTGTATAATTCTGCATAATTTCAAATTGGCCCCTGCTCTTGTCAGCCTATCACATGGATGTTACAGAAGAGAGAAAATCGACTGCTATCCTTGAAAAATGGATTCTCCTGCACAATCTATAAGCAAAAAGCAAAAACAAAATACCACTCTAAAAAATAAATTAAAAAGATATGTAGCATATCATCCTGAGAAAAATAATGGAGAAATCCTAAGACATATACAAAATAGAAGATAGAAGTTCAAGCCTCTCCGTCACACAAGATTTCATTACTCGTCTGGAAAGCCCTGGATGGTATAAGGTAAGGTCCAAATCTGCTGCGGAATCAATCAAAGGCAAGAAATTCACTAACTCTCAAAAAAGTGCTAAAGAAAAACTATACTTTGTATTGTGGTCCTCCTGAACTGAAAGTGTGAATGGTAAATGAAATGATATCAGCAGCAAATGGGGCACTGAATCAAGCCATTCTCATTACATTCAGGGCACCTTACAAACAGGTTATCCCCGGTCACAAGCTTGCAGCTTCCACTGCATTCCAAGCAAGGCACAAATCTGACTACATACCATCAACTATAATTTGCACAAACCCCAAATAAGCTCTCGAAAAACAAATACGGCCTACAAGTTTCCAAGACATAATTGCTTCACTTTAATTTGTTAGAACTATATACGATTTAAGTAAACATAGACATTTAAAGCACAAGAAGAGGCTACAAATTACAACAATTCAAGAATAGAAAAACTACACGAGAAAAAAATTGTTATTGAGTGAATGCAATTTGCTTATTTTTATGAGACAACACCAGCATAGTTATACTGTAGTATATAAGACAAATTTTCAATGCCAACAACAATACTGCAATTCTGAATAATTACTGTAATTCTGTATTAGATCATTTTCTCTTTAACAGACAAATCAGGGATGGTTGTGGAAGAAATGAAATATTTTCAACAAAGTAGTGTGCTAATCAATTTTAGGAAAAATAATGAAGAATTTGATGCAAATTTTGAAGTAGTGTGCTAATCAATTTTGGGAAAAAGAGTGCAAAATTTGATGCAAATTTTCTGTTGATCAAATATGGGAAAGCTATACCCAAAGAATATCAATTTACCGGGCATTTTAGAACCCATGCACATTAGCAGAATTGTAAGAAAGCATGAAAAGTTGATCAATATGAAAGCTATTATTTTTTTATAGTAATTCTAAACATTTCAAACCAGCACAGTTATTTTTTAATAATTTATACAAAATAAAATTTGGATAATTTTTGCTAAATGAAATTAAAAATATATATATATTATTTCAATTTACATAACCAGAAACTAATGAAAATACAAAAATATAACATCTTAGAAAATTAAAATTTGAAAACAATTTTCATTTTAAACAACAGAAAATTTACAGAGCTATTAATCTATAAATTTACATTTCAACTAAAAGATTTAAGCTAAAAGATTTCTTGAGAAAACTAAGGATCGAGAAAACACTACACTTCAATTTCATGCATTTTAATGGATGGCCTGAAAGTGGAAATATATGAAGTTTGAATCATTCTTAATTGTCATCAAAACATTAAAGTATACATTATATAGTAACAAATCTTGCAACCAACAATGGTAGATTTTGCACTGATTTTACAACTGTAAAAAATGTACCAAAAAATGTATAGTGTCCATGCTACAAAATCATTGTATGCTGGTATTTCAATTTCTAGTAGTGTAGCTTGATTGTATCAATCCAATTCAGGAAATAATGTCAACCTTGTTCTCCTTACTAATGGTGTTTGTGTAACATGAGAGACATCACCTGAAAATACACATACCAAACAATTAAAAATTATAATGTTTCACAAGTAATCCAACAAAACATTAACCTCATAGAAAAACAAACCTATTAATAGATTCACGGTTGGAAGTGACTCTAATTGTGATTGTGTAAGATTGATCGGTGATGGTTGAAATGAATTTGATTTTTTTTAATGCAATTCATATGCCTTGCAATCCTTTGTGGTGTGGCTCGCAAAACACGTTCTCCCCCTGTCAATATATTACAATTATAAGCTTTTCTATGTTCTTTGACTCCATTTGACGTATTTTAGTTCAAATAATAACACAAATATTACCTCGAGCAATTGTTGTTGACCTCTTCTTTGCATACATTGTCTCTAGTTCCTCTTCAAGAGATTTCTTCTTCGAACAAGCTCCATCTGCTATTGGAAAATTATATTGTGTTGCATAAGCATTGGAAATGATTTTGGAAGCATTGTCATGACCTTGAATGAGTGTAGTGTTCATGGAGGAAACCAACTTGTGTTTCCTAGTGAAGGGGAAGTTTAAAGATTCATATTGTTCTACATCTGCATTCAAGTCTGGGAGCAACGGATACCTCTTTTGTCGTTGGAAAGACCCCTTTTTGGGGCTTAGAAAGCTTTTATTTCGCTTCAATGTGCGCTCATTATCATTATACTTAAACTCAAAATCATTTATGCATTGATTCTTCATTTCAACAACAAACTTGTCCACAAGCACCTCCATCAATAATTCCTTTGAAATAGAATGTGGAGGCTGCATCATTGATTCTTGGATCTTTTTGTTGCATCTATCAAAAATCTCTTGGCATCTACCAAGATCAGAGTTATTAATTTCATTGATGATAGGCTCCTTAGTTTCATTTCTTGCATTTGACATGTTTTGGTCATCAACACTGTCATAATCATGTTGCATGATTGGAGACCCACTATTTGTGATATCAATATCAACATCAAACTTAGCTAAATGATTGATGTCCATAGAATCGTTAATGTCTCCACGCAACATGCCTATTTTAATGACATGCTCACAAAAATTGCCTTTCATAGCCCATAGGCAATCACAAGAACTAAATCCTTGATCTGAATAAATCACAAGATATGTTTTCAAAGACAATTGACTTTGCACCCAATAGGAATTTTGAATATTAGCATGTAGAATACAATGATGGTCAGGAATAATTTTGGCTTTCTCCATAGATGTCTCTAACATATGCTCTAACTTGTAGTTATTTGCAAAACCATCTTTTTTTTGACGAGCAATGTTCCAATAATACAACTCAACACTTTTGAGGAGAGTGTAGATAAACCAATCCATCCGTCGTGCGCACTTTCGTCTACGGTCATTTAAGAATATTGTTTTTAAAAAGCAATGATAACTTTCAATGGCATTGTTTGTCTCTTGGTTAGCACGACGAAAATTTCGATAACCTTTTGCCCACATATCTACAAGAAATGTATACAATTATGAAATTTGCCATATTCAAGAAACAAATAATTTTGCTACAAATTTAATAGATTCTTACGAAATTTTTGGTCTTGCATCCAATTTCTTGAAAATTACTCCAAGAAACGCTTCTCATTTGAAAATTCATCATATAAATGATTCAAAGCTTGGATAACAAACTCTGGATCATGGAAATTATTCATGATTGCACCTAATGCTGAAAACATTTTCCTTCCAATTTCCTCACAACTAGCCAACTTGTAAACATTCTTTAACCAATCTCTTTTAACATGCCATACACATAATAAAACTCGACAACTGACAATGGATCTGCAACAAGAAAAAACATTTATATCAAATAAACAAATTAGTAAATTGAAAAAAGCATTGACACATATGAGTACTTATTATCCAAACATAATACCTTATTGCATTGATTTCAGCCAATGCATCATTTGTCATGAATGCGTTCACTGTCCATTCAAGTTTAAGTTGTCGACCTCTATCCATGAGTTTTGACAACCATAATGAGATGTGAGAAGACCTATTTCTTGATGACACGACCCATGCAATTGGGACTCCACTTTGTTGCTTGTCAAATATGAGTAGAGTGTACAATTGATACTGCATCCATACCATTGTAAATATTAAAGATGATTAAATAAAAAATAAAAATAAAGTGCATATACATATGTGTCGATAATTAAATAAATACTCACCCCGTATTTGTTGGTGCTAAATGTGGAATCCATTGCAATGATACTATAATGTGAGTATTTCACCATATTGCGCAACATCCACTCTGTTTGAATACCAATGATAAATGGTATGTCATCACCCTGAGGCCTTTGGTAGAAAAAGAATGACTTTTTCTCTTGTTGATACCATAAGTTAACACTTATTGAGTCATTCTTATTGAGTTGAAATTTGGATTTAGCTAGTCTATTGAAAATGTTCATGACATCTCTTCCTGTCAAAAAGCTATCTCGGTCACTTTTTGAATCCATGTTGAATATACCTTCTCGAACCTCCAACATGTGTCGCTCACAAACCATGTCAATAGACAATCCCATGTCATATAATGCCTCAACTGACAACACCATTTCTCTTGAAATACGAGGTGCATACATCGCCCTTGGATCAGCTGATCTATCAATCTTTCCATGGCATGGCCAACCATTTTTATCCTCATGTGTATCCATATTGTATGTAATTATGGCATCCCTTGGTCTGCCAACTATTTGCTTAATAATGAAATGACATTGGCATCCTCTCTTATGAACATAGCGTTGCCTTCTTTGGGAAGGTTTTGGTGCATTCCTATTATTCTTTTGGTCCATAAGAACACCAATATCTATGTACATTTGCAAATTTTCCAAACACAAAATTTAGTAAACTCATAAAACAAAATACACAATAAACAACACATGTATCACAATAAATAGGCTTACTCACATTGAATATTTATTGGAAGTGAAATCTCTCTCATCAAGGTCATCCTTCACAATATTTCTCCTTCGGAAAAAGCTACATGGTGCATCTAAATTGATTTCCTCCCCCTTGATGAAATCTGGAACTCTGGAATATGGAATTATTGCAACACGGTCAACAGATTTGTCCTCTTTTAGAACTTCACTCCATCTCATATCAACACTAGAAAAAATGTCTTTCTGAGATAGATCTTGTACTTCTATATCCATAATAAAACTCCACTTTTTCTTTCAGACCATCCTCTTTGGTATTCTCTCGAAGAACACTACACACATGTTACATATTGTGCTTTCTAGTATTTTGGATAAAACTACAATACAAAATTAAAAACACAAAAACCATTTGAAATCTGAAGATTGTGGTTGGAACTTAATTTTAGTACATGAGAAACTTGTAAGAATTATAAAATAAGAATTTAATTAAATAAATAATAATGAAAATATTAATAAATATGATAATTACATATATATTTAAAAATATAAAATATAAAATTGCAATTTTCAATCACAAAGAGGTCATAAACATTTGTAAATTAAAAAAACATAAAACCCTAAATACAAAAATTAAAAACCAATTTTGAATTTTGAATCTTTTGTTATCTACATATTAATTAAAATACACTTTTTGCAGAGAAAAAAGAGTTTGTTAAATGTATGACTTATGAAAATTCTATTAAAAAAAAGTTTAAAAGTTAAAAAATTAATACGGTAGAAACTCAAAGCAGCATGAGCAGAATGATGTCTAAGATGATCAGTAGTTTTGGTCTATGAGATGATTTGCAGCAAACCATCTACGTCTTAACTGCCTTTAAAAATTACTTAAATGTCTAAAATTTAGCGTTTAAATATTACTTAAATATCTAAAATAAAATTTAGCGAATGTCTAATATTTAGCATTTAAAAATTACTTAAATATCTAAAATAAAATTTAGTGAACCAACTTGTCGTTATTTTTTTTTAACGAAATTTAATAAACAACCCATAATCCGTATTACGGAAGCAGTCTATGTAAAAAAATAGGATTTCTATAATCCCTATTATGGAAGCATTGATATGAACAACTCTATTTGCTAACAACAACAACTCAGTACGAGGACATCCAAATTACATACAGACAACTTGTTGCAGGATCGACAATGGAGCCCTGGTGGACGGGGAGTGGGATATGCATTCACCAAATCGCAGTACCAAGGAGTACCAACTATGTGGCAGCTGCTTGCACCTTCGACACACTCCAGCAAACAGCCGTTGCCTCTTTCAATTGTGATGTTGGAGAGCAGTGTAACCTGAACTCTTTGGAAGATACTCTTTGGAAGATGCAGAGCGCGGAAGATGCAGAGCACAGAGAATGAACTCAAAACTCCAAAATAGTTAAACCTGAACTCGAAAATAGTTGAATGAAATCAGAGATGGGGATTCGGGAGGTTGATGAAAGCCTTAAAGTTTCCTTAATGACTACAACAGCCAAAGCAGCGCTGCAGTTTGATATGGACATCAACATGTCAGGCCAGGCCTAGCAGCGGGGTCGTGACAACAACAACGCTCAGTTATGAAGTGGTTTTGTGAAAATCCGGTTTGAAGAAAACGAGGCGATTTGGTGAACGCATATCCCACTTCTTCTCTTCATATCCCTCTGTGGCATCTAGTCGCTGCAAAACCTTTATGCAATACACAACACAAAATTTAAAGAACTACAAAATCAATAGCAAACATAGGGCACTTGTACTCAGTCAACATTTGTTTATAGATTTCTCTTGAATGTAATCTGATGTGGATCCATCCATGGTATCAAACCATGTAATGGTGACACACAATAGTTGTGCTTCTTAGGGATGAAGCATTGGTTGTTGCACCTCCTTATGTGGTTTTCAAAATGGTGGTTGTGGAAAAAGGGGTGACCTAAGTGCTGGATATCCAAGTTCTCCATGCTGCCTTGAATAAGGCTAACTACTTAGTATCAACAAGGCAAAGCACATCCATAATAAAACCCAAACCGATGTCGTTGAATGTCCTCTCATCCCAAAACTGGTTGGCACCTTGTATGTTTAGACAAGTCAGATTGAATCTTATTATGTTCTATATAATTGAACATTTATATAATTGAACATTTTCAATTAGGTACTCACAAATCTATCAAGCAACCTATCCTGCATAAAGCATGCAGCCACAGGTTGATTAAAGAAACATACATTCTGTGGATCTCCTTAACACCACATGCAAGAAAACAAGAGCTCGATGTATGACACCGTGAAGGCACCAAGCAAACAAGAAATGCGCAAAGACCATTAATCCTCCAAAGGAAACAAAATAACTATAAGGTGGAAAGCATTTTTCACCTTTAATATATCTTTAAACCTATGAGCGTTTTTCGCTTTTTAATATATCTTTTTCACTTTTTAATATATCTCTTAACTTGTGCGAAACCTTGCTGGTTCTCCATGTTTCTGTTCCAAACATTCCAGAACTCCACATAATTCTCTCTCTTGTCCGCAAGATGGGTTTCACACGATTACTGATATGTAATTTTTAATGGTACGATGGATTTCACGTCATAGCAGATGTATAATGTTGAATCAGTCAAGGGTCCCGTCCAATGGCACATGGCAGCACATCACAAACAAAAGTCAAGGATTGAAAAAATGCAGTTTTAGGTCGAAAATGGTAAAAGCTAA
>LPNX010838480.1:15404-42305 GCA_001517045.1 Pseudotsuga menziesii | reverse complement strand
CATAATCCATAGATGCATCTATTCGTGACATCAAAACATGCCAATGCAACCGCATTTTTTACGTTTGTTAGTATCCTTTGAAAAATGGATTGCTTTGGATCTTGTCCATTGTTGACGAAAATATGTCTAATGTAACAACTTTTTTGAAATATTTCCATAAAATCTTAAGAGCAATGTTACCTACATACACCATTTTATCTCTAACATGGGGTAATTGACCAAGGTTTGTGACAAAAATTATTGATCTTTTACCAAATGGAACGCATTTCTTCTCTATAAAAGCTTCACGTAAACATGAATCAATTTGCACGAATAACATTGGACCTATGAAGCTCATTTCATAAATGAAAATACATTTAACATATCACATTTCTTCTTCGAACACAAAAAGTGCTTGACCATGTAAAGACTTACATTCTTTAATAGGAATTCTGAGGGATGAGTAAATTGTTCTAGCTCGTATATTGAAGGAAGCTACTATAGTAGGTTCTACTAATAGCAGAGGGGATCTCCCATTAGCCGAGTGCAAGCTAAATTCTTCTGAGATACAGTGTATAAGGTAGGACTTTCGAGTTACTGTAGTTTTGTAGGGGGGACCTCAACTTGCTAGGTTCTCTTCGTCTTGGATCAGGGGGTTTTCATTAGTTTCATTGCGATCTATGACTACTTCATTTTACTATCTTGTATGTGCAAATCTAATATGATTGACGTTTTCTCATGCACGGTAGGGGTGCTTTGATGGCTTGGAGCTTGCATATGCCATAGAAATCACGGGGATCTTCCATGATTGATCGGGATAGATAGAATCGTCACTGTTATAGACTTCTACAAGCTTATCTAAGTAAGATCCACAGGTAAGTTCTTCTTTTCTGATCTTATTCCATTGTACCTTACTGAAATTTAACTATTTTTCTCAAAACGCCTAAACCATAAAAACCTAAAAAATCAAATAATTAGGGAACCATCCAATATTTTCCTAAACCATTTTTGGGTTTCATAGATTGGGCCTCCCCCTAAATAAATCAACCAGAATACTGGTCAAATTCGTCATAGTTTGACCTAGATCTGATTTTTCAGCAGAAAACTGCATAACCCCCCCTTCTGAAAATTGACCTACCAGGGTTTTGAGTTTTTCTAAATTAGGACTTCACAAATGGATAGATCAGGTCTTGGGAAATCCAAATCAACCCCAACGCTGTCAAGAAGCTCAACAGTTTGACCGGGATCTGAAAAATAGACTCAAACTGCCTTAGCACCCTCACTAAAAAATTTCCTTTTCTGAAAATATGTTTCTCTGAAATATGACATCATAGCATGATAGATCGGGTCCCAAGAATCCCAGAACACCCTCAACCCTTTCCTAATTCCTCCTTGTTTGCCCTATATCTGAAAACCTTAGTTTTTTCAGCCTCCTAGCCCATCATGAGATTTGGATCTTTCTAGATCTAATTTTTCTATTGTTTTCTTGATTTGGGATTGTAGATAAAGTCTTCCTGATCTCTTCTCATCCACAACATTGAGCCATCATATTTGTCTTCCTAGGACCTAGCGATAGCCATCTACTGAGTTGGGTTTCTTATACCTTGGCTTTTCTCGACCAATCACTTTCTGGGTTCGTAGATCAAGTTTTTTTCCAAGTGGGTTTCTTGAAATGTTGTGTTAGTGCTGACTCCGTTGCCCAAAGCATACAAAGCACTCATCTCCAAGCTAGCACTGCCCTTAGGCTCTTAGCCTTTGCCATCTACCAACATTCACTCATAGCTCAAACACCTTTTACTAAGTCTGATTTCTAGGTACTGGATAGTCCCAGCTTTGTTTGTGCTTGCCTTGTTATAGTTACGTGTCCCAAGAAAGTTGCTAGCACCTAAACCCTAGAGCTAGGGTTCCCATTCACCTTGCACCTTAAGTACCCTAAAGCCCCATATGATCTTCTTCTGGTGTCTAAGTTTGATCTCTCATGTCGGGAGCAGATCTGGGTATCCCCCATTGTTGTCCTAGACTAGGATAACCTAAAGTGAAGGCTGCCTTGATTGGTGTGAAAACCATCCATTTGGGAGTCTAGGCAGTCGTGGTTCCACCCCTTACTTGCTTGCCCCTCTACCATCCATTTTGGATTCACCTCAAGTAGGAAACTACAAGGCGGGTGATAACACATCTGATCTGAGATCCAGAATAACTGAGTCAACCTGATAATCTCCGATCTAGATGTTCATCCTCATCTCCTTGCATGTATTCTTCTTTTGCAGGGAGCTCGCAGCGGAATCCTTCAATGTCTTATCTCGGTGGTACAACAAGTTCTCAATATCGACAACGACTTTGGGATCCCTTGCTAGTGACAGATAACTCTCAAAGAATTGTTGCAGGGTACCATGCTGCTACAATGGCCTTGCCTCTGTTGATGGATTAAAAGCAGACGGTATTGCGATAATAGGTAACTTACCTTGAATTCTCCGGATTGCATGCTTGGCGTCGAAGAAGGTGTCCTTCTCTGTCACAATATCAAATGTTATCTTTTTCTTTCCAGTGAACCGAACTTGCTAACGGGGTCTGTCTTTTCCCATTGTCGTAGCGACGTGAATAAAAACCCCAATGTCGACATCCTTAATTTATGGTTCGGCTTGAATTGTTGCAACCATCGATCCTTGATTCAGGTTTTGGGCTTGATTCAATGGTGGGTTCTGATTCAACGACGGGTTCGTCGACTAATTCTGAGTTTGTGGTAGGATCTGTAACAGGATTTGATTCTGCATCGCCAGATCATTCTACACTTGGAACGTTAGCTGGTTTTGAGTGTGTGCATTTTGTAACTAAGGAATGTTTCTAGCCTGCCACTTTGCAATCAACTAAGGGAAATTTTAAACATTATGCTCGCTAGACACATAGTCACTGTACACTACCCATGAGGACACTCTCTCTGATAGTTCGTGAAAAATCCACAGGTATATCACTGGATTGATTCTCGACCGAAGCCTCCACCTCATCCGTTGAATCCTCTGTGAAATTCTCCTCGAACCCCTCGTTGAAACTGAGGCTAGGCCAACTCTTGCTGCGGGTGGGGATTGGTTGCCGCTGTACATAGTCCATAGCTTGAACATATTGTGGCTAAGGATAAATGAGTGGTACCTGATTATGTTGTGGTCGTGGCACAAACTGTGGTTGTGCTACGAGCTGTGGCTGAGGTGCAAACTATGGCTGCAACATAAATTGTTGCTGTGGTTGTGAAGGAATAAAATGCATCTGGAGAGACGGTGTATACTGCACCTACACTATTGGCTGTCCCATCTATGCCTACGCTTTCATTACCTGAGGGTCTTCACATTTCACAAACTATGAATCATATGTTCATTCCTGGAGCATGACATAAGCTAAACAGGTAAGTCGATGTAGAATACATGTTTCTTTGTGGTGGTGGAGTAGTGCGCGGAGGTGTGGACATGTTACTCCTCAGGTTCGAGCCTGCCATTATTATGGGCGTAGCCTAGGCCTGGTCATCCTTGTCGTCACTTAAAGGTCGCTTTATCCTGTGTGTTTGTTCCTCACGGCATCGCACTTCGACTACAGCAGGACCTTCTCCTATCCTCTGCCTCTTCTCTCGAACCCTTGCTTCTCCTCTTGTACAACCACTTTTTTCCTCGGCGACCTTCACACTCTCACCAGAACTCATTCCTATCTACCCCTTACCTTTCCATGCATCTCCCCCCTTTCGTCGTAGTGTCTACATCCTCCGCACACTAGAGTTCCACTACTCTTAGTCCATCTTCAGAATACCTTTTTCGCAGACAAGCTGTTTAATAGATAGTTGTAGAGACAACAAAAATATATGTCGTGGTCCATTGAAGAACTCCCTTTCTGCTTCGGTAAATGAATTATTGGTATCAACTACAAACTCGGTAATGTAGACCTCTAGGATACTGTCCAAACATACCTCAACAACTCGCTATGCCTTGTTGTTTGTTTCTTGTAATTCCTGGATCATCTCTGGAGACCAAGATGTCGCCTCTTCCCCATGGAAGGTTTTCTTATTAGAAGAGAAATTCGCCAGCCACTCACACCAGATGATAGGAAACTCATAGAAGAACCATTCGTGAAGACCGTCGTGAATATATCTGTCCAACCAATTTCTCGTCGACAACTTCGGATTCTGATTTTCTGTTTCAATAAACTCTTGCAGTTTTAGACCAAACCACTCCTCGATCTCTGGTCGAGTCGGATGCCAAAACACATCCTCCTTTCAATCGCAACCAGGTCCCGACAATGCAACCATTTGTTGGAAAAAACCCACCAACCAGCGCGATCTCCCTCAACACCATCCTAGAGAGGTTTTACCTTGCCGAGCAACATCCGTAGAGTGGACAAAGTCTGACCCGAGATGTTCAAGGGAGAGTTGTTGGAACCAAGTTTCTAGAAGTAATAAAGGAAGATAGGGCATCCACGACTTTGAGAACATAACCATCAGATTGCTCTAAGTCACTCGACAGAACTAAGACAGATATCACAATTCATCTTCAAAACTACAGATCTATTGTTTACTTATGGCAGAAGTATCATCAATGCAGTATCATTCATAAAACAAATTTAATAATCATTCATCAGAATTACGACAGAATTAGGATAGATTCCATCGTCAATTTATGGAAGCAATATCAGTAAATCATAAACAGATTCAATACTCTTCTCATTGACATCGCAACAGAGAAAATAGGAAAATAGAAGAAAACATTTAGGCAACGATCATCATGTCGTATTAATTCTGCAGAATCGATAAAAAAAAGATAATTCTTCTCTACAGTAGGAAACCAATTACATCCCAAAATTCAGTATCTCACATAGAAAGATCGTAGATTGTTCAAAACAAAAGACTCATCAAGACCATAGAAATATCGCAACAGATTGGACTTGTCTCACGCTGACCATGATCATGATTCTTCTCCCCATCATTATGTCCTTACAATTGTAAAACTAGGTCTATATATAGGCTTGCGTCTTTACATCAAAGTTCCACTTCTAACTAAATTCTAACCACTAATGACCTATGTCCACAAAATGTGGTCAATTAATACATCAAGTATTCAAAAACGGTTATCCTTTCGCCCATCATGCTAATATGGCCTTGAGCAGCGTCGTGTGAGCTTACGCAACTCACTTACCCAAAACCCCTGCCAACAACAATACTTTGAGGCATTAAACAAAACAATGCTATCTAATCCTTTTTTGTGCCCACCCAATTACATGAAGGACTTTATATTGTATGTTGCTGCATACGAGTGGGTGGTTGGTGTAGTGCTAGTTTAGGAAGATGACGAGCCTCAGGAACAAGCTATATACTATCTCAGTTGTGTTTTGGTTGGACTTGAACTTAGATATTCACATGTCAGGAATCTGACTTTAGCGGTGGTCTATGTCGTCCGAAGGTTGAGACACTACATCTTACTGAAGAAAACTACTATTATTACGAACATAAATCCTTTCGAGTATGTGTTATCCCGACGAATAATTGGGGGAAAATTCAATAAGTGCATTTTCATTCTCCAAGAGTTTGACCTCGATTTTTAGTCTTCCAAGCATAACAAGTCCCTAGTATTCGCGGAGCTTATCTCAGAGTTCCTGACCAATGAAAGTGTACCGATAGAAGATGAGCCATTTCTGGATAAGCACATTTTCTTAATTTCAACTTTCGATCCTTGGTATGGAGATATCTTAGTGTATCTCCATACTTTGAAGTGTCCAACGACCTTCTCAAGGGAAGATCGATGCAAGCTAAGATTGAATGTAAAAAACTACCTCAGAATCGAATATACGCTTTATAGACAAGGGGTAGATTCTATATCATGTTGATGCCTCACCCATGAGGAGGCTGAGCTTGTCCTAAATGATTCTCACAACGGAACATGTGAGGTTCATTTATTTGGGTTGGCAACCAACCATAAGATCTTGTGTGCCGGTTATTTATGGCCCACAATCTTCAAAGATTGTATGGAAGCAGTAAAACGCTGTCATCTGTGCCAGCTTTACACCAAAAAAATGTAGTCACACCCTACTCCTTTTCCCATCATCATGGTAGGGCCCTTCACCAAGTGGGGGGTTGATTTCATGACATGCAACCCAATGTCTACTAATCACAATTATATCATTTTCGTTGGTGACTACTTTACGAAGTGGAAAGAGGTAATGCCTACCTTTAAAGCCAATGGTGAGATGATGACATAATTTATTTTCAATCATATTATTGATTGACCCTAACCATGGTAGTCATTTTCATAACAAGATGATGATAAAATTGGCCATCTGTTAGGTTTTAGGCAAGACCACTCGTCTTCCTTTTACCGAAAATCCAATGGACAAGTAGAGGTAGTCAATAAAACCTTGAAAACCATTCTCAAGCGAATGATAAATGGAAGTATGTCGAACTGGCACATCATGTGATACCCTACGCTTTGGGCATACGGGACGAATGTTAAGACTGCCATGGGTTTCTCAATTTTTTCCAGGATAGTTGAAAGACAATACATTTATTATTTTATTTTACTCTTCTAAGTGTTTTATTGAAAATAATTTAAATATAAAAAGTTTGTAGGTCTTTCTAGCTAATAAATTTTACTTTTCTAAGTGTTTTCTTGAAAATAATTTAAATATAAAATGGTAATTAATGTATCATGGACTTGTTTTAAGTGAATAAATCTATTTTTTCAATAATTCCACTTTTTATGGGAATAAGTTACCCAATGTGAACTTTACCATAGAACTTTTAGGTCAATGCTTTGGTCCATTCTAATAACTAATCACAATTTTTGAAAAAATAAGAAATCTTAAGACCATATTTAAATTCATACGAAACGAAGACTAGTGAAAAAGTTGATTTTTTGTCCACTTATTAACTAAATGATTTTACATTTACTAAAGCTGTAAATGTAACATCACAAATTCCAATCCCTATCAAAAATTATAGGGAAATTTTTTTTTTTTAACAAAATTCACCCTTTTTTTAAATTTTAATAAATTAAATAAATTTTAAAATGAAAATAGAGGCCCCTAGGTTGCACAATCAAACTCATATCATAAATAAATTGTAACTATAAATTAAAACAAAATAATCCACTAATGAATCTTATATAATATAGTTAAATAATTTAAATAATATTCTATTTCAACGAGAGAGAATAAAGTGAAGTGATCAATGAGATTGGTTGGCACAAAATGATGATTCTGGTTACATTTAATATGGTGATGTCAAACTATTACCTCTAATATCATGATGTCAAACTACTTACCAGTGAAATTTGTATTAAATATTTACATACCAATTCTTTTATTAATAAAAATTATACTGAAAATCAGTTATGAATAAAAAAATCAAAATTATACTCAAAATCAGTTATAAATAAAAAATAATATTTAATGTTGTAAATATCAAAATCAGTTAGGTATTTACATATCGGTTCTTTTACTAATCAAAATTATACTCGAGATGAGTTAGGAATAAAAAAATCAAAATCCGTTATGAATAAAAAATATTTAATGTTGTACATATCAAAATTTAGAGTAATCAAAATTATACTTAAAAATCTGTTACAAATAAAAAATTAATATTTAATATTGTAAATTAAGTTCACAGCATCTTCACCCTACCGATATAACGAACTTCCATTTTGTTGGCGTAAAATTTCTAGGGTTTTACAGATCAAGTCGAAACATTATATATAACTCTACCTTCATATTTTCAAATGCCTGGCTAGCTTCGCCTCTGCAGCTTTTGCTTAAGATCCGTGGAAAGCTTTCTGTAAAGCTAGGCCACGAAATAGGTGCGTTTCAAGTTCATCAATGGAGTTACTGCCTAAAGATCTCCTTCGAAAGTGCTTGCTGGGAGTGCCCTACACATGGCACGATAACCTAAAAGCTGTGTGTAGAAGCTGGGAGGGTATGCTGAATAGCATTAGATTCTACCCGAACAGAAACATATCTGGGAAGAGTGAGCAGCTCATATGCTTGCTTCACAAAGATCCAAAGGTTGTTGGCGATAAATTGGTAATAACCATATATGACCCTTTGAATGGCACCTTGAAGAGGCTCACTCCCATTGATGATCCCCACTTTACTGGATTATCCACAATGTCTCACTGCGTTGCTGTGAATCGAAAACTGGTTCTCTTTTCCGGAGAGTCTACCATGCAGAATGTATACATTTATGACTTTGAATCGGCAAGATGGAGCCGCGGAGCTGACATGCCTACACCTCGATCCTTCTTTGCTTGCTCTGTCTCTTCTTCCAGTGGACTTGTCTACGTCGCTGGCGGGTTTGATGAAAATTCCAACTCTCTGTCGGCTGCAGAAACCTATAACGTGGAGGAACACCAGTGGGAAGTTCTGCTTCCTATCAACGAACAGCACGGCGGAGGTTGCTACGGTGTTTTCTTGGACGGTAAATTCATGGTGTTAACGGCCAGAAGTGGAGACAGAAGTGTAGAAGTTTTCAATCCGAGTGCGGGAACGGCAGGAGCGTGGGAAGAGATGTGGAATTTCAACGATGATCTATGGAATAGTAGGGGAGCGGCTTCTTCTTCTGGCAACTTGTACGTCTTCAGTGATCACCATGTGATGATGTATGATCGTGAGAACAACGTTTGGAGTCTTGTGGCTGCTCTTCCCCAACAGAATTACTTCATAACGTGTGTTACAGAGTGGCAAGACTGTATTTTTGTAAGCGCATGTGATTTCACTTCCAAGAAGCCGATCTCTTATCTGTTTAACCCGTCAACCCGTTGTTGGATTCAAGTTATCGGTGATGAGGATGGATTTTTTGGCATCGTGGTAGCTGCAACAACTTTCAAGATTTGAATACGATTAGCAGTCCAGTTTTATCTAGAGTTAATTGTTGTCTAATTTAGAGTTGTCCAGCGCAACTTATAGTTAATTGTTGTCTAATTTAGAGTTGTCCCGTGCAACTTATTGTTAATTGTTGTCTAATTTGTTGTCCTGCGCAACTCTAAATTATTGCGTCACCCAGAATCATGTGGGCTCGCTCATCTCATAATTGTTGTCTAATTTAGAGTTGTCTGCGCAACTTCTTAGTCTTTGTAGCAGTCTGTGTGTCAATAATAAACTCATATATTTATGTGTCTTGATGTTGTATTTATGCTAAATCGTTATTAATACTATGCAGTCTATTCTCCTCTCTGTTATTTGGCCGTCATGAAATTGTTTCATATCAATAATCTGTAATTAATATCTGTAAACCACAACAAACTGAAATGAAAGAAGGTTAAATCGTTATCAATACTACGCAGTCTCCTCTCTGTTATTTGGCAGTCATGAAATTGTTTCATATCAATACTCTGGAATTAATAGATATATAAACCACATCAAACTGAAATGAAAGAAGGTTAATGGAAATTATGTAGAAAGCAAAAACAAACTGAAATGAAAATCGTAAATTACAGAAAGCTGAGAGTTTGTGATGAGCAAAGAAAGATAAGTAGGCTTCTCTGATAAATCTTCATTTGCTTCTCTATACCACGAGAGCTTTACAAGTTTTCCGGACCTCTAGATAACCATGAACTACATAGATCCACGTCATATCCAATTCAAAGTGGATTGATGAAAAATCTACATATAAATTAAACGCTCATTGGAACTATAATTGGATTGATGAAAAATCTACATATAAATTAAACGCTCATTGGAACTATTTTCAATATTGACAGCATGGAATGAATATTTATGTCATTAATAAATTTTTTGCTACTTAGAGTGATTGGTATCACAATTTTTTTATTACTAAAGAAGCCAATTTTTGAAATAAATGTGGAAATTTGTATTTCTATTTTCGAAATTAATTTTTGAAATAGCTCTGTGAATTTTTTTTATTTTTTATTTTATCATTTAAAGAGCAACACGAAATATATTTTCCTCCAGGTAAAATGCTGTTAAGAGAGACTCTTCAAATGGCTAAAATACCATCCTTATCCTAGATATCAGAGAGCAACACGAAATATATTTTTCTACCGGTAACTCTAATAGCTAAAATACCATCCATATCCTAGATATCAAAGAGCAACAGGAAATAAATTTTTCTACAGGTAAATTGCTGTTAAGAGAGACTCCTCTGATGGCTAAATCCTGAATCCTCCTCATGCTTCCAACCTACGCGAACCGGGAGGTATAAAATGATTTTCCCTAAAGTATAAAAGTCAACACAAACCCTTGTTAAGGTATAAACTAGCAACAACCATATATTAATATATATTTGGAATACCTCATAAGTATATATTTGAGATATTGTCAATGTTTTTTTTCTAAAAAAATCGGTAAAATATATTGGGTGTTCTTAACAGATTAATCTTATTAATATGGTTGCGGCCAGTAACCCCACATATACATATCTCCAAATATTAATTATATGAATAATACTGTATTATAAAAGAATATACATATTTAAATTTCCTATACAATCGTAATTGTTATAATGCTACATACCCAAAGAAATATGATGATTTTTTTAAGATGAATGCTAGTAGTAGTTCAAGGAATAAACTTTATAGTATTTGAATACATAGGAAAACATTGCAATAATGGATTGATTTTCCATTAAACTAGTAAAATAAAACAATTGGTATAAATAAATAATTTCCCTTACAATTGAAACAACTATAAATAATGCTCCATACACATTGAAATGCAAACAAGTTTCACTGTGAATGCTATGAATATTTGAGATATGAATATTCTAGAGATTGTACTCTATATTCCTTGAAAATATAACAAGCCATTGTGATAATGGAGAAATTATCAATCAAGGGACTAAAATATAAAATGTGGGAGTTAAATAGTTTTGCACTATAAGCTCAATGTAGCAAATATGTTTAATCATGAGTGAATACTCATAACTATTAAACATATGTTCATGGAGGAGACCATCTATTCTAGAATGCATGGAGTAAATAATCATTTGTATATCCATAAAGAAAAAAAAAGGATTAGAAATTAAAGTTGTATTCAATGTATTCAACTATTGCTCATGGAATATAAGAAAATATAAATAACTTTTATTGGAATAAAACAAAAAAGGGAATACTAAAAGAACTATCCTTTTATCAATAAACACTACCTTAGTTAATGTTTCATTTCTATTGTTATGTTGCAATTCATAAATGTTCGTCACATTATAAATACAATCAAATACCATTAAATTGTAATAAAATGGAAACATAGAAATACATTATTGCAATAGAGTAAAGCACACCATCTAACTTGTTTGTATCATAACTAAAATCTTTATAATGAGGTGGATAGCAAATGTTATTCTTCTTTCTTCCTAATTGTAGCATATGCACTTTGACTCATCTTTGAGTACCTTTCAAATGTAAATGGTGGTGATATGCTTAATCCATCTATGGATTTGACTCTTAAAATCCTTCTGAATGTCAAACCTTGTCTCTCTGTAATCCAATATCAATTGTTACTTTTTCTAAAGTTAAACCTTGTGATTTGTGTATGCTCAGCGCCCAAGCCATACACAATAGGATTTGCTTTTGATTTCCTCTAGAAATAGGTATTGTTATTGGTACAATTTTCGGAGCTGCCACATCTCATGGTATACCAATGTAATAATCAAAACAAACTGTAATGTACATCAACAATTGTGGTGGTTTAGATCCATCACAATAATAAATGTTTCAAAGTGTCACAATTGCTCCATTTACCAACCCTTCTTTTTCACATAAGTTACATGTTATCATGACACACTCACGAGGACATACAAGAAATTCATAACGAAGCTTCCCATCATTTGCATAATTAAATTCTTTACTTTTTTATGTTCATAGATGCATCGTGCTATAAGAGTATTGGGCAATTTAAGCACACATCTATTGTGTAGATTCACTATGGTATTCCTTGGAAATAAATGAATTTATGAGTTGAAAGTACTACTTTAAACATAATCCATAGATGCATCTATTCGTGACATCAAAACATGCCAATGCAACCGCATTTTTTACGTTTGTTAGTATCCTTTGAAAAATGGATTGCTTTGGATCTTGTCCCTTGTTGACGAAAATATGTCTAATGTAAGAAATTTTTTGAAATCTTTCCATAGAATCTTAATAGCAATGTTACCTACATACACCATTTTATCTCTAACATGGGGTAATTGACCAAGGTTTGTGACAAAAATTATTGATCTTTTACCAAATGGAACTCATTTCTTCTCTATAAAAGCTTCACATAAACGTGAATAAATTTGCTTGAATAACATTGGACCTATGAAGCTCATTTCATAAATGAAAATACATTTAACATATCACATTTCTTCTTCGAACACAAAAAGTGCTTGACCATGTAAAGACTTACATTCTTTAATAGGAATTCTGAGGGATGAGTAAATTGTTCTAGCTCGTATATTGAAGGAAGCTACTCTAGTAGGTTCTACTAATAGCAGAGGGGATCTCATTGTGAGGAGTACCACAGGAACCCCGAAGTAGCTGGCCCATTGAGAGGACCTGCCAGCGAAAAGGGCAACGACCCCTACCTGATTGACTAGTTCCCACCCGTGAGGTAAACCAAGAGCTGTCGTTTGTGGCCAAGTGGTTATCAGTTTTACCTGAGCCATGGAGTGAGGGGTACTGCCCGAATACGCAAGCCGTCAGATAGCATTGGTGGCCGAGTGAATCCCTTGAACCGATAGGAAGCCGCACATACCTGGGGTCCATATCTATTTTCAGTTGCACAATTGCAGATTTCCTCTGTCTAGAACTGTTGCCGGTCAATTCCGCATCATTGCAGATCCATCTGTTGCTGATCACTTCCGCGCCGTTGCAGATCCCTTCTTTAAAAATCTCCTGCTTATGGTTGTCACCCGCACAGGAGCAAAAATCATGGAGGAAGCACTTGCAACCATCCAAGCCAAAATCCAGGAACTGGATGACAAATTTCTTGGTCTCCATCTTGAGCATTTAGCTATGAACACCAGACGACAGTGCGAGTCTTCATCAACCAATGGGTTCTCTTCTTCCAGCAATTTTCACGGTCCGAAGCTAGATTTTTCGTGCTTCAATGGTACTGATCCGACTGGATGGATCTATCGTGCAGAATAGTATTTCAGCCTTCATAATACTTTTGATGTCGACCAAGTTCCACTTGCCTCCTTTCATTTGGAACAGGAAGCTCTTCAATGGTATCGTTGGTACATCAAGGCTCATGAAGAGCCAAAATGGCCTGCTTTTTGCCAGCTCCTTTTGCACCGATTTGGTTCGAGTGCTTTTGATGACTTCACAGGAGCTCTCACTAAACTTCGCCAAACTGGCACTATGAAAGAGTATCAAACTGAATTTGAGAAACTAGCTAATCACATTGAAGGATTACCTGATGACTTCTACCGGAGTTGTTTTATCAATGGTCTAAAGGATGCAATTTGCTCTGAGGTCAAAATGTTTAGTCCCAACATAATGATGGAAGCCCTGGGGTTGGCTAAGTTGGCAGAAGACAAGATGGCAGCCCAACAGCGCTCCAAATCCTCTTTTGTTCCCTTCCGAAAAATGGGTTCTCAACGACCTCCCATTCCGCCAGCTCCTCGCTCACCTCCAATCAAGCATTTGTCTGAAACAGAGATGCACGCACGCAGAGAAAAAGGGCTTTGTTATAATTGTGATGACAAATTCAGTAGGGGACATCGATGTGTTCAACAAAAGATCTATCTCTTGGATGTGGATTCTCCACCTGCCTCTAAAATTGGTGAAGAAGTTGCCGATGTAATGGATGCTCCGGTTGACACTCAGGAGCCGCCTACTGACCCTCCATCTCAGGACGACCAGCCCAAGATATCCCTGCATGCTTTAGCTGGAGTCACTTCCCCCCAAACAATGCGGGAACGCGGTTACTTCAAGAAGCTTCCTCTTACAATACTCATTGATTCTGGCAGCACTCATAATTTCATTGACCCTCGGATCTCCAAACAAGCCGATTGTTTTATCCATCCTTGCTCCAACTTTGAAGTCATGGTTGCCAATGGGGGCACCTTACCTTGCAAAGGGAAGTGTCGTAATGTGCGTATCTCTATGGGAGATTATAACCTCCGCTCTGACATGTTTTACTTGACCTTAGGCGGATGTGATGTGGTTTTGGGTGCTTAATGGCTGCGCACACTTGGCCCCATATTATGGGATTTTGCTGAACTTTGGATGCAGTTCTCCCCCGATGGACACAAGCACACATTGAAAGGCTTACAACCAGGGTCTCTCAGCATCATCAGTTCACATCTCATGGAAAAAATCCTTAAGAACAGTTCCCATGGTGTCATCGCTTAGCTCCATTCCATTCAAATGCAACCATCAGCGGCCCCCACTACTCCTTTGGATCTCCAACAAATTCTGGATCAATATACAGGTGTTTTTGCTGAACCAGTGCGACTTCCACCTTCACGAACAGAGGACCATCGTATTCAGCTCCTTCCTGGCAGCATTCCTCCCAACATCAGGCCCTATCACTACCCATTTCACCAAAAAACAGAGATTGAACTCCTCGTTAGGGACTTACTGAAGCAAGGTATTATTCACCCAAGAACAAGTTCCTTTTCTTCACCAGTTCTTCTTGTCCGCAAAAAAGATGGGTCATGGCACCTCTGCATTGACTTCCGAGCACTTAATCACCTCACCATCAAGGATAAGTTTCCAACTCCTGTTGTTGATGAGCTCCTTGATGAGCTTCATGGTGCTCAATTTTTCTCCAAGTTGGATCTTCGCTCTGGGTATCATCAAATTCGGGTTCATGAGGATGATATCCCTAAAATAGCTTTCCGCACACATGATGGCCACTACGAGTTTTTGGTCATGCCCTTTGGTCTCACTAATGCTCCTTCCACATTCCAGGCCTTGATGAATCAAATCTTCTGACCCTATTTGCGGAAATTCATTCTGGTATTTTTTGATGATATCGTCATCTACAGTAAAACATGGGCTGAACATCTCTAGCATCTGGCTCTTGTAATGCAACTTTTCTCTGACCATCATCTCCATGCCAAAAAGTCTAAATGTGTTTTTGGCCAAAAGGAAGTTGAGTATCTCGGGCACATTATCTCAGCACAAGGGGTTCGTGTGGATCCTGCCAAAATCGCTGCCATGAACAATTGGCTGCCTCCTAAGACACTCAAGAGCCTTCGTGGTTTTTTGGGGTTGACTGGCTACTACCACAAGTTTGTCAAGGATTATGGGAAGCTTGCAGCTCCATTAACTGCTCTGTTGAAACAGGATGCTTTTACATGGAAACATGTTACTAAGTGTGCATTTGACAAGCTGAAACAAGCTATGTGTACTACACCTGTTCTAGCTATGCCCGATTTTTCCAAGCCCTTCACTATTGAGAGTGATGCTTGCGGCAATGGACTTAGTGTTGTTCTCCTTCAAGATGAACACCCCATTGCGTTCACCAGCAAAGCCCTTTCCGGTAATAATTTAGCTACCTCTACATATGAGAAGGAAATGATGGCTATTTTGCATGTAGTACAAAAGTGGTGACCCTACCTCTTAGGGAATCATTTCTACATCAAGACTGATCACCCGAGTCTGAAATATTTCCTAGAACAGTGTGTATCCTCCCCAGCAAAACATAAATGGGTTAGCAAACTCATGGGTTATGACTATGAGATCACTTATAAGAAGGGTAAGGACAATATTGTGGCGGATGCCCTTTCTCGCACATTTGATGACCAAGGTTCTCTTTCCACTATTTCTATGTCTGTTCCAAATTGGTTGGAATCGGTTCAACAGGGTTATGTCAATGACTCTTCATTATCTCACATCATCCAACACTTGGACAACAACGTCCCTTCTACTGTCCCACATTACTCTTGGGATGGTGCTTCACTAAGATACAAGGGTCGTCTGGTGCTTCCCCAAAACACCGCTCTTCAACAAGCTATCTTCTATGAACTCCATGCTTCTCCGTCAGCGGGGCACTTTGGTTTTCTCAAAACGTATGAAAATGCACGGCGCAACTTCTTTTGGCAGGGCATGAAAAGGACAATTCAATAGATGGTGGCTGAATGTGATACGTGGCAGCGCAATAAGGGTGAAACAACACCCCTTCTGGGATTTCTCAAGCCCTTGCCCATACCTACCCGGATATGGACCGATATTTCTATGGATTTCATTGAAGGGCTCCCTAAATATGGAGGGAAGACTATGATTTTGGTTGTGGTTGATCACCTCTCCAAATATAGTCATTTTTTTGCTCTCAGCCATCCCTATACAGCCTCTTCCATTGCTCAAATTTTTCTAGACCAGATATTTCGTCTTCATGGAATGCCTTCTTCCATTGTCTCGGATCGTGATGCGACTTTCACAAGTCATTTTTGGACAGAACTCTTTCACCACACTGGCACCAAACTGAAGATGAGTTCAGGTTATCACCCCCAAACGGATGGTCAGACTGAAATTATCAATAAATGCTTGGAAACTTATCTTCGTTGCTTCTCCTATGAGCAGAAACATCAGTGGGCAAAGTGGCTCCCTCTCACTGAATGGTGGTACAATACCTCTTACCACACTGCCTCTAAAATGACTCCATATGAAGCAGTTTATGGTCAGGCACCGCCAGTTCTTCTTCCTTACACCCCCAGCAGTTCTCCAGTTCAGGCAGTTGACGCGGTCCTTCGAAACCGCGATGAGGTTCTTCACATTTTGCGCGAAAACCTTCACATGGCACGAAATCGCATGAAGCAACAAGCTGATCAGCACCGTTTTGAGCGCACTTTTGAAGCTGGTGATATGGTTTTTCTTCGTCTCCAGCCTTACAAGAAATCCTCACTAAAACTCAAAGGGCATCATAAGCTCGCTCCAAAGTTCTATGGGCCCTATAGGATTCTTCAGAAGATTGGGCCTGTTTATTATAAATTGGAACTTCCTCCTTCTTCCCGCATTCATCTAGTATTTCATGTCTCTTGTCTGAAGAAAGTTCTTGGCACCAACATCCAAGGCCAAACTATTTTACCAGAACTGGATAATGAAGGATCCATCTTTTTGGAGCCGGAGGCTATCCTCAATCAGCGCACTCGTCAGCTTCGCTCTCGCTCTATCATAGAGGTCTTAATTCAATGGCACGGAATGCAGCCCGAGGATTCTACGTGGGAACCACTCCTTCAGATTCAGTGACAATTTCCACATCTAAAGCTTTGAGGACAAAGCTTTTTCTAAGAGGGAGGGGATGTTAGGAACCCATGTCAATCCTTCTCTTTACTATGTTAGTATATTGTTGTTGGACGCATATGTTTTGTAAGTCATCCCATAGTAATTGTTGATCCATAGTTTGTGTTATTGTTGTGAGGCGCATATGCTTTGAAAGCCGCCTGTAGTATTTGTTGATCCATAGTTTACATTGGCCCATGGTTTTGACCCATAGTATTGGTGCCCATAGTTTATATTGGCCCATGGTTTTGACCCATAGTATTGACACCTATTTTTAGTATATAAGTGTGTGTTGAGGCCAAGGAAGGCACCGTGAAGTTATTTTGTATTGAGCTTGCTCAAAGGAGGTTTCCCCCTCGAAGTGGCTTGCGATTAATATAAAAGTGATTTTGAGTTCTGCTGCTATATCGTGTGTTTTGATTACTTGTTTGCTGCAGGGTCCTCACAACATCCTTAATTTCTGGTTCGACTTGAATTGTTGCAACCATCGATCCTTGATTCAGGTTTTGGGCTTGATTCAATGGTGGGTTCTGATTCAACGACGGGTTCGTCGACTAATTCTGAGTTTTTGGTAGGATCTGTAACGGGATCTGATTCTGCATCGCTAGATCGTTCTACACTTGGAACGTTAGCTGGTTTTGAGTCTGTGCATTTTGTAACTAAGGAATCTTTCTAGACTTCCACCTTGCAATCAACTAAGGGAAATTTTAAACATTATGCTCGCTAGACGCACAGTCACTGTACACTACCCATGAGGACACTCTCTCTGATAGTTCCTGAAAAATCCATAGGTATAGCACTGGATTGATTCTCGACCGAAGCCTCCTCCTCATCCGTTGAATCCTTTGTGAAATCCTCCTCAGACCCCTCGTTGAAACTGAGGCTGGGCCAACTGTTGCTGCGGGGGGGCGGGGGGGGTTGCTGCTGTGCGTAGCTTGAACATATTGTGGCTAAGGCTAAATGAGCGGTACCTATTTATGCTGTGGTCGTGGCACAAACTGTAGTTATGCTACGAGCTGCGGCTGAGGTGCAAACTATGGCTGCAACATAAATTGTTGCTGTGGTTGTGAAGGAATAAAATGCATCTAGGGAGACAGTGTATACTACACCTACACTATTGGTTGTGCCATCTATGCCTACGCTTTCATTGCCCGAGGGTCCTCACATTTCACAAACTATGAATCATATGTTCATTCATGGGTCCACTCCTTAGGTTCGAGCCTACCATTATTATGGGCGTAGCCTGGGCTTGGTCATCCTTGTCGTCACTTAAAGGTCGCTTTGTCCCATGTGTTTGTTCCTCACGGCATCGTACTTTGATTGCAGCAGGACCTTCTCCTATCCTCTGCCTCTTCTCCCGAAACCTTGCTTCTCCTCTTGTACAACCACTTTTTTCCTCGGCGACCTTCACACTCTCACCAGAACTCATGCCCATCTACCCCTTACCTTTCCATGCATCTCCCCCCTTTCGTCATAGTGTCTACATCCTTCGCACACCAGAGTTCCACTACTCTTAGTCCATCTTCAAAATACCTTTTTCGCAGACAAGCTGTTTAATAGATAGTTGTAGAGACAACAAAAATATACCTCGTGGTCCATTGAAGAACTCCCTTTCTGCTTCAGTAAATGAATTATTGGTATCAACTACAAACTCGGTAATTTAGACCTCTAGGATACTGTCCAAACATACCTCAACAACTCTCCATGCCTTGTTGTTTGTTTCTTGTAATTCCTGGATCAACTCTGGAGACCAAGATGTCGCCTCTTCACCATGGAAGGTTTTCTTATTAGAAGAGAAATTCTCCAGCCACTCATACCAGATGATAGGAAACTCACAGAAGAACCATTCGTGAAGACCGTCATGAATATATCCATCCAACCAATTTCTCGTCGACAGCTTCGGATTCTGTATTTTTGTTTCAATAAACTCTCGCAGTTTTAGACCAAACCACTCCTCGATCTCCGGTCGAGTCGGATGCCAAAACACATCCTCCTTTAAATTGCAACAAGGTCCCGGCAATGGAACCATTTGCTGGAAAAAACCCACCAACCAGCGCGATCTCCCTCAACACCGTCCTAGACAGGTTTTACCTTGCCGAGCAACATCCGTAGAGTGGACAAAGTCTCACCCGAGATGTTCAAGGGAGAGTTGTTGGAACCAAGTTTCTAGAAGTAAGAAAGGAAGATATGGCATCCGCAACTTTGAGAACATAACCATCAGATTGCTCTAAGTCACTCGACAGAACTAAGACAGATATCACAATTCATCTTCAAAACTACGGATCTATTGTTCACTTATGGCAGCAGTATCATTCATAAAACAAATTTAATCATCATTCATCAGAATTACGACATAATTGGGATAGATTGCATCATCAATTTATGGCAGCAATATCAGTAAATCATAAACAGATTCGATACACTTCTCATTGACATCGCAACAAAGAAAATAGGAAAATAGAAGAAAACATTTAGTCAACGACCATCATGTCCTATTAATTCTGCAGAATCAATAAAAAACAGATAATTCTTCTCCATAGTAGGAGACCGATTACATCCCAAAATTCAGTATCTGACATAGACAGATCGTAGATTGTTCAAAACAAAAGACTCACCAAGACCATGGAAATATCGCAACATATTGGACTTGTCTCACGCTGACCATGACCATGATTCTTCTCCCCATCATTATGTCCTTACAATTGCAAAACTAGGTCTATATATAGGCTTGCGTCTTTACATCAAAGTTCCACTTCTAACTAAATTCTAACCACTAATGACCTATTTCCACAAAATGTGGTCAATTAATACATCAAGTATTCAAAAATGGTTATCCTTCCACCCATCATGCTGATATGGCCTTGAACAGTGTCGTGTGAGCTTGCGCAACTCACTTACCCAAAACCCCTGCCAACAACAATCCTTTGAGGCATTAAACAAAACAATGCTATCTAATCCTTTTTTGTGCCCACCTAATTACATGAAGGACTTTATATTGCATTTTGTTGCATAAGAGTGCACGATTGGTGCAGTGTTAGTTCAGGAAGATGACGAGTCTCAAGAACACATTATATACTATTTCAGTTGGGTTTTTGTTGGACTTGAACTTAGATATTCACATGTCAGGAATCTGGCTTTGCCAACGGTATATGTAGTCCAGAGGTTGAGACACTACATCTTACTAAGGAAAACTACTATTATTGCAGACGTAAATCCTTTCCAGTATGTTTTACCCCCAAAAGTCACTTTTAGGGGTGGTTTTGATCTCGTCCTGAAATGCCCCTAAAATTAAATAAATTTAGAGTAGGTGTTATTAGATGCGATTTTGTAAAGACCATCTCCAAAGCCAAAGACGCCCCCAAAAGTGACTTTTCGAGGCAAAAGACAACCACCCCTAAAAGTCAAATTTGTTGTAGGGAAAGGCTTCATGCACTTGTTTAGGCAAGACACCCAATTTCTATGGGATGAATCAGCAGAACAATCCTTCGAGACATTAAACAAAGCACTACTATCAGATCATTTTTTGTGCCCACCCAATTACATGAAGGACTTTATATTGTATGTTGCTACAGGGCGCTCGCACGAAGTTGGTTCCACTTTTTGGTGCCACTTAGGAAATCAGAAATGCACTTCTGAAATGCAAATCAAGAACGTATATGCATTATTGATGGTATGTTCGGGATAGCCCGAGCCCAAACACAAGGCTAAGGTTCGTGGAAACCTATATCGCATATCCGATATATCGCATTCGCGTTTTTTTAATGTTAAATATCGCATACGCGATATATCGCATATGCGATATGTAACATTACAAAATGCATATGCGATATGTAAATTTCCAAACGGCATATGCCCGAGCCTTTTCCTTGTGCATGCTTGTGAGAATTATATTTGTAGATAGATCTACTTCCTGTGATTCTTCTTACCATTAGAGATGCTATTTCTAGATGGTATAATATCTCTCCTATAGTCTATGTTGCATCTTTACTCTATAATGTGGAAAAGTAGACACTTGAGTGAGAAGTAGTTTAATGTACCAATTGATATTGAAAATTTTGTCCCTGGATTGGATTTGTTTTTCTAAGTGGAGATATGAATCAATTACAAGGAAAAAAGGATTGATGAATTTCTTCTCCACTTTTTCCAATTATTCTACATAAATTTTTATATGGTCTACAATGAACATAAGTAGACATGTCTACCTCTAAAAAATGTATGTGATACATTATTAAAGTCCACAATACCAATATGTTTCCCTCTTAATCATCTAAAAGTACATCTAAAGAGAAATTTTGTGGTGTAATTTTACAAATACCATCATACTATGTGATTAAATGTGTTAGTGTTTGGATGTAAACCTTGTTCATATTGAAATATCTTCATTTGTTTCTCCACTCATTTGCTAATATAGGTGATTTAGAAAACAAATTTGATTTTTTGCAACAACCACACATACAACCCTAAAGATTAACAACATGAAAATTAATTGAGATGAATACCTTTATTCTCATTTAAGGAGAAGGACCTTTTTCATTATAAAGAGATTTCTTGTCTACATAATCGTTACCTTCTTCCCAAGGGTTATTGTTGTTCCCAATCATGTGAAAATTATTCTCTAAATGCTACTATGGTTTCTACCCTTGTTGCTAATGGTGAAAATATGATATGAAATATTTTGAGAGAGTGAAATTCCAAACTATCACTATGGATCTTGTATATGTATAAGTTCATCTCCTATATTTCATATTCCTATAGCTCCATTTTTTAGTGAGTTCCATCTCTATAACATCTATAATTTCTTTTCAATTGGGTTTAGCTAAGTGGTTGGGATGAATGATTGATATCCTCCCTACTAAATCTTACCTATATAAGTGGCACATTGTGATCTTAAAGATCAAATTATTCTAACATGTACTTTATCTCTATGTTGTCAAAGAATCGATCTTCCATGGGATCCAAGTTAACTTGGGTACTATCCCTAAAATGAGGAGAAGTACGTGGTGGATTTTAGAGAGACATGTATTTGATAGAAAAAATAACATCTATGATATCACTAGAAATCAAGGAGCATGATTATCCGACATATACGAAAGAAATATTCCTCATCTTTCTAAATGCATGAATCACCATCTGGGGGAATGTTTTTGAATTAATCATAGTTGTTGTCAAGTGTTTTTGGATGTTCAATGTGTATATTTTTGTTGTTGATGGCTATGTTGTGATTATATCCATGTATATGGATTACAAACCTAGAAGTAAGTAGTTGATGTTGACTATATTTTTTTTCAAAGGCCCACTCCTTACCTTTTCCATTATGTTATTATCTATTGAGATTGTTCCTCTTTATCTCTTTCCTTTTATTATGTTTTCCATAATCGTCAATTTTTTATGTCCTATTATACCCTACCATTATTGCTTCTCCATCAAAATATGACAGTGTAGTTCAGCAATAATTTGGAGTGTACTACGAGTTTTACCCTTACACCATACCAATTCTTGAAGCCGAACCTCTATTATTTCCAAACATATATCTCATTCTCTATGCTTTGAATGTGTCGGCCTTTCATTTTTCTGAAATATGACCACAATAGTAAGATCCTTCTTATAGGTATATTAATATCCAATTGGTTGGGGGGACATTATTTGCGGTTTCACCTAAGAAAAATATCCAAATTGTCTCAATGATTATTTGGTGTCTCCTTCTCTTATTATATGTTTAAATCCTAGTTTATTAGCCAACCCTAATTCCTTAATGTGAATAGGCATGGGTGTTCCCAAGTTATTGGTGGAATATTCTATGTTCTAGGCATGTAATCCATTTGGGTTTGAATTTTCTCTAGAGTCCTCGTGAAAGTTTGATTTGTAAGGGGACCACAAAAGAAGTATATCGCAAGTGCGATATATCGCAAGTGCGATATATCGCATGTGCGATATATCGCATATGTGATATATCGCACTTGCGATATTTAAAAGCAGAAAAAAATAAAACAGAGGCCGAATCCCATTTTCACAATATCGTGACAGCGAAAGAACACAGCAGCAAAAAAACGGAGAAGCAAAAAATCGCAGGTGCGATTTGGGTTTAACCTTTTCGAGGTCGAGGCCGAGTTCGAGGTGGAGCCGAGGTGGAGCAACAATGGCAGGTATTTATGCTAATTCAATCCTTTTAATTTAACCTTCCATTCTTTAATTTTGTTCATAGTTTCTTTGTTTTTATAATTATTTTGAACAAATTTAAAAAAATAATTGAATGTGAACAATCAAATAATGATTCTAAGTAAATTAACTTGCAATTTTATGTTTAAATTTGAATGGACAACACAAATGAACAACAGAATGTGCAAAACCCACCATCTAATAACCCACAACAACCTAACCCACAACCAAACCTAGACCCGGAGGCGGAACAAGATAGAAACACACAGATTATTGCATGCTTGGCATCATTGAGGCGCCTTAGCTCATCCATTAGAGGGGGGGGGGTCAATTGAGAAATTATTTAGCCGATGCCTTGAACACAATAACAAACACAATTTCCAGTGCCCAAGGAGCTCTGCACAACATTACCTCATACAGAGAATCTAGGAGGCAATACTACGCAGATGGATTGACTCATAAAGACATCAAAGCCCTTAAAATTACTAAAGACCAGTTATTTTCATTATTCTGAGACCCCAGCACCGGATTGGCTCCACCCACCAGTCGAGCACACATTTACATATACTGGTGCATTGAACCAAATATAAAGGCTAATTGGATGGATCATTGGTACATGGTCTTCGATGAAAACCCCCATGGGAATAGGGACATCCCATTTATTTCCTTAGGAAGTTGTATGCAGAATTCATCCTAGGGAAACATGTGAACTAATTCGATCTCTTAGGCAACCAGGGTGTTGGTCATGGGACTCCCCAAGATAGGGAAGGAGCCAGGACAGATCCCAACCGTGTGCCATGCCCACCACGCACACCAAAACCCCCTCGGGTATACCCTCCTACAGGTCTTGTCATTGATTATACACAGGAGGCATTACTTGACATGGCAGATACATTGCTTGAGCACGCGACTGATGTCCAAGGCAATGTAGAGCAAGGGGCTAGCACTTCTACGATGGTACCATATACAGATCACAGAGGATATGTAGAGTCTTCACAGCGTCGTGTTACTCCACACCCTTGCACATCGTGTGGAGGCATATGCTATGGCCCTACTTCCAACTTCCGAGATGATGGATTACTTCGCTTTGTAAGTAAAACTCATTATTTTAATATTATATTTTGTTTCAAGTCAAAATCTTGAATTATTTCGCACTTTATTTCTATTTAATTATCTAACAATATTTGTGAACAAATATACAGTTGGTGTCCCATGGCACACCACAGTCGCATAGTCTGTCGATCAATGTTGAGAACATTGATGCAGCTATCAATATTGCCTATGGGTTTGGTTCTTCACCAATAGGGGTAATAACTATACTTTTTAATTTGTCAACTTTATATATATATATTTATAGATGATAGATTGTACAATGTATTCAATATGTATCCTAATTTTGATACTTGACATGTTTTGTGCAGGTTGCCCAAGAAGAGTATATTGTCTCGCGGCCTATTCCCTCTCATGCAGAGGTAGATTCGCAGGAACAGGTATTATTTGTTCAATATGCTTTTAATTATATATATATATATATGCTTTTGTCAACCCACCTCTTCTCCATCACCTTAAGTTGTAGTGTGTTGAGCGGCTCCATTTAGCAATGATATACTATGTGTGCGAATATACAAGATATGAAGTATAGTTGGAGGTATTTTCTTAGTATTAAAAAGATTCCATGTAAACTGGAGTATGTCCTCATTGTACATGTTGTTAGAATTAGTTTCATGGCTAACTTGTCCGCATTAGGGAAGAGGATCCATTGGTGGTGCATTTCTTTACAGTAGCAATGTAGCTTAATTTTCCATATTCCCAAGCTTGTATTTCCTCCAAATTCTTACCACATATACTTTGGTGTGTTATTTATCTACCATACTAGTTTTGAGCTGTGACGAATCCAAAATGATGCCATGCTAGCCACAAAGTTCCAAGTTGTCTAACTTTCTAGTGTGTTTTAGTGTATTTTTTAATGGTAAAAATACTTGAAGATTGATGTGACATAAAGAGGATGTGGCTTAAAATGATATTTCAAATTTTCAATAGTCATATTATTTCAAAATGTAGAAGAAGTTTTTTTGAAAATTAATTTTAAAGACATGAAAATATTGACAATTACTTTGTACATAAAGTACTTTTATAAACCACTTATGGTAACTAGTTTTGTTCAAGATTGAGTTCAACCAACACAATGACTATCTCCACTACTAATCACCCCATATCCACTACTGGTCGCCTTGTTTCGTCACTGGCTCCTCTCCACTAGGTATTTGGAAGGAGTAAAACAAAAATATTAAACTTCAAATGCTAGTAAATTTATACGTACCACTAATCCACTCTACATGTATGTTAGGATTCCAATTCGCATAGTTAAATGATGGGACACTATTGGCTTGTAGTTTGTGTAGTTTGGGAGGTATATTTTGGGCATGTGATTCTTCATTCCATTTTTGCAAATAAATCAACTAGTGTACTTTAATGTGACCACCAGAAACTTCAAAATATACATAATAATGCTTGACATTTGGGTTCGTTTGATACTACACTCTTTCATTGACCATTTCCACATTGTACAATATTATATAGTTCTTCCAAAACCATCGATACCTCTTGATCCATCCTCTCTTTGTCTTCCCAACAATCACTAACTTCAAAAAATTCTCCTTAAATTTTCCTATCGACAATCATTATTCTCAATATGGATTTCTATATCCAACTCAAGAGTCAATACCCATAGGTATTCACAAAAAATGATACTGCTAATCTAAGTCTTGGAATAAAAAGGTGAACTCCCTATATACCAACATGTGTTCCATCTCAAATACTTCGACGTATATAAATGCATCAATGTGCCTATAATACCTCGAACACAACATCCACTCAAAATCTAGTTACATAATGATCCCAAGATCATATCAAATACGTCTAGGAAGACACATGTACACATTAGTTCCTTCTAATCTCTTAGAACATGTCAAATACCCACAACATACAAGTGCATATAGACATTTCTGTCATTACAAATAATTATGGGTATGCAAATGCATTGCCATGCCTATAGTCCCCCTCATATCATCTCTAATATTGGTATCCAAAAAAATGCACCAATGTGCATGTAATCTTTCTAATCATCAGATATATGTACATGCTTACAAATGATGTGTTTGTCATTCGGTTAAAATTATTTCATTGGAATAACAAAAAGCAGAGTATTTTGTTTATTTTATGCAAATAGGTCAAATGGAGGAGGGAAGGGGAGGCCCAACAAAAAAGCATTTAATATATGTCTCTGATTCACTATTTGATATGAAATTGACATATATATATATATGCCACTTTATATGCAGGCCCCTAGTGAGGCATCGGTGCTTGAAGAGCACCAAACCGGCGGCCCACCGTTCACTCACCAGCAGGTATGTTTATGTAGATCACTTTCTTTGTACGTTTCTGTACACATCTCAAGGTCAAGTAACATTCAATATGTATCCTAATTTTGACATGTAACATGTTTTATGCAAGTTTCCCATGATGAATACATAGTCTCGCAATCTATTCCCTCTCATGTAGAGGTAGATTCGCA
>LPNX010838459.1:428889-561197 GCA_001517045.1 Pseudotsuga menziesii | reverse complement strand
CTCCAAAATTAATAAATATTATTTTATTATTTTAACTATTATTTTATTAGTTCATTTTAGGAGGCCCATTTTGAGTTGAAATTTCCTCTAATGATCCCTGCTGCTAGCATCTTCTGAAGTTCCTTCTGCACAATAGGGGCCAACTTAGCATTTATTCGCCTAAGTTTTTGTCGGAAAGGCTTGGCCTCCTTAGCTTCTTCTATGAGGGGAATAGTGTGTTGAAACACATCCTCCCGATAGGATTTAAGCTCATCATAACTAAAGGCCAACAAATCTCTATACTCTTTGATTAGGTTGATCAAGTTGTTCCTTTCCTTTTCTGAAGTGCCTTTTCCAATTTTTATTAACTTGGGATCCTTGTCAGTTCCTATGTTTATTTCCATATAATTCCCAGTTTTTATTTCTTCTTTTTGTTTTTTATGATGATCCTGACGATCGAAAAGATTCTCGAAAGCTATAAGGATACTCGGGATGTGATTCCTTTCATTATCCTCACACTCCTGATACTCTTTACCTTCCTGCTGATAACTGATTTTGCAACCTTCAAACTCTTGTAGATTGTGGATGAATCTCAAGAGTTGCTCATAATATTTGAACACCTTCCAGTGGTCTATATTATCTGGAATTGAAGGTCTGAAATTTATTTTTATTTTTCCATTCCCATTAATCATTTCATCTGATGGCTGGAGGGTGGATGCTGCTACTGCCAATCTATCTGCTAACCCATTCAATTCCCTATGGACCTTCTGAATGTTAAGTGCATCAAACCATTCCATAGTGTCCCATGTGGCATTCCTATACTTCCTTAGTCTATCATTTTTGCATTGAAACTGATTCTTAATCTGGAGGACAACTAGATCTGAATCACCCTTTATGTTCAACATCTTTATCGCCATATCTTTAGTAGTTTATAACCCTAGTATCAATGCCTCATACTCGGCTACATTGTTTGATGCTTCAAACTCTAACTTGAATGCAAAATTGCATATTTTATCTGAAGGAGAGATGATCACGATTCCCGCACCCTTTCCGGTTTTGGAATAAGCCCCATCAAAGTACATTTGCCAAACTTCATCGATCTTTTCATTTTTAATGTTTTCCTTAATGGGGGCCATGGAATTTGACAAAATAGCATAGTTTCCGAAATTATCAGTGAAATGAACAAATTCATTTCCAGGCTTCTTAGGGTTTTCTACATGTCGTTTCCTTAGCTTTTCTCTGTGGAGAATCACCCTAGTGTTCTCTGATGCAGGTATAGTAGCATATGACCAATCCGCCCACCAAGAGTTGCGACCCATTTTCTGGATAGCAACATACCCCAATTATCTGAGACATCTATTACCACCACATCCATTGTCATGTCGATATCTGGATACTTAGCTAACTTGACCTGTAAATTTAATATTATCCCTACCACTTGAACTTCTCTTGCATCCATGGAACAAACATTGTGGTAGGGTCGGGTGACCCTCAGATTTAGCTGCTCCATTACTTTTCTAGTCATAACATTTGATGAAGCACCTGAATCGAACATACAATTATGAATGAGAAGTTTATCAACTAAAAGGGAGACATAGAAAGGTGGGTGATGTTCTCTCCTCGGATCAACACTATTGAGGACTATGGGCATATCTATAGGTTCGATAAGTTCAACTTCAAATATAGCATTATTATTAGGAAGGGGATCCTCCTCGATAATTTTATGAGCTTCACTTTTGCTATCCTCTAAGGCTTTCAACAATTTTTCCTTTTGACCTAGAATCTTAAGGACATCAGTTGCATAAACATGAATTTTAGCATTACTTATCCATTCTCCCATATCAATATTTGACTCAGGGACAATAGGAGGATTTGGGAGGGAAGGAGTGGTTACCTTTTTCTTGTACTGTTTAGACGGTGATTGCTTTTCTCTCCTTTGATGCACAACTCCCTTGAACTTGGCATCCTTCTTTTCCTTAATTTCCTTGGGAGGAGGCATTGTACCATAAAAGTTAGACAGGAGATCCTTCTCAAAACCATAGTCCGTGGCCTGCTGCCAATGTTGGTTTGATAGAGGATAGGTTCGGCCTACCATGTACACATGATCAGACTCGCTTGATGTTGTTTCCTGATTACTGGCCTTTGCCATCCCATGTTCTATAATTTGGTTTGCTATGTAGCAAGTACTTTCTGGGTGGAATTGCTCACAAGGTCTACACCATGGAATTACTTCTTCTACTAGGTTAGTTGAGTCTAACTGGTTTGGAATCCTAGGCTCTTGCTGAGGAAACTTATTTTGATACACTTGATTCTGTATTGGATGAAAATTCCTAGGTCCACTATTTCTCTCCATTGTGACTATTCTGTTTTGGATTTTTGTCATGAATTGGTCCTGACTAGTCAACACTTTTTCAAGCATGCTAGCTATTTTTTCCATGGGGTCTTTAGAGGTTTCCTTTTCCTCTAATTCAATGTCATTTCCCTTTTCTTTGTTGAACGAAGTATTTCCCCTAGTGTAACCTAGAATGTTGGACTTGCCCAAAGATTGCATATTCCTTTCTATTTTCTCGGCCAGATCTTGAGCAGTTTTTAGATCAACCGGATCTTTATCCCTTAATTGGTATCTCAAATCACCAGTGAAGGCTTCTATGTAGGATATCAAGATGGAGGCATCGCTTGGCTTGATGTCTCTAAGGAGATCCACAACCACACACCCAAACTTAGTATTAAATTCATCTATGGTTTCATTCTCCATCTTCTTTATATTATGAAGGGCAGCAAGCAAATGTCTTGGTTCTTTCTTTCCCCCCCACTTCTTCTTAAAACCTGCTAGGAATTCATTAAGGGTTTTATATGAATCATCACCAAGGTTTTCATACCATTCCGCAGCATCATCCTTTAAGGATAAAGCAAAGAGCTTCATTTTGACATTATCATGGTCATGGGCAGCATCATTGCAATAACTGACTAGGTGCCTTTCGAACTTTCTAAGGTGAGACTTGGTAGTGATGGCATTATTGCCCTCAAACTTGGGGAGCTTCTTGATCGCATCATTCGGAATGTTATGAGGAGCACCTGCTATCCGAGAAAAGTCAAGGGGTTTGAAAAATTATGTCATTTCTTGAGATTGGAAAGTATGACTCTCTACAAATATGTTATGGATATCTGAGAGGGATTGGTCTCCTAAAACTTCAAGGTTTCTACGAGAAGTCTGCCTATTCAATCTTTCCCTAATAAACCTTTCAGGATTAGGGAGAGGATTGAATAATTGTCGGTGGTTTCTTCGGGTAGAAATTCTTGAAGGGATGTTAGACAGTGGAGTCGCTAGATGGATCGAGTTTTAATTTTTATGTTTTTTAAAGACTAGATCAATCAAAAGTTTTTTTTATCTTTTTAGTTGTTTAGAAAAAAGTTAAGCTAAGTTGTACTCGAGAATAAAAATATTTATCCCCGGCAATGGCACCAAAAAGTGTTGCTGCCTTTTCACACACCTGGGTCACGTGGCAGAAATCTTCAAGCCACTCGGTGTGTCCTTGGGGGCAAGTCTCGAGTCAAGGCTGTCACCTTGTTCTTGACTCCTCCGTTTAGGCTCAACTCCTAACGAAGCCAAGGGGGGTAGACCCTATTAAGTTACTAAGGATGACTTCTTAGTGTGGTGATGTTAAACTAAATAAGTTATTTAGGAGTTTCAATATTTTAACTATAAACAATTAAAGATGACAAGATACGAAGATAAACACATGAAAGCACAAAGCTGATACACAATATATATATATATATATATAAAGAAAAAATGACCAGTGACTTAGAATGGAGTCAAATCAAAATGATCAATGTGCTTGCATGTGCTTGGAGTGAATGTTTTGTGACTGCATCTTGGTATGTTTTAAGTTAAAATTGAAGTATGAATTGATTAAATTAGGCTAAGGGGGGACTCCAGATATACCCAAGAGTACTTGGAGTATGTCCAAAACAAAACCTTTATGGCGACCCGCAAGGAATATGTGGGCTGAAATGGAGTCTGTGGGGCTATTTTTCGTAACACACCCATTAGGGTGTGACAGAGATTGGTGCCCTGAGGTCACTTTTCAGTAAGTTCCCGCTTCCTTTGGGTATTTTGCCACCGTAGAGGTTCGATCGAGGTTTTGGATTTTCACCTAATGGTTTGTCAATTGGGGAGAGTGAGTCCTAATTATGCTAGTCACCCAAGTGCTTTTGATACAACTTGATTGATCGGATGAACCACAACCAAGTGCAAAGCATACACACTGGAGTCTTGTAAATTTTAATAAGTTTTACTACTAAGTGTTCTTGTTTAAAAGAAAAAAGCCTCCAAGAACCTCTTTCGATCCAAGTGGATCTCAATTGGGGAATCGAGGAGGGGTTAATTTTAAATTGCTGATAAAAAAAAGATGAAAAATAAAACAACTACACAAATCTGGTTTTCTGATTAATCCTACCACGAATCTCTTTCCCCTTGCGGGTCAGTTGGGAAATCGTGGGGTAAGTATTATGATTACTTTGAAATGTAAGATATGGAGTATGGAATTAAAAACAAGATCAAGTATACTAACCTGCAAATCAGATCAATTCTAGTGGAAAGGAAATAAGCATAAAATGACGAAAATGGCACCGACGCGAATCCCCCCAAGGGGGATGGGGAATGGGCTCGAAAGAGCCTATTCAAAGAATGATTTTACTACAGTGGTTAAAATATCAAAGCACTGATAAATCAGTGCTTTATTGGTCCTTATATAGGATGAAACCAATATCTTATAGTTATACAAAAAATTTACAAATTTTGTGACAAAAGAGAGACCCCTGGGGGGATTTGAGCGCTCCAAAAGCCACTTTGGACTGCAGCTTCCTTTATTCTCTGTCAGAAATGCTAAAGGAAAGTGAGCATGTTAGAATAAAAAATTCCCAAAATCACTTTAAGATTACCTTTGGGTCAGCCTACTTTATCTCAAAAAATAATGAAATTAAACTAGCTAAACCGACGAAAAAGGAACCAAGGAAAGCAAGCTTTCCTTGGGGTCTTGGCTTGCTGTTTGTGCAGAAAATTAAAATGCACTGATATTTTAGAATATTAAACTTATTGAACAGAAAATGAAACTACCTTAACAGCAAGCTATGAATTTTCACTAAATTACTTGCGAAAATAAGGTACTTTAGGCTAGATCTCTTGAGATTGAAATTTATATGCAAAATGAAGCTAAGATATAGAAATTGGAAGGGATATTCATAATTAGATATATGTGTGTTTTTATTGATGATATAGATCATATTAATAAGAAGCCTTTAAAGTAACCAGTTTGAGGAAAGTTTAATAATTTTTAAAGGAGAGAAAGGGGAAGAAAGGTGCTTGTTGTTGAAGCAGATCTGCACAGGGAACTTGGTATAGCAGCACCGAGGGGCACGATATTAGAAATATATACTGGAAATAGGTGGAATCAAACCTGAACCATAGATCTTCCAGCCACGGCAAACCTGTAAGCTACAACACAACTCCTGCAGACAGAACTATCAGATCTGGAGATACATATGAGAAAGGGATGATACAGTATGCAAATAACCTTATTTAACATACAGGTATTAACTCATTCAAACATATGCAGAAAATAGAAAGTAAGTAATCTTACTTACAATGATCTATCCTTATGATTTCAAAAACCATTCAGGCAGACAATAATTAAGTGCAAAAAATTGGAAAAATAGCAGTTTCACCTCGAATGCAGCAAGACAATGACAATCCACACATGAAAGGTACTCCACAATTGAGCCTCCAAAGCTTCTCTTTATTTCAACAAATGAAAATCAGTACACAGTTACAATGGAAAGCCCTTCAGTCCAACTCTAACTAGCTTGGAAGAGGAGGCTGTGCCTTGGATATATACAATTTGCAGGCCATCTAGCCCGGGGAGGCGCAATTCCTCAAGGAATCTGGTGAAATCAACTGATGGAGAGTTCATCAATGCAAGACTAAAGCTAAACTGAGCCTACTTGTCAACCGGGGCCTTGATTGAGCTGACACATCAACCCATACACCGACACATCGGCCCACAGAGCATCCAGGAGAGTCCACACGTGTGGAGGAGAGAGAGAGGGTGAAATTCCCCATGAAGACCACTGTAGATCAGCTCTGGATCTGATTTGATCCCCTCCTTCAGTCAAGGATATGTCAGATCCAGTCAATCTGCTCCAGATCTGATTGATTTCAGTCAAATCGGTTTAGTATCCATTGATTTATTGATTTTGGATTTGCTCCATTGTTCATCAATTTATTAATTAAAATAATCAATAATTGATTTTTGGGGCTTTCTGACCTAAGTGATGGAAGATCACTCAAAACTTAGGAAATAGTGGGTCCATGGGTTTACATGGTGCTCTTAGCTTGAAAATGAGCACCTACATGACTGAAACCGATTATTTGGCCCACTCTTATTACAGACTCAATTTTTCCAATGAAACTATTAAAAAATAGCCTAAGTTTTGGAAAAATTAAAATTTAATAAAAAACACTAAAAAAACTAAAAATTGAAAAACACCTAGGGGGACTTAGACATGTTCATATGACTCAAAAATGATGTCTAGCATGCTTACACATTGACACATAGACTCTAATAACCTCAATAGGCACAAATGCCAAGCTGGCCACCCCAACTTTGGAGGTATGGAGTGAAAAACTTATAAATTATCAGTCGTTTATTCAACAACCAATCATAACCAAGGGAAAAAACACCCTGGGCTGATCGGAATGACAAATGAAGTCTAAGAGACTGAATCTTTTACAAACACTATCATGCTAGAACATTTATTACAACTCCCTCATGGGGTATGAACATGTGATATGATACAACAAGCACTTCCCATAAGTACTTCCAAAGGACTTTTTGTGGTCTGAACAAGTTAACCCTGTTCGGTTCACCAGGCTCACTTGATAAAAACCACTAAGTACAACTTAGGTGGTAACAGTATTGACTCCATCAATATCTACTGATATGCTAGGGAGTCTTCCTAGGGGCACAATCTTCTATTGATTGGCTAATCTCAACTGGATAGGGGACCATCTTAGAGTAGGTTTTCCCATTTGTTCCCATGTCTGATTAGTTAAGACATTTACTTCTGATCCTAGGTCCAAGATGACATCATTCATGTCATATTCTCCTATCTGAGCATTCAATCTCATCTCCCTGCCAGTTCTTCTGACTCTATGAACAGTTTTTTCCTTACCAGGACTTCGCTGAGGTTTGTAAGAAGCAATAAGTTTCTGCAACTCATTTAGAGCATTCTGATTTTTTAAGAGCTTCATACAACTCTGTAAAAAGGAGGACAGTGTACTTACTTTATCCGTCGAAGCTTCTTGCAGCTGCGACTACAGCTGAGGTTGTTGCGTAGGTGCTACTGATGTGTTGGTGTCAGCAAAGTCTCTCTTGGCTTCCATAAATGTCTCTTTTTCTCTGTTGACATCAAATGCTGGGATTTTTCTGGGGCATTACGAACCCAAGCCTCGGTAGGCTGTTTCTCCTTGTTCTGTACTTCCATCATAGCTCCACTCCTGGTAACAACATTGATGGCTGGGACAAATTGTTTCTCCACAACAATCAGCTAAATATTCTGAGTATGGGCACTGTTTATTTCTTGAATCTTGGCTATCAGCTGCGGGCATTGCTCAATCACATGGTCGACAGCTCTACAATATCGACATGTCGTAGTTGGGTTCCGACAGTCTCTAGCTAGATGTCCTGGTTACAGTTATAGCACATGACCTGGCCTCATCCTCTGCCAGCCATACCACCACGACCACGACCACCAAAAGTTCCGTGACCTGATTTACTACCACGGTAACCATATCCATCATTTCTTTGGCCATCGTTTTGTACCTGATAAGCATCATAAGTTCATTCTCTCATAAGCGACACTCATCTTTGTTTTTGTACCTGATAAGTGACACTCATCTTCGTTGTGTCCTACTGACTTACAGAACTTTCAATAAGGGTTCTTAGGGACTTGCACATACCTTCGCAGGAGATAGCAGTCTTCAGTTTGATGCTGGCCAGTTGTCCTACAGATCTCACAATATAGAACACTAGGGTTGAATGGGTTTGGTGTACCAGAATTCAGGAAATTTCTTACCGCAGGGCACTGTTCCTTGTAGTGACCCTCTGTCCGACATCATGTACACCAAACCTCTTCGTGACTGGATTTCCCTTTTTTCATATCATGAATCTCTAGAGCCATCGCTGCCAACTGCGCTTGTATTTGAGCGATACCAGAATTATCTTCGACAGGGGCTGTTTCAAGCTTCATAGCGATTTCCAAAGCCTCCTGCTGATCCGCAACCTTCTGTTGCATGAGTGGAGTCTTGATGTGTAGTAACAAAGCTATGATGAACCATTCCTTATGCTGCGCTGGTCCAATAGTGAAACTGACTTGATCTAGATGAACTTTGAACCTCTGATCAAAGTCCCACACCGATTCTCCTCACCTCTGCTGAATTTCCTTGAGTTTAGTGATACACTGCGACTTTGATTTAGGCTTCTTAAATTCCTTTATCATTGTTTTTTTTATATCATCCAAGACATGGTTCTGAGTACTAGAATACTTCATGAACCAGGTCAAATCGTGGTCTCTAAAAGAAGTAACCAGCTGCGCTCTTCTTGTATCTTGATCCGTAATGTTCTTAGCAGTCCACACTGCTTCGCACAAGAACTAGAACTGTTCTGGATCCTCTGATCCAGTTCCTTTGAAAACAGGGAGCTTAATGTTGTCATTCATATGGGCCATCGCAGATCTAGGGGTAGGGGGAAGGGGGATTGGTAGTAGGCGGGGGGGAACTTACTGGGGTAGACTGACCTAAGACAGGAATACTCGAGCTAGGGTTACTTTCAGACTATGATGGGTTCTCAGGGATAATAGGTCTTCACTGCGGGGTTACCGGAGAATTTTCGACAGAAGGGTTTTCTTCGAGCTCTGAGGCTGCTAGACTTACAGGGTTAGACTTGGTATTCTTACCTAGAATATAGGACTCAAAATTTCTCTTGTACCTTTTGCCACTTCCCAGCAAACCACTTTGCTCGTCGAAGGTACTTTAACTTGCAAACATAGGTTAGTAATACTAAATCTAATAGTCTGATTCAATGAACAATATACCTTTTTCAGACAATAGCATTTTAATTCTCAAACTAGATGAATTCAAGTACTTACCCCTTGGTCCTTTGAATAACTGCCATTTAGCTTTGCTGAAGGACGTACTTGTGTCAATGGTGAACTCCATCACAAATTCTTCAAGGGTTCGCGTTGTCCAAAAATCAATAGCTCAGGATATCTCGTTGTTCACCCTTTTCAATATATTAATTCTTGCGGGGGTCCAATCAGGAAACTGGACTTCTTGGAAGTTCATCCTTCTCTCTGTTAACCTGGATAACCACTGGTGCAACTCTATGTGGATACCACCAAAGAAAATTTCATAAACATCAGAAAAAATGTACCTTTGTAAAAATTCGTTTGAACTACGACGCGGATCTTTGTTCTCTTGTACAACAAATTTTAGATAAGTCTCTTCAATCCAATCACTGATTTCTTTCACTGAGGATCTCCAAAACATAGCCCTCAAGGTACGACATAAACCCCTCTTGAGCAGATACTGAGTTCAATCGACAATGAAACCAATTTTTTGGGCTTAGGGCAGACCCAGGTTGTATACTTTTGTCCTTGCACCAACAAAAGACCCACAGTGTTGGCCCTTTCGGCAACAACCTGTGAACAGGTTGCAATCTCACCCAAAACAGCTATGGGGTGCCGTAGAATCAGGTTTCTGCAAGCAGAAGAGGGATATTACTGTACCTTTAGCTTCTAACAAATGATAAGCATAAAATACATATCTTTGATATTTACTTATTTAGCTTCGCGGTTAGATAAACAAACAGTTCCTTGCTTAACCCTTTACTGGGAATTCATAGCGAAGTTAATATTTAGCAGAGATCTTACTTATCAGTTATATATTTATCAATGCATAAAAGAATATAACAACAACAAAAAAGAACCATGACACAAGATATAACGTGATTCACCCCCATTTTAGGGGCTACGTCCATAGAACTGTTTTTTATTCAACTCTTTACAAAAACCATAGTTCTGATCTGCGCACTTACCTGTAGATCCCTTCAATTCCTCAAAGCTGTGCACTAAGCTGCAGATCTCTGTGCGCACAGCTGCAGATCTTCTTAATCACCAAAAACCCTCTGCGCACACAGCTGCAGAGGTCATCCATGCACATAGCTGAGACTTAACCTTCCTTACAAAACAAGCCTTAGCTTCGCATTACTTCATCTTACATCAAAAGCCTAAACTAACTTCTTTACAAGAGTGCTTATTTATAGTGCACTTATTACAAAACCATGGGATTAAACCATGGGCACCCCGAACCCTAAACCCTGGACTTAAACCATGGGTTTATTACAAAAAGAAGGCTTTGACTCAACCCCGACACCCCTAAGACTATTTTGAGTCGCAACTCCGCTTACAAGCTTCCACAAAAACCATGGAGTTACCAAAATTAAGGACTGTTAAGGTGCGCGCCCCAACAAAAGGTGGCGTGAAAATTTTATGAATTATGTAATAAATCATGTGTTCTTGACGAGTATTGTCTTCTTGAACCAAGACTCCAACGATAACATTTTCATATGTCGACACATAGATGATAAAATCCTTGGTGAAGTCGAGAGGAGACAACAACAAAATAGAAGTCAGAGCTTGTTTTAATGCATCGAAAGCACCTTGCACATGCTCATCCCATACGAAAGGAATTTTGGTACAGAGAAAGCATAAGAACCCATGGAATTTCATCGCATAGTTTGGGATAAACCGATGAAGGAAATTGGCCTTGCCTTAGAGAATCTGCAATTGGAGTAGAGTACGTGGGGGAGGAATATTCAAGATGGCTTGAACCTTTAGAGAATCCACATAAATCCCTTTGTGAGACATGATTAATCCTAGTAAAATACCAATAGGGACACAAAAGAAACACTTGAGGGGGTTCAAGCGGACGTTATATTGGAAAAATCATATGTATACTTTCCGTAAGTCGTCTAAATGTTGAGAACACTTCCAAGATAGAGCTGTGAGGTTGTGTTGATAGATCATGATAATGTGAATTAGGTCAAGTAAGAAGAAGGTCATGGTCCTCTTAAAAGTGGTTCCAAATTTTTTAAGGCCAAACGACATAACACGATACAAAAATTTGTCCCAAGGGTTAGTGAAAGTGGTTTTGTAATGATCCTCTTTGTGGATCTTAATTTGGTTATAACTGGAAAAACCATCCATGAAGGAAAGGACTTCATGGACAGTGTAAGAGTCAATGATCTAGTCAATGAATGGAGTGGGGAAGTTGTCTTTGCAACATGCCAAATTCAAGTCATGAAATTTAGTGTAGACATGAATGGTACCTTATTTTTGGTTGATGGGAATAGGATTGGAAACCCAAGTAGTATACACGATGGGGCATATGAAACTTGCTTTACGCAGTTTCTCGATCTCAAATTTGACAGCAGGGGCTTTTGATGGGTGAATGGGTCGTACCTTTTGGTGAATGGGGGAAACATTAGGACAGGTGTCGATACAATGTTCGACAAATTATGGATCAATCCCATGAATATCAGTATATGACCAAGAAAAAATATCATGAAACTCTAGAAATAAGTATTTTGTATAAAGTGACTTATTTGCTGGAGCAAGATGCTCCGAGTGTAATATATTCAACTACCCTGGGTGTGGTTGATATATTGACCTTGATGGTTGGTGAAATGTTAGCCATGTTACCCTCTTCAAAGGGGTTTAGTGCTGAAGTCAGGTTTGTAAACCAGTTGACACTTCCACAGATGAAGTCTTTCGCTTCGACATAATACTGGTCCGACGATGAAGAAGGCTCATCAGGGATGAAAAAGGAGTGATTGAGCATATCATCCCAAGGATACTCAGGAGTTGAAAGAGATTCAAGAATATCCTTGTATCATGCAGATAGATCTGATGTATCTTCTGCGACTGAGGAGGGGGAAGGACTTCTAGAGATAGAGATCATGTAGATGGTGTTGGTGGTGTCCAAGGAAGAAACCATAGGGTGGATATCCTCATGTTAATTCCAAACTAGTGGGAGTATGTGCGAAGGTCACTAAGGAGTGACCAGTACTTAGGAAGGTTTGGTAAATGGTGTGAATAATGACCATATAGTCCACAAACTACACATGGGTGGTTGGCTCACAACGACTTGTTCTTAACCGTAGGTATGGTTGGTATGTTTACAACTGGGGCATTGTTAAAATCAACTACAGTTCTCATGTGGGTGCAAAGGATAGGAAGATATGGATAGTTTTGTGCTGCATGGACTTGGACATTGCATAAAGTACATGTATGAGGAGGACTTGGTTATGTCATCACTTTGGGAGTATTTCCCCGAGTCCTCATGGAAGGAGAGGTGCAGTACTAGAGGTAGAAGAAGTTGTTTTTGAACTAGGAGGTGGTTGTGACATCATCTCAATAGGTTGGATGGGAGTCACCATGGTCTAGGGAGTCAGGGGAGGGTTTGGTGGGTCCAGGTAGCACACAGGAAAACCCAAAGTGAATCCAAGCAGGTTGAGAGTAGCCATGATGGGCTCACTCATGATGTCGGAAGGTGGAAATAGGAAAGGAATCATGTGGAAAGGGAATGCACCCTAATAATTCCCATAGGTTTGCAGTTGAGGTTCAACTGAGGTTGCGATGAGTTCGTAATGCTACCATATGTGGTAGTGAACAAATGTGATATGTCAGTCGACAAAGGAGGAGGTGCTAAGGACAAAAATGTGTCCATCATAGGATCACTAGAAAATAATCTTGGGCCAGCAACAGATAGGGAAGGTATGGACACGTTGTCGATGGTAGTGTCAATAGTAGGAATTACATGTTCTAGTGTGGTTGGTCCCTTTTAGGTCATAGTATGCTAGATGGTCATTGGCCATTATATTCCCATCATGAGGGAACATTTAGAGTCAAAATACGGTATAGGAAATGACTCTCATTGCATACATATAAATACATCCTAGGAGGAGGTTGTAATCGAGTTGGGTGTTGAAAACCTCAATGTCAATCAACACTTTTTTTCTAGCGAACTCAATAGGGACATTTGTGAGGGCACCGTAGTGTTGAACATCATTGCCATCATAGGCATGAAGAGCAGTGGAAGAAGGTTGAAGGGTTAGGGATCCAAGTTTCTTCCAAACAAAGGTTGACATAACATAGGTGGATTCCCCCTCATTAATGATGCATCAGTGAATAACCAAATTCTGAATCATGACCAAAACTTGGAAGGAAATGAATGATGGAATTTGGGGATCTCCTTGATCTAGGTCAAAGGTGATAAACCTAGAGCCATAGGGAATGATGAAATCGAACACGGATAACAACGCTTTACGTTGTGAAGGAAAAGTTTTGAGAACTTCTAGAGTGGACATGGCCAAAGGATACTGAGCCAAGTCATCGACTATATTGTAGTTGAGCGCATCTCTAGCAGTGGAATTGTTCACAATGCGATGCAAAGGGAATCACGAGACTTTTGTTGTCCCGTACGTGGGGGGTCTCGACAAATGAAAAGAAATATATGGAGTGGTGTAGGTAGATGTCGTATAAGGGTTAATGGTTTTTATGGTGGAGACATACTGGTTTTGTCGAGTCTGTAGGTTGACATCATATGATAACGTCATAAGGTGATGGACACCAAGATCAATGGGTTGACCCATTGAAGTGGTTGTGGGAGTTTGTGGGACCAAGGACTGGGTTGCAACCATTCCTTGGTTTGTTAGGGGGTTTTGTAGCACCATATGAAGAGGACCTGGTGGTGTTGTGTTTGGCCAAGCCAGAGCATCCCCATTGGGGTCACATTGATTATCAGTTTGGAGTAAATGTCAGACATGGTTCATGTGAGGACACTGATGTGTGTAATGGCCGTAAGTCTTACAAATGGCTCACGGATGGTTATTCTCCAATTGTGGGTTCTTCCTAGGTCTAGGGGGATGCTAGGGATTATGTGTAGGGGGGTTGGCTCCACTATTGTTTGGAGGGTTGGGTTGTTGGCCACCTCCTTGAGGTTGGTTGTTACCCCGATTCCTACCTCAATGTCATCTTCCCTACCCTTATTAGTTGTTGGGGACATGTTGATTAGGGAGATTTTGCGGTGCATATACCTGTCCTGGAGGAGTAGGATCAGTCAGGGCCAAAGTTTGAGTAGGTTGCAAAGGTGGTGGGTAATAGGCAGGAGAAGCTAGTGGGGTTGCAAATTCGAGCATCTCACTATTACATGAGTGTGCCAAACAATTTGATTTGTGAACACGAGCAGCTGGTGCAGGAGGCACATAACAAGCTGTGTCTATAAACTGAGTCGTTACACGTGGAAAATTAGAGGCGTAACTTAGTTGGGAAACACTAGGGGTGTTACTAGAATGGGGTGGCATCGAAGGAGATATCATAGAAAAGTGGGGACGCTGAGTAATGTCACCATTGACTCTATTAGAAACGTGGGATTCCCATGGAGTATCTCAACGTGAGGAGCCAGTATGGGGAGCATCAGGTATAATGGTATACAAATAACCCAATTGGGCGTAAATGAGATCAAATTGTTGTGCCTTCAGCATGGCTTCCTCCTCGGTTTGTGGGCGCTTTGATGCCACGTACTTAGCGATGGGTCAGAGTAAGGTTTTTGAAAACCAATCTGGGAAAATTCTATCATCTAATTGGATCTTACACAATATACAATGATGGAGTGTTATAGCTGATTTCAGCACTCCAACTGAATCACACTTTGTATGGCCTTCCCCTATCCCACTGCAGACTCCTTAGACCCCATGGACCATTTTTTGTCCTTTGATGTTTCCTTGATCATCCCTAACAACATATGAGAAATGATACATGTGACTTTTAAACCTATAAGCATGTATATACGTGGGTTTGACCACTAAAACCGTGTACATTGGGATGTGTGCCTAATCCAAATCCTTTTGGAGTTTTCCTTGACATGGATCTGACTCATTTGACTCCTGGCCTTCCCTATGCCTTGAGATTGCTCGTATTTGACCTTTCATTACCCCTTTGAAAAGATATATAAGGAACCCCTTGGTACATTAAAGGCAGAAGAGAGAATTGAGAGCAAAGAAACTATAGTCCATTGTTGATGGAACTTATGCTTGAGTCTGCATCCCTTTGTCCCTTGGAGCACTTTTGTGTTCTTCCCAAGATTACCTTTTTCTTGTGAGCTTGCTATCAAGAGATGGAGGATTGAAGTGGTGGAGGCCCAAGTGGGGGATTCAGTTTCTCCGGTTCGCAGACATGTCGTTAGAGGTTGTATCTTGTAATCTCTGATTTATATTAATAGAAATATCTTTTCCTGTCCAATAATGTGTGTTTGAATGAATATTTTATTGATTGGATTATGTCAAATTATTTTACATTATTGATTATATATGCTAGAATATATCTAACACCATGATATATAGAATGCTTGTATTGTTTACTTGTTGTTGAGGAAGTAATATATCAATTCAAGCTGAAGATTGGAAAGCTCAACAGGGATCTACTTCAACTGTCCGGACTAAGGTACGAGGTCTGATCCTTTAGTGTTAGACATTTAATTTCTACTGCATATTGGAAAGGACTGATTTCTGGAGTCAAGCTGTCTGTTGTGGTATCCCAAGCCATAGGAATTTCTCTCCGTAACAGAATTGGTGACTCCGCTGGCAGATGTCAATGGAATCTTCCACCTACATAGGATTCATGGATGGTGCAAGCCGTCACACTCAACACTCAGCCTCTACTGCTTGGGTGATTTATACTGCTATGGGTCGGGTATTGTCTTCAGGAGGTGTATGTCTATGGCCATTTTCCAACAATGTTGCTAAATACAACACCGTTATTGAGCTTCTACGGGATGCCATTTTACATGGCGTTCTATCTCTTGACGTATGTCTTCATTTGGAGTTAGTAGTGTCACAGCTCAATGGTTTGTACCATGTTAGAGATCGAATGTTATTGAGAAGGTTCTTGCGTGTGAGATTCTTAGAACGACAATTTGACAATATAACATATATACACATTCCAAGAAATAATAATCAAGTTGCTGACTCATATGCTAACTACGTGTTATATTGGCATTTGTTTCATTCACAATAAATTAATCACAAACACAATTTTTTACACATGTAAATAAATAAATCGATCACCATAAAACGTATTATATATACATAAAAATGTGATAATACATAGTGTCATGATACAAAATTGGTGCTTTTAAGCCACCATCATATAATACACGGTCGTGCAAAATGTATACACTCCCAGGTGTCTAATCCCGTGGAGGAGGAGGAGGGTTGTGATCATGAAAGGTCACTACGACTCTAGCCAGCCGTCAGAATAAACGCACCCATGTGCGTGGTACACCCACCACCTGCCACTGCATGGCCTCAAGAAAGTCCTCGACTTGTGCAATGGGAACTCTATGTGTCAATCTCATGAAGTTGGTATGAATGCTCTGGAGCATTCACTCCACATCCACACCCGTGATCTCATCTCCTCTCCCCCTCCATCTATGACGAGGGAAGCCCTTTGGCCGTCGTGGTCCCACATCTGCACACAAATGGTAGATGTCACTATGTATCATCACCCAAAAACATGTCTTTTTGATTCCATATAATCAAGAAAACACAAAAAAATTTAAAAAAGAGAGGGTCGAGATTCGTTACCTATATCGCCATATGCCAATCCTGGTGGTAGCAGCATGTCCGGGTCCCCTTGGAAATCTATCCCTACATAGGAGTAGTCATCGATGGAAACTATCTGTCATCGCCACCATGGAAATAATTCAACTAGATATGGGTTGGACACCCTACCACCCCCCAGTCTGCGCATAGCATCCGCCCAATGCCATTGGGCCGGATCTTGAACCCCATGGAGAGGAACGTCCACTCTGGGGCTCAATCCTGGAACACGCTCAAAGAAAAATGTGCTCAGAATACTGCTGAACCTGAATTTCTGCACCCTGCCTACCTTACGCTCACTGAGCTGGTGTTTCATGTTGCTCAGTAGTGTAGTACTCCAGTCGTAGATCATGGGTCTCATGCACTCCACTGCATAGAACATTAGAGGCCGCGAGGCCTGGTGGAGTGATGCTAAGCTATCTATCCTGCCCAGTGTCAATAATATGGCCTTTAGGCCCAGCACATGTATAGCATTGGTAGGGACTTGAATCCCCACCTTCTCGGTGTCTGGATAACAGTACACTGCAATGTACTCGTCGATAGTCAGGCCACCTCCTGGCCCACCACAGGAATGAAGGTTCACCACTTCGCCTCGTCTAGAAAGCCCTGTGATAAAGTATATGTCCTCCACCTCTATGGTCAGGGACATCCCATCTATATGGAAGGAATCTGAGTTTGGATCCCAATAATCTACTAGCATCTGTAACAGTCTTGGTTTGGCCCTCAAACCACCAAGACACCAAAACTTGTAGAGTCCGCATGCACATAGACCTTGTTGAGCCATTAAGTCAACCCTTACTACTTCCTCTACTTCACCATGCTCACACTCTCTCCACTCTAGTACCATCCTGCACAAGAAATTGCAAATTTACCCATTAGTTTATTGAAAAAACCTTATGCGCGGCCTCATATGCAACTATTTTCAAAACAACCGCGTATGTACACGGGTTTGAGGCCATTTTCTGCGTATTTGGGATGGCCCAAAAACCTTATTTGACCATGAAAATTCATAAAAATTGTATCAAAATGCAAGAGGAGAGCATGAGTAAATACCTGGAAGAAATGATAGTGAGTTCTGTCGGCTGGATCTCTTGGAATTTACTATTGAAAATCAGAGCTCAAATGGGTAAAAGTTTCAAATGATTTATATTTTTTACTATTTATAGAAAATTTTCAAATATTTGAAAATTTTTACCCCCTTTCCTATAGTTTCGACATTTTCTAACCATTTTGGACCATTTTTGACATAATTTGTGATGTAGAAGACCTTTTTCAGTGCTGTTTCAGCCATTGGATTGACCCATTAATGCCGATCTCAGGTATCATGTCTTAACTGGCATATAGGTTAGGTATCATCACTGTTTGCATTTTGCATAACCTTATGACCATCTCATCATGACCTTAGGTACGAGCCCACTCTATTATGTCACAGAACCTTCTTGCTACTTTAGAAGTGGTATGATATGAGTGGTAGAGCTTTACCTTACATGGGTACCCTAGTTAGCACCCTATTTTCATTTGGTGCCCATGCTGACATTTTCTCGTTTAGGGTGTGGGAGTCCGTTGTATAGTACTACCATGACATTTTGCAAGAGCCTCATACTCCTCTTGATATTTTGCTGGCCTATTTCCCTCAGGACTCCCTCATGTCAAGTTGTGAATGCATTATCATGAGCTTTTCCTGCCTTATTGAGCTTTATGCTAGCTCCCCTGACATTGTGTTTCAGCCATATAGCCCAAGCTTGTCTCATGTCTAGCCATGCAGAGCCATTTTTCATATCCTTCGCAGCTTGATTTCCCTTTTACCGGGAGGGGATCTTCCCCCGAGTGTCGATATCCTACACATGTATCCTTGCATTGAGCATAGGTATGTTCCACTGCTTGGAACTAGTTTTTTTTCCCTTATGACACTCGTCTCCTCCTAGTTTGTAACTATAAAGCTATTTTATTCTTTTTTCAAGCTTTTTAAATAATTGAAAAAGTCCAAAAAAAATTAAAAAACCAAAAAGCCGGATAAGGAAAGATGTTATCTGTGGTAGCTTTCGAGTCGTGTCACCTTTGAACAGAGCACTGTATATCACATCCATTGGTTGGGTTATAGTTTGACTTTAGGAGCTGTACTCATTTATCTGAGTTTATCTCCACCGACTGGTTAAGCTTCCAGTCCCTATGGAGCATATGTTGATGCCTCCTGTGTCACAGAGATGTCCCAGTTTGTATATCGAGTCTATGCTACCTTCATTTAGTCACCATATGCTGTTATGCTCTTGTTCGAAGGAATTTGAAGCCTGATTTGGCCATTCCTCAGTTATCTTGACTTTGCATGTCGGCCATTCCCGGTACAGTTACTAGTTTGTGCACCTTATGATCAAGTCCTTCCACATTATACAGCTTTGCTGAGTACCTCATGTTGGATGATGGGGGATGCCTTAATGCCCTCTTCCAACGAATTTTATCCCATCGACTGCAGATCATTTATTCTGGGATTGGAATCTAGAGTCATTTTGAGTGCCTTGAGACTTGCAATCATCAGTGGCAGGTTCTCTCGCCATCGATAGTTTTTGGGAATACATCAATGTCCCATGATCGATGGATCCTCTCAAGTGTTTGACCTCAACACATTTATTCACACTTTTTAGTTTGCACTCTAGTACCTTGATTCCCATTTTCATTATCGGTGGGTGATCTCGCATCTGCTAATGGTATACATTAATGACTGGTAATCAGATGATGGACTACTATGTTTGACCTCGACACCTCTATTCACATAGTAGAACATGTACTCGTAGTGATTTGTGTAGAAGACTTTCTAGATTGGTGGCATCTCTTATATGCTACCTCCTTGATCGTGCCAGTGTTCATGAGATTTCAGCTCTCGTGACTTGATTCCAGAATATGTCAGATATTTCTAGCCACTATGGGGATCTTGATCTGTTATATCTTTAGCCATTATGGAGATCATGGTCCTATGTACATCTTCATCATGGAGATTCTGATCTATGTATATTGTACGTGGCTATGACCACATGTGTGATATCATGTATCATGCCTATTCATGGCCATTGTACTCTTATGTATCCGGGACTGCTATATGTATTTGCACTTATATGCAGAGTTGTATTATTGTACTATGTTGATTGGGTGGTTGGTCTTCCATTTGGGATCCTTCATCACTCCACTTCTGGGATGGACTTATAATGTATTTCGGCCATCGTATGACCCCTCTGACCTCACACATTAGGGGGCATCTGTTATAGCTGATTTCACCACTCCAGGCGAATCACACTTTTTATGGCCTTCCCCTATCCCGCTACAGGCTGCTTAGACCCCATGAACCATTTTTTATCCTTTGATGTTTCCTTGATCATCCCTAAAAACATATGAAAAATGATACACACAACTTTTAAACCTATAAGCACGTATATACGTGGGTTTGACCACTAAAACAGCATACATCGAGATGTGTGCATAATCCAAATCCTTTTGGAGTTTTCCTTGACATGGATCTGACTCATTTGACTCCTGGCCTTCCCTATGCCTTGAGATCGCTCGGATTCGACCTTTCATTACCCCTTTGAAAAGATATATAAGGAACCCCTTGGTACATTGAAGGAAGAAGAGAGAATGGAGAGCAAAGAAACTATAGTCCATTGTTGCCAAAACTTATGCTTGAGTCTGCATCCCTTTGTCCCTTGGAGCACTTTTGTGTTCTTCCCAAGCTTGCCTTTTGCTCGTGAGCTTGCTATCGAGAGATGGAGGATTGAAATGGTGGAGGCCCAAGTGGGGGATTCAGTTTCTCCGGTTCGTAGACGTGCCGTCAGAGGTTGTATCTTGTAATATTTGATTTATATTAATAGAAATATCTTTTCCTGTCCAATAATGTGTGTTTGAATGAATATTTTATCGATTGGATTATGTCAAATGCTTTTACATTATTGATTATATATGCTAGAATAGATCTAACACCATGATATATAGAATGCTTGTATTGTTTACTTGTTGTTGAGAAAGTAATATATCAATTCAAGATGAAGATTGGAAAGCTCAACGGGGATCTACTTCAACCGTCCAGAATAAGGTACGAGGTCTGATCCTTTAGTGTTAGACATTTAATTTCTATTGCATATTGGAAAAGATTGATTTTTGGAGTCAAGCTGTCTATTGTGGTACCCCAAGACATAGGAATTTCTCTCTGTAACACAGAGTCACCATTCATGGATATGATCTGTGATATGGGTAGCAGTGTTTTGTCTATAGGATAATAGAATTTCCACACCCTCATTATAACGAAGGGTAACTGTAAATATTGCAGAGACATCTAGGCTAATGAGGAAAAGTCTGGGTAGGTGGCATGAGGTAGTTTGATGTATCATTTGGCTACAAAACTTGTTATTTTTCACTGGAATAACCCCAGTCAAACACAATGATCCACTATGATGTTAGATGAACACCATAAGTGGAATGACATGATATGGTTTTGGGGGTCTTCTCCTGCCTTTCCCTCAAAATTAGAGATGTCTGAAGGGAGTTTGGTAGGCATAGGAGGCCATAGTAGGTTATGACAAATGGGGTCATTGGTTAACCATGCCAAATCAGTTCAGTTGAGACTAGACATGAAAGGTATACTAGAACCAAGAGTAGATCGAGAAGGATCGAGAATGTGGTTGGTGCCAATAGGAATGTGGTTCCCATGGATGAATAGGGGTGGGTAAGGTTGACTTCCAATAATAGTAGTAGTCTCTGGGATGGTAGGAATAGTCAGAATGGAAGTGGAAGGGCCACTACCCCATGAATGAATGGTGGTATGGTATGAACCATGGTGGCTAGAGTGGGGCCACCACTAGTGGGTAGCGGACCAGTAGAGTGTGTGCGATGGAAAAGGGACCACTAGGACTAGGATTTTTCGGTCCAGTGGAAGGGATACCCCGAATTATAGGTGAAACAAATACAAGCCCACTACCAACCGCCCCCCCTTGAAAGGGAGAAGGATGTGCACTAGCCATGGGCTAGTGTTGTTTAGGACAATGCACCCTTGTAACCTAGGGTCTTTGGGGTTACCAACTTAATAATACACTTGCAGACAATCAACTTATGTAGAAATTAAAATAGGAATAGAAAGGAAAGTTAGCATACCTAGTTTATGATGGTTGATCCAAGCTTTGTCTTCTCCTCTTTCAGTCTCTTCCAAAGCTTCTAGGGCTTCTCAAATTCACCTGCAAAGAACAAATTATTCCAGCAATATCTTGTATATATATCAATGGTTAATGAGATGCATATTCATAGTAAAATGATTGAAACAATTCATAATTCATCATATACACGAATGCAACAATACAAATATTGGAAGAAGAACCTTTTTTATTAATAAATAGAGAATGGTGAGAATACAACCCAACTTCTGAAACAAGGAATCCTCTGCAAACTGAGGACACTGAGTTCTGTTGCTCCAAGATGTCTGAAGGAATACCACTAGCATAACTTTGCTCTTCTCTGAATGATTGATTAGCCCCATCCCATGCCCTCTATTTATACATGGGGAAATAGAGAGGTTTCGAAGGTTAGGATGGTTGAGATAGTTGAGATAGTTATGATTAGGGAGTCAATTGATCTCAACTAATCATGTTTATATTTTTTAACATTAAATTAAGGTACACGCAAGTATTAATATAGGAAAGGAGCATGTGACACACTCATTTCTTTAAGGAAACTCATGTGTTCAATGTAAACGTGGGTTGCAATGAAAGCACTCATGTGTGACATTTAGGTTGTAATGCAAATACTCGTGTGTTCAACCCTAATCTCCAAATAAAGATATATTGAGCTGGTCAAGAGATTATGTATCAATAGTCATGCACATCTATAGTGTTTTGGATACTTCAATCCGATTTGTCCTTTTGTGTCCCAACATATTGGATGTCAGTACTCAGACAAAAAAGTGCCATTTTGGTTGATAACAGATGCCTCCTAATGTGTGAGGTTAGAGGGAAGCAGTGGCCAAAATACATTACAATATTTTAATCTTGGAGAACTCAAGTTTCCAAGGCAGCATAGGAAGTACTTGAAACAAATACATGTCAATGTCATATACAAAATCACATATGAGGATTCCATTTTCAATATAATGGAACACTATATCCTTTACAATATTTGATTACATCATATGATACGGGTACAAGACCACATTACAAAGGTGGATTGAAGCCACAATATACAATGATGAGTCTTCAAAATATAAAAGTTGTATAACTAAACATAACATGATATTGTGAAACTGAGGTTATAGAGGTGAGCCTAAGGTATTCATCGAAATCCAAAGGAACCAGTACAATACCTACCATGTGACTAGATGTACTAAAGTCGAACATGGAAAGAATTCAACAAAATGTCAGAGAATGAATGAAACTAACAGCTGAAGCAAAGGAGTTCACCAATAATGATAGTGAATCCTAAGGTACCATCATCAAAGCTCTAGGTCTTTGTCTTCACGAAGTACTGATGAGAAACCATAATGTGATGAGGAATGCAATGGATCCTCCAATAGATCACAAGAGTGACTAGGATCTGGATGCGGGAAGGTAGACACAAGTAATACTCATATAGGATAATGATGGAATCAGGATAGTAATCAGATGAAGGGATATATTCTTGAACAGTGAGCATGACACAGAGATGACCCAAGGCATCATTTAACTTGCATATAGGACAACTAGACTTATTTTCCATGTAGGAGACATGATCATATTTCCCATGTATAAAGAACAAGTGGAGGAGTAAGAAACTGGAAGTAATAGTTGAGATAAAAGTGTAAACTGAAACATGAGTATCATAAAGTTCAGAGAGTGCTATGGTCAAGGATGACATGCTACCACTGTTTATAACCCAAAGAGAGTACTTCTTCCTTATCTTTCCTGTTAAATTTTAACGAGTCCAGGAAATTCAACTCAAGTCTCTCTTCATTTTTAACAAGCTTGAAGAGGGGAGAGAATAATGCTTAATAAAGTTAATTATTCGTTGATTTTACGAGCATGAACTAGTACATGCTTGTTGGTGTTTTCATATTTTGATAGTTTGAAAAATCTGAAGAAGACTCCAAGGGGGTGATTTTTCATATAATTTAGTCTCATGAGGCCGAAAAAGTATAAAAAAATCCACAGAAGAACTCTCTTAGCTTACAAAAAAGTAAGGCGCATCTTTTTTGTACTTAGTCGAGAAGGTCCGAAAAATGTTAAATTACCACCTACCCAATGCTCCTTTAAAAGCAACATATAGCCTGAGTTTTACGAGTGTGAAGGAAATAAATATCATTCGAAAATATCCATTTGATTACAAGAAATGGGGCTTAGAATAGTAAACTTGATGCTTTTTTTCTTTAGGGTTAAACGAGCATGACAAAGACATAAAGTACGCTCATAATCTTTTTCATGTTTGGGTCTAGAGCACAAAAAAGAGAAAACTAATATCATACCGGGGGTTCCTTTTTAGTAATTTTAGTTCCTCAAGTCTAGAAAAGTGATAAACCTATACCTAATAATACTCTTCTCAATTTCGAAGAAAAGAGAGTGCTCCTTTTTCATGTTATTCTACATGGTCTGAAAAAGCGATAAACTACCACCAATGTGGATGCCCATTCACATATTCTTAACAAGCATGAACAAACAAGTTTACTCGATAGTCAAGTCTATTTTTAGGAGTCAAACCTAGGCCTACAGAAACTCCATAAGGGTGGGGAGCCTTATAAAAAGGGATAGCTTGTAAAAAGAGAGCAATAATGAGGTTCAATTTGTCATGAAAAATAGTTAAGAAGGTTCCTGCAAACCTAGGAAAAACGAGGTATGAGTACCCAAAGACGACAAAGTGTTCTAAACTAGGGTACTCATGGAAAGGAGGCACTATCCACAGAGGAAAAATGATGTAGACGAGGTAAAAATGGTTAAACACCATAGTCCATGGTTAAAGACATAATCCTAGGGTTAAAAACAGATAAGGTATCGATGGAAAGGTACATGTGAAAGATCCAAATCCTACCCTATATGAGTAGACAATGACTTTTTAAAGAATTTGAACTTGTTGCATTGGGGAAAAGACATGGTATTAGTTCAATTATAAAAATAATTTTCAAACTATAGACTAGAAACCCAAAAATTTGAAATTTCTCTCTATATATAGTTCAAATATATAATTAAAACATACCATTTGACATTTTTACCCAGTTTGGAAATATTTCACCTTTGACTTGGATTGCTTGACAAGGAAAAATTAGTGAATGATTTCAAATTCTGTAAGTGTCATATTGGATAGATTTCCCCTCTCCTTCATTCCAACCATTCTAAAATTCATTTTTATTCAAATTTTTAATGTTTTGGGCCTACCCTAGGAAGGTTGCGTAGTACACGTAGGTAGGAGACTAAGATAGTCGTGTAAAAATGACTTGCTTAATTGAAACTCATGTGTGATACACGACATGTCTAAAGGAAATTCGCATGTATGGGGTGACATAGAAAGTTCTATAGTATGGCCAAAATTGAAAGAATTGGATGGGTTCTAATGATCAATGTTGGTCAATTGGGTAGGTTCAACATGGTTTTAGAGTGGAGGGAATGAGAGCATGAAGACATGGACCAAGATTCTCTCTGTGATGCCTCAAATTTGCATGCATTACAGAAAAGTGGTTTACTAAATTTATTCTGCACCTCTCCAATGAGGGCTAATGTCCACTTGCTTAAGCATTTGATTGGCTGTTGGGATCATGCCCTCGGTGCTTTTGATCTTCAAGGTGAGATCTTGGAGATAACTATAGAAGACATGTACTTCATTACATGGATGTATCATAGGGGTATATCTGTGAATCCAAGAGTACTGGTAGGGGTGGTGACCCTATGAGTGTCCAAGACTACGTTGACACCTACTGCAGAGCGGGAATTCAGAAAAAAGGATCATGTATCCCAATTGTTCATATAACCAGCTTCCCACTATAGGTAGTGGTAAGTACAATAGTGTGGGTTACAGGATCTTCTTCATTACATCTCGCCACTTGGACACAAATGAGAGTTGCACTAGAGTGTGTACAGGGTACTGTGTTTGATTGGTGCTTAGGTATGATCCTAATCATGAGGAAGAAAATCTCTGACTGCAGGAGAGGATGCCGCAAAAACTTTATATATTCTAGCATATTGGTAGCATTATTCTTTGAGAGAGTTCCTACCATCATCCTTGTAGTGCCACTTCCAACATTTTCTCCTCGCCAGCCTAGACTAACCAGGTGGGATAGGTCTTCCTCCGTCAAGCTAGTGGAGGATTGGCCCAGGATGTATACAACGATGACTTTTACATGTGGTGGGAGTGGCAGTTTCCAGCACTTGAGTAGTTTCCTTACTTCGGATTAGATTTCCAAGGAGACAATGATCTGGTCCTCTCACCACGGGGAGGATGGGGAGAGCTAGGTATTTTTCTTTTTATGTTTTTAAATTTTTATAAATTTTTATCATAAAATTATTTACATATGTCTAAGAGTTTTAATCCACTTGTAATGTTTTTGAAATGCAGATGTTGGACTTGTACGCCCTGATGGGAACCCCAGGATTTTTGTGCAGCCTGTATAGGGTGGGGACCAAGGGATACTCAAACTTCTCGAGGGAAAGCTAGCTAGGCTGACCCTAGGAATTCCCACTATACAGATTGAGCGGATTCCTATTGTCATGCAGTAATTTGTAGTAGCGATTCTACCCACCTGGGTATGACTCTTGAGGAGAGTAGCTAGGGACATTCCATTTTACAAGGAGGTCAAAGAGGCCACTGCAGCAGATGATGCTGATGATCAGGACTAGACCTATAGGAATTTTATGGATTGCGATCCAATTTTTTGTATATTTAGTTGTGAGTGGATCTTAGGATCAAAACTCAACCTATATATGGAAATATTTTTACACACACATATATATATATATATATATATATATATATATATATTTCCTGGTTATTTACATGTGTTCCAAATGTATATGTTATGTATATTTTACAAAATGTGTGTTAAATGCCAATCTAGAATGTAGTTCCCATATGCATCAGTTAATCTATTTTCATTGCATGGAATATGATGAAATGAAATACAATCGAAATTTATTTCAAGTAATCTAACCTGCAAAATGTTTCCCCCTTTCACACACCTGGGTTGCGTGGTATAAATCTGCAAGCCAGTCAGTGTGTCCTTGGGGGAAATTCTTGAGTCAAGGCTGTCACCTTGTTCTTGACTCCTCCATTAATGGAGCCAAGGGGGGTAGACCTTATCAGATTACTAAGGCTAATTACTTAGTGTGATGGTGTTATATTGATTAAGTTGTTTAGGAGTTTTGAAATTAACCAGTGGAAGCAAAAGGCAACGAGACACAAGATTTAAAGAAGATAAGCACAATAATGACACTCAATATATATATAATTAAAAGAATTGATCAAATAAATCACAAGTGCCTTAAATGGAGTCAACCGAGAAAATCATGTGCTTGCATGCGCTTGAAAGAATGTTTTGTAAATGTCTCTTGGTAGATTTTAAATTAATGTGGAATGTGAATGAATTAAATTAGGCGAAAATGGGACTCCAGATATACCCGAGGGGTACTTGGAGTATGTCCAAAAGTGAACTTTCACAGCTATCTGCAAGGTGTTTGTGGGATGGAACCAAGTCTCAGAGACTATTTTTCATAAATCACTCATCAATATGAGATAGAGATCGGTGCCTTGAGGTGACTTTCCAGTTGTTCCCACTCTGGGTATTTTCCCATCTCTTACAATTTGTTCGAGGCGTTGGATTTTCGCTTGATGTTTTGTCAATTTGGGAGGTGAAGACTAATTAATCTAGTCACTCAAGTGATTTTGATGCATCTTGACTGATCAAATGAACCATATCCAAGTACATAGCATACACACTAGAGTCTTTGATATTTTTAGTAAATTTTTAAAATAGGTGTTCTTATTAAAAAGAAAACCCTCCAGGAACCTCTTTCGGTTCAAGTGGAACTGAATCATGGAATCAAGGAGGGGTTGATTTTATTATGATTATTAAAACAATTAATGAAAATGGAATCAGAGATACACAACACCGATTTTCTAATTATCCCTACCACGCATCTCTTTCCCCTTGCGGGTCACTCAGGGAGTCATGGGGTAAGTAGTATGATTACTTTTGAATTGAAAATATGGAATAATGAAAAATATTATCAAATTATACAATCCTGTAGATTAGAACTACAATAGATTGAAAAAAGATGAAAAAATGTAAAAAAAATGACACAGACGCAAATCCCCCCAGGTGGGGAGGTGAATAGGCTCGAAAGAGCCTATTCAAAAAATATTTTTATTTTTATTAGAAGCAATTACAATATCATCAAACTGAAATTAATAAACTTGTTCCTTATACGGAATGAGACCAAAGGTTTACAAATTGCAAAATTTTGAAATTTTTGGAAGACAAAGACCCCCTAGGGGGTTTCGAATGGTCAAAAAATGATTTCCGGACAGCACCTCCTCCTATTTTATGTTACACCTGATAAAAAAAAGCAATATTATCACAGTTAAATATTCCCAAAAGTACTTTGAATGTACTTTTGGATGAACAAATGTTTTACCCAAAAATTCTAAGTTAAAACTAGTTTTTAAAGAAGCGGGAAAAGAACCAAGCAAAGAAAGCTTTCCTTGGGATCTTGTCCTGATTTTTGGGAAGAAAATATGAATCACTTAAGTTTATGAATATAACTTTTCAGATTCTTAGGAAACAACCATGCATTCAACAAGCTTTAGATCTACTTTCACAACCTTGAAAAATGACAATTTTCCCTAAAACTAGATCTAGAATGCTTGTAAAATTTCATTAGGAATGAGATCTAGTTTATGAGATTTAAGGAAGAAATATATATGGAAAATAAATTCTGAAATTGATATATCTAAAAAATTCTAAATCTGCAAAACAAGTAACCGGATTGATTTTAAGAAATTTGAAGGAGGAAGAGGAATAAAAGAGTGCTTGTTGCTGGAATGGATCTGTGAAAAAGACTAGTTAGTGGAATTCTAAGGGACAATGCCTTCACAAAAAATTTGGATGCACAGTGGAGTCAAGCTATATCCATAGTTCATCCAACCCCTGCTACTTGAAAACTAATAAACAATCCTACACAAAAACCTTATGAGATCTGGATTAAGATATATGAAAAAAGAGAGTGATTACATGCAAATAAACTTATTTAAACATGTATAATATGAATCTTCAAACATATATACGATGAGATATTGAAAAACAAGTAATATTACTTGCCCAACTATACTCCTTATTGATTTAGCTGAATCATTCAGGCCAGACAGGATTTAGATGCAGAAATTGAGAGAAAGACACCGGTAACAGAAAGCTGGAAGACAATGTTGATTCCACACATATAAGAGCATTACACCATTTTAGCATCCAAAGCTTCACTTTATTCCAATAGAAAAAGATATTACACAGTATTACAACAGAAATAGCTCCTCAATCCAACTCTAGCTAGCTTGGAAGAGAGGCAGCCATGCTTTATTTATACAAAAAATTGAAGCCCTAGCCTAAAGGGGGTGCAAATCCCAAGGAGATAGACAATTGCAGCTGAAGGAGAGTCCATCAATGCCTGATCTGAAACTGAACTGAGATTCCACTAAGCCTAACTATCAATCAGAGGGCTAATTGAGCTGACACATCAGCCTGCTTACTGAGTCATTAACCACAAAGCTTCCAGAAAATCCCACACATGTGGAGGAGAGAGAGAGGGTGCAATTCCCCATAAAGGAGGCTAAAGTTCAACTTTGGATCTGCCCTGATCACCTACTTCAGTCAAGGATTTGTTAGATCCATTCAATCTGGTGTCGATGAGACTGATTTCAATCAAATTATTTGAGAATCCATTGATCTAGGATTTTGAATTTGCTCCATTATTCATCAATTTATTAATTAAAATAATCAATAATTGATTTTTTGGGGTTTTCTGACCTGAGTGATGGAAAATCACTCAAAACTTGGAAAAAAAGGGTCTATGGGTTTACATGGTGCTCTGAGCTTGAAAATGAGCACCTGTATGATTGGAACTGATTATTTGGCCCACTTTTATTACAAAACCAATTTTTCCAATTAGACTATTAAAAAATAGCCTAAGTTTTGTACAAAAATTAAAATTTAAAAAAATTAAAAAATTAAAAAAAATTAAAAACCTAGGGGGACTTAGACATGTTCATATGACTCGACCATGATGCCTAGCATGTTTATACATTGACACATAGACTCTAATAACCTCAATAGGCCTAAATGCCAAGCCGACCACCCCATCTTTGGAGGTATTGAGTGAAAAACTCAGAAATTATCTGTCGTTTATTCAACAACCAATAATAACCAAGGGAAAAAACACCCTGGGCTGATTGGATTGACAAATAAAGTCTAAGAGACCGAGTCTTTTACATACACTATCATGCTAGAACATTTATTACAACTCCCCCATGGGGTATGAACATGTGATATGGTACAACAAGCACTTCCTAAGGTCTTCTGAAGTCTGAACAAAAAATCTTTGTCCGGTTCATGAGGCTCACTTGATAAAAACCAACTAAGTACAACTTAGGTGGTAACATCTGGCTCCATCTAGGGACACATGCTCTGAATAATCTTTTTATCAAAGAAGAGGATGTGAGAAATCTAGAATCTCTAGGTCCCAATAACATGTATATAAAAGAAATCAACTATAAAAGCAGATTAATGTACATAATTAGTTTATGATGTACAAAAAAGCAATATTTTACAAGACTAATATACAAAAGAAAAATTTCAAGGTTAGTAGTATGGTACAAAACATCAATAATACAACAATATCTATAATACAACAATATGATACTTAAAATTTAAAAATACATGCAGGGCAAGGTTTAGAAATTGGTCTTGAAACCATCGATGCCAATTAGGGCATCAAACTGTCTCGATGAAGAACATCTAGAGGAGAAAGCCATTCACTGGTAGGATTAACATTTCTCCTTCTAGGTCATTTAGATAGAAATAATTTGTTCCTGCTACTTCATCAATGATATATGGCCCCAACCATAAGCTGTCAAATTTTTCGTGTTTCCCAGGTTTCTCCCATCATTTGTCCCAATGCCAGACTATGTTGCCTACTTGAAAGGATCCAGGTCGGGTATATCTATCAAAGGTTCTCTTAAATTTTTCTAAATTTCTGATACTTTGGTCAAGGGAATTTCTTCTACTCTCATCTAACTCGATCAACTAGTTGATTTCGTTCTGAATGGCATCCTGATCTAAGTTAAAGGTCTGGAGAAGCTGATACACTAGAAGCTTTAAATGGATAGGTAAGGTGAAATCTAGGCCATAATAGTTCAAAAGGGCTCCTTCCTATTGAAATTTTCTTTATGATTCTATCATCCCATAATGAAAACTTGATCTTGCTATCCCAAGCCTTTTTATGATCACCCATAGTTTTCTTGATTATGGTCATTAAGTTTTTATTACTTGACTCAACTAGACCATTTCCTTGGGGACAATAGTTGGATGAAAGGGATAGGAAAATGTCATACTTGAAACAGAAGGATGACATCTCGGAGGAAACAAAACAAGGGCCATTATATGTGATGATTCTAGCTAGCACACCGAATCTTGTGATAATCTTATCTTCTAAGAAATCCATGACTATAGTATCGATTTCCTTCTTGGTGGGTATCGCCTCTACCCACTTGGTGAAATAATCAGTGGCGGTAAGAATCCAAGAATAACCATTTCTCAAGTTATCCTTGAACCTACCGATGAAATCAAACCCCAACTGCTGGAAAGGGGCTTGGACTACTATTGGATTTAAAGGAAAGGCTTTCATTTGTTGCTTTTCAGTGAACAACTGACACTGGGGGAAAACTATGACAGACTTGTGCACATATAAAAAAAAGGTTCGGCCAATAGTATCCTTCTCTAAGGATTTTATGAGCGGTTGTTCTTACTGCAAAATGTCCACCACAAAATACTGAATGGAACTCAACCATGAGTTTTTTGGACTCGGGTTCATTGACACATCTAAGTATTAAACCATCGGGGTTTCTCCAACCCAAACCATCTTTTGTTAAACAATACTTAGTTTCTTTTAACCTTAATGCTCTTCTTTTATGTCCAAGTAAGTGATGAGGGCATGTAAGGTTGTAGAGAAAAAAGATGATGTCAGTATATAAATGGTGCTATTCTAATCTCTGAAGCTCATCTGATACAATTTGTTCTGAATAACTGTTCTGGCATATTATTCCTAAGGCATTTTCATTTCCTTCTGTCCACATCTTTGCAAGACCTTGTCCCTTAAATAACTTAGTAGGTTTGATCTCTAAATCATATTCTTGAATATTTGAAACCCACTTACCCCTGATTCCTAGACAATCTTGTTGAGACATGATATCCTTGATAGCTACATGGGGTACATACCCAATGATTTTGGAGTAACCTACATAAGTTTTGAAATGTTTAAGGGACTTGACAAGAGCATAATCCTATTTCTCCATGGTGGTATACTTCAACTCTAAATGTTGCTAGGATCTACTCGTAAAGGCTATAGGTTGCTCTTGTCCCTCCTTATTCTTTTGAAGAAAAACACCAGCAATGGTGTCTTCTGAGGCAAAGGAAAATATATGAAATTCCTTGGAATAATCTGGAATGATAAATATTGGGGACTTGGATATGGAATCTTTGATAGACTTGAAAGCATATTTCCCTTCATCTGTCCACTCAAACTTAGCATCTTTCTTTAACAACTTTTGTAGAGGCTTCATTAATTCTACTAAATTTGGGATGAATCTCCTTATGAAATTTATATGACCATTGAAATACTGAAGAGCTTTAAGATTATGAGGCAGGGGGACTTTCTTAATGGCTTCAACTCTCTCAGGATCAACTTTGACACCATCCTTAGAAATGATGTGTCCCAACAACTTGCCTTCATCAACCCCAAAGATTGACTTGGCGGGGTTCAAGGAAATACCATTTATTCAACATCTTATGAAAACCTTCCTAAGATGACTTATGTGGTCAAATATTTCTTTTAAAAAAATAGTTAATTCATCTTGATATATTTCGATTATTTTGCCTATAAGTTCTTTGAAGGAAAAATCCATGGCTCTTTGGAAGGTGGCACCAACATTCAATAAGCCAAAAGACATTCTTAAAAATTTATAGGTACCCCAAGGTGTGGTGAATGTAGTCTTATGTTGATCCTCTTTATTTACCAACACTTGGTTATAACTGGAAAAGACATCCAACATGGACATCATTACTGATCCCGTTACTCTTTGAAGCAATGTTTCCATGTCAAGCAATGGGTAATTATCTTTAAGGCATGATGCATTCAGATTTATGAAATCTATACATATTCTAATTGACCCATTCTTCTTTCTGACAACAACTAAGTTGGAGCACCACGATGAATGTCTTGTAGGTGCTATGATCCCTGCTACTAACATCTTCTAAATTTCCTTCTACACAATGGGGGCCAACTCAGGATTTATTCGCCTAAGTTTTTGTCGGAAAGGATTGACCTCCTTAGCCTCTTTTGTGAGGGGAATAGTGTGTTGAAACACATCTTCCCGATAGGATTTAAGTTCATAAATAAATTCCAACACATCTCTATACTATTTGATTAAGTTGATCAAATTGTTCCTTTCCTTTTCCGAAGTACCTTTTCCAATTTTTATTAACTTGGGGTCCTTATCAGTTCCTATGTTTATTTCCATATAATCTCCAATTTTTATTTCTTCTTTTTGTTTTTTATGATGATCCTGTTGATCAAAATGATTTTCAAAATATATGAGGCTACTCGGGATGTGATTCCTTTCATTATCCTTGCATTCCTGATACTCTTTACCCTCTTTCTGATAACTTATCTTGCAACCTTCAAACTCTTGGAGATTGTGGATGAATCTCAAGAGTTTCTCATCATCTTTAAACACCTGCCAGTGATCTACATTATCCAGAATTGAAGGTCTGAAATTAATTTCCATTTTTCCATTCCCACTAATCATTTCATCTGATGGATGGAGGGTGAATGCTACTATTTCCAACCTATCTGCTATCCCATTCATTTCCCTATGGATCTTTTTAATGTTAAGTGCATCAAACCATTCCATAGTGTCCCATGTGGCATTTCTATACTTCCTTAGTCTGTCATGTTTGCATTGATACTGATTCTTAATATGGAGGACAGCTAAGTCTGAATTACCTTTTATGTTCAACATCTTTATCCCCATGTCTTTAGTGGTTTCTAACCCTAGGAGCAATGCCTCATACTCGGATACATTGTTTGATGCTTCAAACTCTAACCTGACAGCAAAGTTGTAGACTTTATCTAAAGGAGAGATGATCACGATGCCTGTACCCTTTCCAGGTTTGGAATAATCCCTGTCAAGGTACATTTTCCAAACTTCATCTATCTTTTCATTTTGAATGTTTTCCTTAATAGGGGCCATGAAATTTGACAAAATAGCAAATTTTCCAAAGTTATCAATGAAATGAATTCAAATTCATTTCTGGGCTTCTTAGGGTTTTCTACATGTCGTTTCCTTAGCTTCTCTCTGTCAAGTATCACCCTAGTGTTTTATGATGCAGGTATAGCAGCATATGTCCAATCCATTTGAATGTACCCACCAAGAGTTGTGGCCCACTTTTTGGATAGCAACATACCCCAATTATCTAGAACATCTATCACTACCACATCCATCGACATGTCGATGTCAAGATACTTGGACAACTTAACTTGCAAATTTAAGATTATACCTACCACTTCAACTTCTCTTGCATCCATTGTACAAACATTGTGGTAGGGTCGGGTGACCCTTAGATTTAGCTGTTCCATTACTTTTCTTGTCATGACATTTGATGAAGCACCTAGATCTAACATGCAGTTATGAAGGAGAAGGTTATCAACTAAGAGGGAGACATAAAAAGGAGGGTGGTATTCTCTTTTCGGATCAACACTATTGAGGACTATAGGAATATCCATAGCTTCAATATGTTTAGCTTCAAATATAACATTATTATTAGGGAGAGGATCCTCTTTGACAATGAGTTTTACTTTGACTATCCTCTATGGGTTTCAAAAACTTTTATTTTTGACCAGGAATTTTAAGGACATCAGTTGCATAAACATGAATCTTAGCACTACTTATCCATTCTCTGATATCAACATTTGATTCAGGGATAACAGGGGGATCTGGGGGAGGAGGAGCGGGTTACCTTTGTCTTGTACTATTTAGATGGTGATGGCTTCTCCTTTCTTTAATAAACCGCACCCTTGAATCTATCCTTCTTCATTTCCTGAATTCTTTTTGGAGTAGGCATTTCACCATATAAGTTGGAAATGAGGTCCTTCTCATAACTGTAATCCGTGGCCTATTGCCAATGCTGGTTTGATAAAGGGTAGGTTTGGCCTACCATGTACACATGATCAAACTTGCTTGACGTTGTTTCTTGATTACTGACCTCGGGAATTCCATGTTCTATAACTTGGTTTGCAATATAAAAAGTGCTTTCTTGGTGGAATTGATCACAAGGTCTACACCATGGAATTACTTCTTCTACCATGTTAGTTGATTCTAACTGGTTTGAAATCCTAGGTTCTTGCTGAGGAGCTTTCTTTTGATACATCTAATTCTGTTTAGGCTGAAAATTCCTAGGTCCATTATTTCTTTCCATTGTGATTATTCTATTTTTCATATGATTCATTTGTGTAGAATGATTTTCCATAAGTTGGTTTTGACTAGTAACCAAGTTCTTTATCATGTATGTTTCCTTTTCCATGGGATCTTTAGAGGTTCCCTTTTCTTCTAATTCAATGGCTTTACCCTTCTCTTTGTTGTATGAAGTGTTTCCCCTAGTGTAACCTGGAATGTTGGACTTGCTTGAAGACTACATATTCTTTTCTATTTTCTCAACCAATTCCTGAGCAGTTTTTAGATCAGTTGGCTCTTTGTCTCTTAACTGGTACCTCAAATCACTAGTGAAAGCTTCAATGTAAGATATGAGGATGGAGGCATCCATTGGCTTGATGTCTAGAGGGAGTTCTGCAACCACACGCCTAAACTTAGTGTTAAATTCATCAATGGTTTCATTCTCTATATTCTTTATGTTATTGAGGGAAGCAAACATATGTCTTGGTTCTTTCTTTTCTCCCCATTTCTTCTTAAAACCCTCTAGGAATTCACTAAGAGTTTTATATGAATCATCACCTAGGTTGAAGTACCATTCTGCAGCATCATCCGCTAAGGATAAAGCAAAGAGCTTCATTTTGACATCTTCATGGTTATTGGTAGCATCATTGCAATAACTGACCAGGTGCTTTTCAAACTTTCGAAGGTGAGACTTGGCAGTGAAGGCATTATTTCCATGGAATATGGGGAGCTTCTTGATAGCATCATTTGGAAGGTCATGGGGAGCACCTGCTATCTGAAAAAAGTCAAGGGGTTTGAAGAATTTCATCATTTATTGAGATTGATAGGTATGACTCTCTACAAATATGTGATGGATATCTGAGAGGGATTGGTCTCCTAAATCTTAAAGCTTTCTACGGGAACTCTGCCTATTTGATATTTCCCTAATAAACCTTTTGGGATCAGGGAGAGGATTGAATAATTGCCAATGGTTTTTTCGGGTAGAAATTTTTGAAGGGATGTTAGATAGTGGAGTCGCCAGATGGATCGAGTTTTAATTTTTATGTTTTTAAAAGACTAGATCAATCAATTTTTTTTATATCTTTTTAGTTGTTTAGAAAAAAGCAAAGCTAAGTTGTACTCGAGAGTAAAAAGATTTAACCCCGACAACGGTGCCAAAATGTGTTTCCTCCTTTAAAACACCTTGATTACGTGGAAGAAATATTCAAGCCACTCGGTGTGTCCTTGGGGGAAAGTCTCGAGTCAAGGCTGTCACCTTGTTCTTGACTCCTCCATTCAGGCTAACTCCTAATGAAGCCAAGGGGGGTAGACCATATTAAATTACTAAGGCTAATTACTTAGTGTGATGGTGTTATATTGATTAAGTTTTTTAGGAGTTTTGAAATTAACCAGTGGAAAAAAATTACAACGAGATGCAATATTTAAAGAAGATAAGCACAGTAATGACACTCAATATATATATAAACGAAAGAATTGATAAAATAAATCACCAGTGCCTTAAATGGAGTCAACAGAGAAAATAATGTGCTTGCATGCACTTGAAAAAATGTTTTGCAAATGTATCTTGGTAGATTTTAAATTAATGTGGAATGCGAATGAATTAAATTAGGTGAAAAGGGGACTCTAGATATACCCGAGGGGTACTTGGAGTATGTCCAAAAGTGAACTTTCACGGCTCCCACAAGGTGTTTGTGGGATGGAACAGAGTCTTTGAGACTGTTTTTCATAATGCAACCATTAGGGTGTGACAGATATTGGTGCCTCGAGGTCACTTTCCAATTGTTTCCACTCCTTTGGGTATTTTTCCACCGCTTACAGTTTATTCGAGGCGTTGGATTTTCGCCTGATGGTTTGTCAATTTGGGAGGTGAAAAATAATTAATCTACTCACTCAAGTGATTTTGATACAAATTGAATGATCAGATGAACCACATCCAATTACAGAGCATGCACACTGAAATCTTTGTTATTTTTAGTAAATTTTTAAAAGAGGTGTTCTTATTAAAAAGAAAACCCTCCAGGAACCTCTTTCGGCCCAAGTGGACCTCAATTGGGGAATCAAGGAGGGATTGATTTTATTATGATTATTAAAAAAATTAATGCAAATGGAATCAGAGATACACGACAATGTTTTTCTAATTAGTCCTACCATGCATCTCTTTCTTGTTGTGGGTCACTCGGGAAGTCGTGGGGTAAGTAGTATGATTAATTTTGAATTGAAAATGTGGAATAATGAAAAATATTATCAAATTATACAATCTTGTAGATTAGAACTATACTATATTGGAAAAAGATGAAAAAATGTAAAAAAAATGACACAGATGCGAATCCCCCCAGGGGCGAAGGTGAATAGGCTCGAAAGAGCCTATTCAAAAAGATTTTTATTTTTATTTGAAGTAATTAAAATATAAAAAAACTGAAATTAATCCACTTTTTCCTTATATGGAATGAGAACAAAGGTTTACAAATTGCAAAATTTTGAAATTTTGGGAAGACGAAGATCCCCTTGGGGGTTTCGAATGGTCCAAAAATGCTTTCCGGACAACACATCCTCCTATTTTCTGTTACACCTCATAAAATAAATCAATATTATCATATTTAAATATGCCCAAAAGTACTTTTGGATGAACAAATGTTTTACCGCAAAATTCTAAGTTAAAACTAGTTTTTAAAGAAGCGGAAAAAGAACCAAGGAAAGCAAGCTTTCCTTGGGATCTTGGCCTGATTTTGGGGAAGCCAATATGAAGCACTTAAATTAATGAATATAAATTTTCAGATTTTTAGGAAACAACCATGCATTCAACAAGCTTTAGATCTACTTTCACAGCCTTGAAAAATGATAATTTTCCCTAAAGCTATATCTAGAATGCTTGTAAAATTTATTTAGGACTGAGATCTAGTTTATGAGATTTAAGGCAGAAAGATATATGTAAAATGAATTCTGAAATTGATAGATATAAACAATTCTAAATATGCAAAACAATTTACATGACTGATTTTAAGAAATTTGAAGGAGGAAGAGGAACATAAGAGCACTTGTTGCTGGAATGGATTTGCAAAAAAGACTAGTTAGTGGAATGCCGAGGGACAATGACTTCAAAAAATAGTCATATTCCCAGTGGATTCAAGCTATATCCATAGTTCGTCCAACCCCCGCTACCTAAAAAACTAACAAACAATCCTGCACAAAAACCTTATGAGATCTGGATAGAGATATATGAAAAAAAGAGGGATTACATGCAAATAAACTTATTTAAACATGTATAATCTAAATCTTCAAACATATATACTATGAGATATTGAAAAACAAGTAATCTTACTTGCCCAAATCTACTCCTATTGATTCAGCTAAATCATTCAGGTTAGACAGGATTTAGATGCAAAAATTGAGAGAAAGGCACCAGTAACAAAAAGCTACAATACAATGTTGATTCCACACATATAAGAGCATTACATTGTTTTAGCCTCCAAAGATTCACTTTATTCCAATAGAAAAATATATTACACAGTATTACAACAGAAATAGCTCCTCAATCCAACTCTAGCTAGCTTGGAAGAGAGGAAACCATGCTTTATTTATACAAAAATTGTAACCCTAGCCCAGAGGGGGTGCAAATACCAAGGAGATAGATAACTGTAGTTGAAGGAGAGTCCATCAATGCCTACTATGAAACTGAACTAAGCTTCCACTGAGCCTAATTGTCAATCGGAGGGCTGATTGAGTTGACACATCAACCTGCTAACCGAATCATCAACCACAGAGCCTCCAGAAGAGCCCACACATATGGAGGAGAGAGAGAGGGCACAATTCCCCATAAAGGAGGATGAAGTTCAAATCTGGATCTGCCTTGATCACCTCCTTCAGTTAAGGATTTGTTAGATCCAGTCAATCTGGTGCCGATGAGATTGATTTCAATCAAATCGGTTGAGAATCTATTGATATAGGATTTTGGATTTGCTCCATTATTCATCAATTTATTAATTAAAATAATCAATAATTGATTTTTTGGGGCTTTTTGACCTGAGTGATGGAAAATCAGTCAAAAATTGGAAAAAAAGGGACTACGGGTTTACATGGTGCTCTGAGCTTGAAAATGAGCACCCCCATGACCGAAACTGATTATTTGGCCCACTTTTATTACAAAACCAAGTTTTCCAATTAGACTATTAAAAAATAGCCTAAGTTTTGTGGAAAAATTAAAATTTAAAAAACTTAAAAAATTAAATTAAATTAAAAACCTAGGGGGACTTAGACATGTTCATATGACTCGACCATGATGCCTAGCATGTTTATACATTGACATATAGACTCTAATAACCTCAATAGGCCTAAATGCCAAGCCGATCACCCCAACTTTGGAGGTATTGAGTGAAAAATTCAGAAATTAACCGTCATTTATTCAACAACCGATAATAACCAAGGGAAAAAACACCCTGGGATGATCGGATTGACAAATAAAGTCTAAGAGACTGAGTCTTTTACAGACACTATCATGCTAGAACATTTATCACAAATCCCCCACGGGGTATGAACATGTGATATAGTACAACAAGCACTTCCCAGAAGCACTTCCGAAGATCTTCTGAAGTCTAAACAAAAAATATTTGTCCGGTTCACCAGGCTCACTTGATAAAAAACCACTAAGCACAACTTAGGTGGTAACACAAAAACTCACGTAACAAAGTAGGGTTTCACACCTGATAAGCTCCATTGAGCTGGGAAACCACCCGTTAAGAGTCAAGTCTGACTTCCAAATGGGTGATGCCACGTGACAAGGCATCCCATAACAACTTAATAACAACCTTGTACTCAACCACATTATTGGTAGAAGGACCTAGGAAAGAGCCTCCATAGGAAGCTAGCTGTCATGAGGGTAAATATAGGACCCGTGCGGCTAAAGCTAGGTTACAAGTATGACGACTAGAACCATCCGCAAAACCTACGAACAACTCATATGGCATTTGTAACAATCACTAGATGGTATAAGAAACACTAACCGACTAACTATTGTACATAAAAATACAAGAAAAAGCAATAAGCCTAAGCATAGTACTTCTTCAAGTAGATCCCATTTCTAGGCTCATGCAGCTTATTTCCATCAAAATCAGTTAAATCATATGCCTCTTTTTTCAAGACCTTCGACACAATGTAGGATCCTAACCACATGGAGTTGTTCTTTCCTACCCCCAAGGGCTCTTTGTCTTGATCCCAGAGTAAGACAAGTTCCCCCTCAAAGAAAATTCTAGGCTTGACCGATTTATCATATTGGTTTTTAACCCTATTCTTATGAGATTCATTTTCCATTAACGCAACTCTACGTTGTTCATCTAGATTTTTCAAATGTAGCAAATGTTCTTCTAATTCAATCGTGTCAGGAAGTACATGAATGGCAATTTTAAGTGATGGAATTTAACACTCAACCAGAGTGACTGCTTCCACCCCCTGAACGAGTTGGAAAGGTGAAAACCCCATGGCAGTCTTAACATTAGTTCAATATGCCCAAAGTGAAGGATATAACATAATGTGCCAATTTGACTGGGCTGCGTTAATAGTACGCTTGAGAATGGTCTTCAAGGTTATATTGATTGCCTCAACTTGACCATTCGCTTGCAGGTAGAGGGAATATGAGTAATCTTGCTTGAACACTAGCATAGTAGGCAATTTGGTCATGATGATATTCTAGAAATGACTACCATGTCCATTGATAATCTCCTTTGGAATTTCGAAGCGAGTAATGATCTGGTTGAACACAAAGAAAGATGTAGTTTCACCATCATCTTTGAAGGTAGGAATTTCCTCTACCCACTTTGTGAAGTGATTAACAACAATAATGATATATTTGTGCCCCCTAGCCAAAACTGGGTTGCATGTCACGTAATCCACCCCCCACTTAGTGAAGGGGCCCACTGCGATGACGAGAAACAATGGAGCAGGATGTGACCACATTTTCTTGGTTTAGAGCTGACATGGATTTCAGTGCTTCACAGCCTCCACACAATCTTTAAAGATTGTGGGCCATAAATAATCGACATGTAAAATATTCTAGGTCATTTTAACCCAGATAAATGACCCCCACATACTCCGCTACGAGAATCATTTAGGACATGCCTGACCTCCTCGTGGGTGAGGCATCGACGCAAAATAGAGTATACACATCTACGATATAAAGTATCTATTGACCCTCGTTTTGCCATCGTTTTTGGCTAATAATTTACATGTTTTGACATATGTTTTGTCATATTTTGGCATATTTTGTATCATATAGTTCGCTATTTAGCACTAGGTATGACTATATTTTGGGTTTATGCAAGTTATGATTTATTTCCATTATTTCACAATTTTATAGGTTGAATTTGATGATATTTGATTATATGCTAATATATGAAATCTTTATTTCAGATATTAGTTTTCAGTAAGCGAATGAACATACCATGCATCTATTCTAGATATGCGTAGAGAATATCCAGCACACTACACAGCTCATCATTCAGTCCGTCGAGCTAATCGCGCGCTGGTACTGGTGGATTCAAAAGCATTCAAGTATGGAACGGCCTATAAACTTCTTGTTGTCCATGTGCCAGAGTGATAGCACGAACCCCCTTCTAGAAGATCGCTCATATGATGCCTCTGCATGACACCTTGATGCCATCCACGCCGAAGTAGAGCGTGTATGCCACATCACGTGCCATAGAAGAACCATCTCGCAAAGAAGGAGGAAAACATCATGTGTTGGTTATTTGTTTAGTTAGTTATCATAATGGTTGATTTATTTTAAGAGCAGTTGACCACTAAAAGGGTCGACTTGCTCGCCCTTTGTAAAACACTATATATACAAATGCTACTATGTGAGAAGAGAGTTCATAAATTGGTTTTTAGTTGATACATGTAATCAGTCAGTTCCAGAAAATATGTAATTCTTTTCTTTACTTTAATGGAATTTATTCTTATGTTGTACATCATTGTGTCTTAATTAGTGTGACCAAGTTATCACTCTGATTGTTGGGAGGGCCGCTCATCAACTAGAGCTTTCTATTCCTGTGTATTTTCTCTCTTTCCCTTTTTTGCAATTAGCATAGTTTTATCTGTAATTTGTTTATGTAGTTTGGTTATTGAAATCGTTCATGTTATTTTTTTCCTGTTGCTTAAACTTTGATATTATGCTGTTAATGTAGTTTCCTTTGTGAATTCAAGCAACCGGTTGCACATAAATTAGTTTTCAATTTCCCTTTCAAGTCTTTTCATTTTACTACTTTGTTTATGTTGATAGAATAGATTGCTTTGATTCAATTACACTAGATTCAATTTTGTCCCTTTCCATTCTGTTATGAATTTAGTTAAGTTATATTACAATTTGTTTAATGAATAGATAATGATTTTTGTAATTATGAATTCAATTTAAGTTATTTCATATATTGAATTTAATCATTACATAGGTTTAATTTCCATTCTTTACATTTTATTATCATGTGCATGGATCAACTAACCTCAAAATAATTTAGATTAATTATTTCATGACATTTTAGTGCTTTTTGTGTGCATACTGTCATTTAGACAACTTGTTCTGTCTGTTGTCCAGACCTGTGTTCCAGTCTATTATCCAGTCTTCCATTTAGCCCTGAGCATTTTTAATCTGTTTTGATCTTGTTTCTTTAGTTTTTCGATTTTGTTTTGATAGTGGTAGTTAGACAATGGTTTTGTTTCTTCTTAAAAGCCTTAGATGAGACTGTTCGAATACTTGTTAAGTCTTATTCGTATTTCTTCTTTCTTTTCACCTTATGTTTAAGAATTATGTCATGCATTTTGGTTTACTGTATTACTTTGTAATTATGTCTTTAGCTTGCATTGATTCCACCCTTTCTTTTTATATATAGTTTAAAGTTAGATATGTCAATATTAGGGAAATACGTTAGTACCTTGTAAATTGATTGTAAGCAGTAGGATTTACCCATTTCAATTAGGAGGCTATTGAAGAAACCTATAGAATAGGATTTAAAATCATTTTTATTAAGTTTTCCACTTGTTTATAAGTTATGCCTACATTCTTGTAGTATTGTTCTATCTTTTGCAAGTAGGAGTTATTTGCTTATAAATTATCATATTTACTATCGCTTGCAATTGGACGTTTCTTAGTTTGCATATCTTTGTGGAGGTTAAGTTAGATTTGATTCCATTTAGTTTCTTCACTTCTTTTGAAAGTCACTTTGACACTTCTCCTACTCCTGTTCCAATCACAGTGAACCCTTATCCTCAAAATAACCAAGGAGAATGGAACTAGATAGTTTAGTTTAAACCATTATGTACATTTGTTAGTTACATGTATAGTTTTTAGAAAGCATATCTAGTTGTTGTAAATTTTTCTTTGTGCAGTCAGTATCTAAATTTGTTTAGCAGTAAAATAGATTTTCTTATAGAGAATAGTTCATTGTCATAACATTGTCTATATCTTTGTCTTTTAGTAATTGTTTATAGAGTAGAGTAGTATAACTTGATACCAATCTGGTCTAATACTCTGTTCAATTATTCTGATAGTTGAATTCTTAAGAGTTTGACTCAGTTTTTCATTTTGAAAGATCTTTCGATCTTTTGTTTATTAAAGTATGACCACGATACCCTAGGAACCCCTCTACCTTAGCATATATTTTGTGTCAACTCTAAGCCTACCAACCCTGGTCGATAATTAAATATTAGGTGAATTAATCAAGACGATATTTTACCCAACATTTTGGTGCCATTGCCAGGTATTTGTTCTATAAGATAGAATAGATATAAGCTGGTGGTGGGGGAGTAGTAAGATGAGAGGTAAGAACCTATGCATCTATTATAACAGGCACCCCCAAATCCAGTAGTAGTAGTAGCATAGGTTTCCCTTTAGTTTTTATGAACAAACCTAGAGATTCTCAGGGCAGATTCATTAAGATAGTAAAATTTTGTTAAAATTCTTATAATTTTTTTTATAGGGGGACACAAAATCCTAACCATTAACTCAGCAAAAAGGAATAAAAAAAACACCTATAGGAAGTAGTTCTGCTGGGAACATAAAGAGACTCCTTCAAGAGATCTTACAGGGGAAGCCATAGAAAGAGAAGAGATCCTGGCAAGAGATCCTGAGGGCCTCATTCCTAACAAATTTCAAAGGGAATAACCATTGGGAACCCTTAAACCTTCCACTAAGTAACAAAACTAAATGATACAACTTTTTATTAGTAAGGAGCTGAAATTCACTAATTTTGTCAATCTTGCCCAGGTGAAAGATCTCTTTGTCAACTCAATAAACATAGTAACCCCACAAATTGAAACATCCATAGTAGCATATACTATCCCTATAAGATCCAATAAGAGAATGGTTTATCGGAGGAAGAGCTCTTCTGGAAAAGAAAATTGGGACACCCCATTCTCACCTTGAAGAAATGTTCTAGGTATACTCACTTTAGAAACCAAAATTACATGAAGAAACGGGAAGAAGAATGATCAACAAAGAGCAACTTTTGTCCAAGATGCAAAACTAAACATCCCCAATAGGAATGTCCATTAAACAAAACCTCTGCATGTCACATTTGTATGGGGCATCATCTTTTTCCCCAAGGGATCAAAGTGGGTCCTACCAAAATAGAGGTAATCATTGGACTTCCCTCTCCAAAAACTCTTCCTCCTCCTGATCCTTGAAAACATTGTGGGTCATCATCACTTGTATATATGTCAATATGTGTGTATTTCTTTGAATAAATAAGAGTCATTTCTAACAAATTGTTTACAGGGGACTCTTTTTCCATAATATGTTTTCAAGAATAAAATGAATCATATAACAAGTGGTTTTGCAGTTTGATTATAAGTACTTTATCTCTGTAAGTAGCTCATGAGATATTATCTGAAAAAGAAAGTGCTCTAAAAACACTCAAAATATATCTTAACTTTGAAGTTTGAGAATTATTGTATATAATTTTCAAATCACTTATTTTATGATTTTGTTATGCTTTATATATGGTGTCTTGATTCAAACCTGTACATTTCCGATTATTTGAACAGTTGCTCGAAAAACTTACTTTAATCATCCTGTTCTTTAGAATTTTCACACCTATAGACTACTAGTTCATCCTATACTTGTTATCAAAACTTGTCTCTTAAATATTTTTGAGGATACCTTGAGGGTAAGTGGAATTTCATCTTGTGCGGAACATTATCCTTTATAAAGAAGATAGATTGAGAGGCCAAGGAAAACCTTTAAGTTATTCTCTTTTGACATGATCTATAGTTAAGGCCATTTTATGAATTTTTTTATGTGTTTAGTAGGGCTTAGAACACTCTAGTACCAATCAAATTCCATATACTCAAAATATTTATACAAGGAAAACGCGTTAGGGTACTGAACACGCCTACTGGCATGGGTCAATTCTAAGTAACAACTTAAAACAAGGAAGTTTGATAAATGTAAGTAAACCCATTGGGGTACTAAACATGCTTGCTAGAAGTGGGGCTATGCTTTCATGGTACCAAGATAAACCTGTCGAGGTACTGAATAGGATTTCTGGTAGCAAGTCAATATTGGGTAAAAGAGATATGGTTAATGCACCACTATGCACATGGTTCGTAGAACACTGGCGATACAAAGAAATTTTCAGAATTTATGAATAAGCATGTTTATGCCTATTGTTTAATGATGTCATTGGAGAATGACTGTAAGTTGGCCTTGGATCCGACAGTCTAAATTCAATCAATACCTAGGATATGATTATCCAAGGAATGGGACCCATAGCTATAAAATCCCACAAACTCGAGGGTGAACTCAAAAATTCTTGAGATGACAAGATATCCTTATAATGAGGCATGTATTACTAGTTTTCCCTATGGCATTTTGAATTATATTCTCATCACATGATAAATGATAAATTTACATACATACATATCTAAGCACTGTTATTTTTGATAAATGTATATATCTGAATCATTTCCATTTATTAGTTAGTCTTTTTCTTGCAAAAATCACAACATCGTGATTGAACTTTTATTACTTTATTTTTGAAATTACTTAGTTTTCTTGTATGGCTTAGGGCCATGCCATATCTTTGGTTTGGGGGAGGATTAGACTGTCTGTCTTTATTTTTCTAAGTTACTTATAAAGACTCATTTTTCTTTTCCAAATGGAAAAGTGTTTGCAGGATAATGCAAACATAGAATCTAGTCTTAAAATCATGGATGAATAAGGGAGAGTGCAATTAAAAGATCAGGATAATTGTCCCATATGACTTCCTTGTAGAATGGCATCCTAGAAAATCCATGATTAGCAGTAGTATGATCTAGCAAAGCTCATTTTTACAGAAATATATATGAAGGATCATATGAAGGGTCGAATGTCGGTATGAATGAAAAGCCAAATGATGATCTGAATAAAAACTATGATATTTTAGCTTAATTTTTCATTTGGGAAAAAAATTAAAATTTGGCCGAGTCATATCATCACTTTTAAAGTCACATCCACAAGGGAATTATAAATAATCTCGATCTATGATGTAGTATGGTTTAGAACTAATACGATCTCATTTTACCTCTAAATGGGTGTTATTTGACCTTAGGGTACTTCCTAGTCATCATTACACTTCCATTACCCCCATCCTATTATCCACTCGCATGCATAAGCTGTAAAGGAGTCGATCCTCTTGTTAAATCAAGGATATGGTTATGAATATGGTTATGCATTCATATTAAGTTAAATGTTCAACCTGTCCAAATTTTAATTTGGACATGGTTGAACTAACTGAACTTTAGAAACTCTTTAAATTACGCATTTTTGATGGCACACGTTTCAAAGATTGTCATAATGGCACAATTTTCCAAACATGCCGAGCTATTTGCATGATCATTTGATAGGTTGAATGTGACACGTTTTAATCAACACTGTGTGAACCTTCTCCCATTCCATCATTTTCACTGACCTTTACCACTATAGATCATGTTAGTTACCTTTCCTCCATACTCTGTAAACTCTGTATCCTAGTTTTTTCTTAACCATGCTAAACCGTTTTGAACCTAAGAGCTACCAAGACTTATTATAGTTGCCAGAGTTAAAAGAATGCCGAGAAGTATTTTTCCACACTGGTTGGAACCTGTTCCTTCATCTACTGTAAGGGTATGATGAGATAATCTCACTACTTTTGTGATGGGATTCGATGGGAAGAAGGAAAGGGTTGGCCACCTTGTCTTCGCAGTCACTGAGAAATAAATTGCACATGCAACCAAGCTTCCATGAGAAGGCGATCAATGGCACAATCATTGGTTTGTTGTGTGAGCATCTCATAATTTTTCCCCTAAACCTAAGTTTCGGCATGTGACGGGCAGAAAGGGTTTTCATCGTAGTTGGATCAAACCTCATTACCTTAATCCGTTGAAGGTCATCATCCATTTTATTACTTGTGAAGGTAAATTTAGTTTCTTTAAGTCCTATCATCTCCATCTATTAGCTCATTTCGTTGATAAAAAATGTCTCAATTTCCCTTTATTTTTTCTTAGGAGTCTGGAAAAGATATGGAACTAGGTTAGAAAGAATATTATTAACCCTAAGGGTAGCCTATACCATCATAGTTTGATTAAGCTCTTAATTTTAGACCAACTTAAAGAGAGAAATCAACCCTGGGATACCTTCGTATTCAAATTTCTTAACCCCATTTGAATATCTGAAAACGCCCATGACACCTTCATCGTCAAGAGTCCAGTCCATCCCCATCTTCAGAAAAGAAAATCCCCCATGTTGTCCATATCAATGATGACACATCGGAGGCAAGTCCACCCACTCACTCTACCCCTATATCTATTGAATTTATACCCCTATTACAACCTCGCACTAGGGATCAAAAAGAAAAGTTTTTTCTATCTATGGTTCAACCCGCTATCCAGACAATTCCTTCAGACATTGTGACCAAATTAAGAAAACCTGACATTACCTCTCTGTTCACTCATGCTAGCATTTAAGCTGGAATGCTTGAAGATGATGATCATGAGACCATCCCTACACTTGTTCATGAGACTGTTTCTATGCCTATTCAGGATTTGGGTCCTGAAATACAAATTCCAACTGTTGATCTTGAAGTACCATCCAAGGAGATGAGTCCTCCACAAGACTCTAAGAAGCTTGCACAGCCATCTATGCTGCATCATGGCAACAATAGATTAATTAAATCAAGAATTGTCTCAATCGACAAAGTGAAACAAAGGATATGTCAAGTTGATTGCAGAGCTTCGAGATGAGAACAAGGATTTGCGGTTGCGGGTCAAAAACATTGAGTAACTCCACAAGGCTATCAGCTCTTCATAGAGGAATCAACAAGAGAGGTGTTCTCTTTTAAAAGCATAGGCCAAGAAACTGATATTTAAATCACCTGCTTCATCAAAGTCGAAGGCAGGTGCTAACGCAGCTCTTCCTTCTTCCTAATGCCATTTTTCATTTTGACCAGTGGGACTTGGCATTCCTTCGGTTTGGGGGAATGTTGACCCTCATTTTGTCATCATTTTTGGCTAATAATTTACATGTTTTGACATATGTTTTTTCATCTTTTGGCATATTTTCTATCATACAATTCGCTATTCAGCACTAGGAACGACTATATTTTGGGTTTATGCAAGTTATGATTTATTTCCATTATTTCATCATTTTATAGGTTGAATTTGATGATATTTAATTATATGAAAATATATGAAATCATTATTTCATATATTAGTTTTCAGTGAGCCAACAATTAGACCATGCATCCATTCTAGATATGCGTAGAGCATATCCAGCTCACTGCACAGCTCATCATTTAGTCCGTCGAGATAATCGCGCATTGGTACTAGGAGATTCCTAAGCATTCAAGTATGGAACGACCTGTAAAATGCTTGTTTTCCACGCTCCAAAGTGATATCACTAACCCCCTTCTGGAATATCATTCATATGATTCCTCTGCGTGACACCTTGACACCAGCCATGCCGAAGTAAAGCTTGTATGCCACATCACGTGCCATAGAAGAACCATCTCGTGAAGAAGGAGGAAAAAATCATGTGTTGGTTATTCGTTTAGTTACCTGTCATAATGGTTGATTTATTTTAAGAGAAGTTGACTTGCATTCCCTTTGTAAAACACTATATATACAAACACTTCTATGCAAGAAGAGAGTTGATAAAAAAAATTTTAGTTGATACATGTAATCAATCAGTTCCATAAAATCTATAATACTTTTCTTTACTTTAATGGAATTTCTTCTTATGCTGTGCATGATTGTGTCTTAAGTAGCGTGAGCAAGTTATCACTCTAATTGTTGGGAGGGCCCCTCATCAACCAGAGCTTTCTATTCCTGTGTATTTTTGCTCTTTCCCTTTTTTGCAATTAGCATATTTTTATCTGTAATTTGTTTATTGAAATCGTCCATGTTATTTATTTCTTGTAGCTTAAACTTTGATATTATGTTGTTAATGTAGTTTCCTTTGTGAATTCAAGCAACTAGTTGCACATAAATTAGTTTCCAATTTCCCTTTCAAGTCTTTTTAGTTTACTTCTTGGCTTATGCTGATAGAATAGATTGCTTTGATTCAATTACAGTAGAATCAATTATGTCCCTTTCCATTCTGTTATGAATTCAGTTAAAAGTTATATTACACTTTGTTTAATGAATAGATAATGAAGTTTTTAATTATGAATTGAATTTAAGTTATTTGATAAATTGAATTTTATCATTACATAGGTTTAATTCTGTTCTTTACATTTTATTATCATGTGCATCGATCACGTGACCTCAAAATCATTTAGATTAATTATTTCTTGACATTTTAGTGATTTTTGTGTGCAGACTGTCATTTAGACATCATGTTCTGTCTGTCATTTAGACCTGTGTTCCAGTCTGTTATCCATCCTTCCATTCATCCTTGAGCGTTTTTAATATGTTTTGAGCTTGTTTCTTTAGTTATTCAATTCTGTTTTGATAGTGGTAGTTAGACAATGGTTGTGTTTCTTCTGAAAATCCTTAGATGAGACTGTTAGAATACTTGTTAAGTCTTATTCCTATTTATTCTTTCTTTTCACCTTATGTTTAAGAATTATGTCATGTGTTTTGGTTTACTGTATTACTTTGTAGTTATGTATTTAGCTTGCATTGATTCCACCCTTTCTTTTTATATATAGTTTAAAGTTAGATATGTCAATATTAGGGAAATATGTTAGTACCTTGTAAATCGATCATAAGCAATAGGATTTACCCCTTTCAGTTAGGAGTTTATTGAAGAAACCTATAGAATAGGATTTAAAATCATCTTTATTAATTTTTTCACTTGTTTATAAGTTATTCCTACCTTCTTGTAGTATTGTTCTATATTTTTCAAGTAGGATTTATTTTCTTTATAAATAATCATGTTTACTATCGCTTGCAATTAGACGTTTCTTAGTCTTCATTTCTTTGTAGAGGTTAAGTTAGATTTGATTCCATTTAGTTTCTTCACTTCTTTTTAAAGTCACTTTGACACTTCTCCTACTCCTGTTTCAATCACAGTGAACCCTTATCCTCAAAATAACCAAGGAGAATGGAACTAGATAGTTTAGTTTAAGCCATTATGTACATATGTGAGTTGCATGTATAGTTTTTAGAAAGCATATCTAGTTGTTGTAAATTCTTCTTTGTGCAGTCAGTCACTAAAGTTGTTTAGTAGTAAAATATATTTTCTTATAGAGAATAGTTCATTGTCGTAACATTTTCTATATCTTTATATTTTAGTAATTGTTTATAGAGTGGAGTTGTATAATTTGATACGACTATGATCTAGTACTCTATTCAATTATCCTGATAGTTGAATTCTTAGGAGTTTGACTCAGTTTTTCATTTTGAATTATCTTTCAATCTTTTCTTTGTTAAACTATTACCACGATACCCTAGGAACCCCTCTACCTTCGCATATAATTTTTGTCAACTCTAAGACTACCAACCTCAATCGATAATTAAATATTAGGTGAATTAATCAAGACAATATTTTACCCAACAATATCCCTGATGAGAAGGTAGTTTTACACATGTATGCCAAGTTTACGACTCTCTTCCCTCGAGAAGGACGCAGGACACTTCAAAGTATGGAGATAGATAAGTATATATCCGTACCAAGGATCATAGGTGGTAATCAAAAAAATGTACTCATCTCGGAATGAGTCTTCTTCAACCACTACATTCTCTTCCATCGAAAATTATGCAATAAGCTCTACAAAAGATAAGGACTTTTTATATTTGGAAGACTGAATATCCAAGTCAAAATCTTGGAGAATGACTATCCATTTATTGAATTTTCCCTCGATTATGCATTGAGACAAAACATACTGAAAGGGATTAATATCTGCCACTGCTGTAGTGGTCCTTAGTAGGAAGTAGTGACGTAACCTCTGCACAACATCAACAACTGCTAAAGATAACTTCTCGATGTGGGAGTATCAAAGTTTAGGATCAACTAATGCGTGAATAAGATAATATAAAACATGCTCTTGGAGCTTGTCATCTTCCTCGACCAATACTACCTCAATGGTCGACTCTGACCCAGCTAGATACAATATAAAATATCAAGAGTAATCTGATGGGTGTAACAAAGTTGTCGACATCAAATCTTTCTTCAATGCCTCAAAATCAAGTTGTGCAGTTTCAATCCATACAAATGGAGTGTCCTACTTCAACAGGCTCATGAAACCCTTAGTGATCTTATCATAGTTAACAATAAAACGCCGAAGGAAATTAGACTTTCCTGGCAGGATTTGAAGTTTCTTGATAGAATGAGGAGGAGGCATATTTACAGACTCTACTTTCAAAGGAGCCACTTGAATACATTTGTTTGATACTATGAAACTAAGTAGCCATCCCGAATCAACGCAGAAAACACACTTGTAGGGATTCAAGCATATTTTGTAATCTCTACATCGTTAAAAAATTAAGCGAAGGTGATCTAGATGATTAATCCTCTTACAAGAATGAGCAGGAAGATCATCTAGGTATGGTTCGACAATGTTCTTAATGTCATGGAAGGAAAAATTCATTTCCCACTAAAAGGTAGCCCCTGCATTTTTCAATCCAAAAGAATTTTTTTTATACCCGAAGGTACCCCGAGGACAAATAAAATCTATTTTGTGTTAGTCTTTTGGCTTGATTTGGATTTGATTATATCCAGAAAAACCATCCATAAATGAAAAAAAACTTCACTTGCCACACAAGCATCAATGATTTGATCTATAAAGGGTGTGGGTAATTTTCTTTGGGATATGCCTTATTTAAGTCACGAAAGTATGTGCATATGCATATTGTCCCTTGCTTCTTACCAACAAGAACATGATTGGATACCCATTTTGTCAAAGAAATCGGGTAGATGAACACAGCCTTCAGCAATTTTTCCACTTCAGCCTTAACGACTGTCGCCTTACATAGGTTAGCAGGTCTAAGATTTTTTCGAACCATTTTAGCGTCAAAATAGGCTTGGATTTCATGTTCAAAAATCGATGGATCAATGCCTGGAATATCCTCATATGACTAGGAAAACACGTCGTGAAAATCCTTAAATAAGGCAATATAGATAGAAATATCCCACGGAGAGCAATTTGCACCGATATGTACATTTTCAACAATGTCGGGGTTTGCAAAGATGTTAATAGGAATGGTGAAAAAAATATTTTCCATATTCCCCTTGGCGAAAATTCCCTCCCTTAGCAAGGGATTAATTGGTATATCAACATCATCTGCCAGTATCACGTGGAACTCCTTGTTTTCAATTCTACTTAGCTTTGGAAGAAAGTAGGATCTATGGTGAAGATCTTCACAGATATTATCTCTCCCACTCATGGATTCAAAAATGGGTTCATCTGAAGGAAAAACCATGTCTAATCAGTCATTTGAATATAAAGAGTTCTCTTCCCAAGCAGGCATATAAGCTTCTTCTAAATCCTATGAGACTGTAGAAGGAGTCGAGATGGGATCAACAATGGTGTTCACAATAGCTTGATAAGCCACTTCCACTGTCAATAAGGGAACCTGAGGTTTGTGATGGGTAGGAAGGACCCAAGGATTAGTTTTATCAACAACCGTCGCAATAGACTTACCCACACTTATAGAACCTAGATAATTTATCAGGGTTGGGATATCAAATGTACCCATTAACGATGAATACAATCCAAACCCCAAGCTATCCATAGTTAGTTTAACCTAATAAACCAAAGGTGCAATGGACTCATTCATTTCCAAATGATCCCTTTGAGTGAAATTGAGTTGGTCCATAGTAACCAACTTTGCTTCATGTGGAAAATCCACCACTCGAAGAACAACCGAGGAAATATCACACATAGCGTAAATCCAGCTTCTCCCCAGAATAAAGTTATAGTCTAATGAATCATCAATCACCTCCACTTCAATAGACACTACTTTCCCTAGCAAATTAATTTCAAAATATGGTAGGATACCATGCGGGTGGAAGGACCTCCAGTTGAAACTAGAAAGCAAGGTGTCTGACGGAACTAGTTCTGTGGAACCTAAAGCCTTCCAACAAGAAAGAGACATAACACATGTGGAAGAACCCTCGTCAACAACTGTACGTCCAATGGTATTACCACCATCAACGACATCTACTGACAAAGACACTTGATATGGTAGGTGCATCTTAACATCTAACAGATTGAACTTTTCCATCAAACTTGAGGAATCCATACCGCCTAAAGCTACTAAAAGGGCATCCCGCCGAGAGGGACAAATCTGAAGCACTTCCAATGTGGACATCACACATGGAGTTTGGGCTAAATATTCCACCATAGATTAGTTATAAGCATCCTTAGAGTTTGGATTGTGAAATTCCTTTTTAAAGATACCTTTCGGTATTTTAGGGATGAGATCAGCATGTTTCTCGATCATGAGAGGGTTAAAGGTTTCACCAATAGACTTACCCCTCTCTTAAGCCTCTGTCTCATATTTTTTGTTTCTCTTATAGAGAAAGTTACTATATCATACCATGTTGATATAATTTTGGTTAGGAGGGGCACCAGGAGTGCCCCCAAGTACATTAGAAACAAATGTTACATTCTATCCTTGGGGAAATGGAGCCTTTAGGACAACCGGTTGTTGGTTTTTAAGAAACTTCTAAACTTGATCAATGAGAGGGAATTGATGAGTTAAGTGATCTCCCTGGCACAACTTACAGGGAAATTTCACCTTCTTCTTATCCTTCTTGCCCCCATCAACATTGTTCATGGGTTTAGTCTTGTTTTGATTTCCCTCACCTTTATTTCCTTTCTTCTTTTTCCCACTAGGCTGTTGATTTCCCTTTTGGGAGGATTGTGCAAAAACATTTGCATTTTTTGGTGAGGGGGAAGCCTTTGCTGCGTCCATTATAGACTAATTCACTGAAAACTCATGGATTTTCTTGGCCAATGACTCTACAGTGGGAGAATTAACTAAACCAACCACACCATCGGCATGGGGTCTAGACTTGGGATTCTCGACACTATGGGTAGACCGCGGTGCCTCAGGTATGATTTCATATAAAATCCCAGACTGAGCATATATCAAATCCATTTGTTGGGACTCGGGGATGGCCTCTTATTTAGTGGTCACCCCCAAAGTGGATACATCCTTAGATATATAAGGCAATAAATATCTTAGGAACCACTGTAACAAGAACTTGGGGGGTATGGTGGCTTTGATAATCCTATTTATGTGGCATTGTCTTGCCTAAAGGTAGACAAGATCTCTTTGCTAGAATCATACCGAACATGAAGCTGGAAGTGATTAAGGAACGCATTTTCTAAGTCTAAAAAACTATCAAACATGAGAGAGGGAAATTCAATATACCATTTTATTGTGACACCAGTCAAATTTCTTTGGAACAGCCTCAATTGAACTGTGGCATCATTTAGTGAGTTGGAAGAGCACCATAAATGAAAAGTGGTAATATGGGCACCTAGATCTTCATCGATTTTTCCCTCAAAATTGGGAATTCTAGAGGGTAACTTGCTTGAAATATATGGCCATGTGGCACTATGCTTTATCGGTTCATTCATCAAATTAGAAAAATCTGGCAAGTTTAAAGTTTCTAGGAACGGAAGTTTAGGCCTAACCGGAGCCTGAAAAGCATGAGTTTAGGAGGTAGATAGACCTGCCCCCTAGTTCCCAAATGTAATGGTAGGGTTTCCCCCAGCCACCAGTTGTGAAGTAGTTGGACTAATTTGAAATGGATTCCACCCATAAGCTAGTGGATTATTTGTGTGTGGTGCAGTATAAGTGGTTTGAGCCCCTCTAGATGAAACTAGAGTCTGAAAGACAAGAGAGGGTATCCCTCCGCTAAAAAGAGAAAAAGAGAGAGATCGTAAATGGGGTTGAAATTGGGATCTACAAACCTTGTCCAAAAGAAATTTTGTTTCCAAACTGCATCCCCAAATATGCAGGTGTACGACCTACATAAGGAGTAGATGGGGGAATGTGCCCCCCATTCCACGGGAATCCATGGACAAATGAGGAGCATATATGAGTAGTATGCATGAAAGAGGGGGACGAAAATGGTGCACCGGGAATCCCAGCGAGCAGCCCACTATAAATATGTACTAAATGGGAGTAAGATAGTGGTTGGACCACTTGACTACTTGGTGATAAAGGTGCAGTAGATGCACTTGGTCTATGAGTACCAATTGGGAGAGGTGGCACTCCACCAGCCAAAATGGATGAAATGGGGTAGAAATACCCTGTCTAGAGTTATCCATAACTTTTCTCATAGGAACACCAATCACAGGTGAATTAAAAGGAATAACTTGGATGATCATGTGGAAATTGAACCCAAGAGATAGAACAATTACACTCACAAAATTGCTAATCAAACATGAAAAATTCACACCAAAGGAGACTGAAATTGGAGCATAACACTAATCTATATTGAGTAAGTGTACAATAGCCAAACTTATGAACTAATAGGATGTTGTAATATATAATTACATGAGATAATGGAATGCATAAATATGCCATTCGAAATAGTCAAAAAGCATGCTTACCAAAACTAGTCAAAACCTCCATAGGTGCATAAAGCAGTTTCCAAATCTAGGTAGATGCTCATGAATTGGATAATTCAAGTGGGAAATATAAAGAGGGATGGAAATACAACCCATACATGATTTTATTTGGAGAAAAGGAATGGGGGTGACATGGGAAAAAAATAAGGAAATTACACCTAGTATAGCTTTTCCTTTTTCCTTAAATCAGAAATAAAACAAGGCAACTTTTCAGAAAAAGCAGATATGTGCTTTAGAGAATATGGAATAAAGAATACATGCTAAATTGGGTTTCTAGGATGTTTCCAAAGTGCTCAATGACTCATTTTTAGCATGTGTTGACTTCTAGGACATGTAGAAGGAAACTAGCATAGAATGGAATCTAGGAAACTAGGTAATAAGACAAAAATAATTAAATTAATGTATAATGTAGGTAACTATGGATTTATTATTCTAATACCCCCCCTTAAGCCTGAATTTATGAGTAAATATCAGAAAAATATAGGGACTAGAAACAAGGCTTATTCATCCTTTACATACTGCTTGTCCATACAACCAAGGAAAGAGGCAAAAAACCAGTGGGAAAATCCTCCCTTAAACATGGACAAGAAAAACAAAATTTGGAAATATTGTCATCAATCATGCTTCACAGCATGATCAGAAATCCCCAATAGTGATTTGAGTTTTCTGAATTTCTTCTCACAAAAAAAATTGGTGAAGATGTCTGCTACTTGTTCTGAAGATGCACAGAAGAGTAGATCAATGGTACCATCATGCATAAGCTGTCTGATGTAGTACATATGGATCTCAATGTGCTTGGTTCACTATCTCTGAATTGTATCATTGCAGATTCAAATGGTGCTCTAATTATCACAGTAGATCATAGTTGAAAACTATGATTTGAAGCCACATTCTCCAAGTATCCCCTACAACCACAAACATTGAGTTGCTGCATTTACAACTCCTCTATACTCTGCTTCTGTAGATGAGAGTGCTATGGCACTCTGCTTCTTGCTTGACCAGCTGATTGGTCCTTCTAAAAGCATGAACACATATCCTGATGTAGAATTTTGATGTTTGTTGTCACCTGCCCAATCACTATTAGTAAACCCAATCAAATCAAGATCAGATTTTTCTTTGTAGAAGATCCCATGAGTTCTTGTTCCTTGAACAAAGTTTAGGATCCTTTTGGCTACTCTCCAATGGATCTCATAAGGATAATACATGTATATTTAAGCCACACTAACTACATAATATATATCAGTTTGAGTGTGTGTAAGATAAAGCAAACACCCAATCAACTTCCTATACATTGTATTATTTACCATAGGAGAAGAACCCGCTTCTTTAAGCTTAACTCTTGAAAGGAAGGGAGTCTTGCTTGGCTTGCTATATTTCATGTTGAACTTATTTAGCCAATCCAAAGCATACTTGGAGTGATTTAATTTGATTCCATGTTGGGATTGAGCAATTTTGAGACCCAAGAATTGGCTCAACAATCCCAAATCTATCATAGAAAATGCATGGTTCATTGCATCCTTCAAGGAGGAAATCTCTTTCTTTGAACTTCTTGTAATCAGTAGGTCATCCACATACAACAAAATAATCATCAAAGAACCATGAATCATATTCAAATAGACATTAGGATTAGACTTGCATTGAACAAAACTTAGTGATAGCAAAACTCCATCAATCTTGGCATACCAAGCCCTGGGGGCTTGCTTGAGCCCATACAATGATTTCTTTAACCTGCACACTAAAGATGGATTAGAAACAAACACTTCAGGTTGCTACATGTAAATATCTTCAGTGAGATCTCAATTTATGAAATCACACTTCACATCCATGTGATGCACTTCCCACTGCTTCAAAGCTGCAATTGCTAGAGCTAGCCTTATGGAGTCCATGTTTGCCACTATGTTATTACTCTGAGAAACTCCTCTAGGTTGTAGCTCGAGGATGCTTGGTAAATTACAATGTTTTTGGGGTTTTATAATATGGATCAAGTCAGTTTACCTATATAACCTTTCTAGTCTCAAGGCATGGATAAAACTCACTCACTTACAAGGCTTTTAGTTACAATTGCTCAGAAGTTTGACAATAAGCTATAGGGATGGAGAACTCGCTAGGCTGGCAGACTTACATACAAAACACATGCATATAAATGGATAAATCCTGGTGAGGATGGTATTTATAAATCAAATTACACTAACAAACCAATAGGATGACAGCTATGATCTTTTTAATCAATATGAAAATGACCTAAATACACATTCAGGCATAAATATAATGAAGAAAGAGATGATGGCTGAACAGATCACAACAAAAGATCTTATATCATGAATAAGTAAAATGAGAAGTGTGAAAGCATTATAGGCTTATAAATCCCTGAAGTTGAACCTTTATTATAAAATTGATCTCAGGCTTTATAGCCTTCTACAAAAGGTACAGATCCCAAAAATTCAATCTGTTTTCACAAAAATACTCAAAAGTGGTATTTTTTTCAAATTAGGTTTTCAAACCCTACCTAAATATTTGTCTAACTATGATGAAGATCTAGTTCACTAAGTGAACATTAAATAACTGAAGTAGTTGCTAGTGATCACTGTTGCTGGTCCACTGTATATTTGCCGCCAAAAGCAAGCGTTTCGGCGGTTAACTGACGTGATCTTTCTTGCTTAATCCACTGGAATTTTCTACCTTGTATCCATGGTCGGCAATCGAAAGCTCTGACATGAATGATCAGAACCTCAAACTTGAATGTGACCATAGTGTCAGTGTTTCAAACCACTAACATTGTGATAAGCAATTGAAGGCTCTAGCCACTAACCCATCGAAGCTTTAAACCTGAATGTTGTCGCTGTGTCGGCATCTTAACTAACATCATGATCGGTGATGAGAACTCCAAACCACTAAAAAATCAGAACCTTGAGACTGAATGTTGCCACAGTGTCGGCGTTTCAAACCACTTCCATCGCAATCGACGATCAAAAGCTCTAGCCACTAAGGATCGGAGCTTTACATCTAAACGCTGCAAAAGTGTCGATGTTTCAAACCATTAACATCGTGATCGACGATCGAAGGCTCTAGCCACTAACCCATCAGAGCTTTAAACTTGAATGCTGCCATACTGTCGGTGTCTCAAACCACCAACGTCGCAATCGGTGATTGAAGGCTCCAGCCACTAACCCATTGGAGCTTTAAACCTGAATGTTGTCTTAGTGTCAACATTTCAATTCACTAACATCATGATCGACGATCGAAGGCTCTAGCCACTAACCCATCGAAGCTTTAATCCTAAACTCTACCACAGTGTCGGTGTTTCAAACCACTAACATCGCAATTAGTGATCAGAGGCTCTAGACACTAACCCATCGGAGATTTAAACCTGAATGCTACAATAGTGTCAGCATTTCAAACTGCTAACATTGCGATCGGAAATCAGAGGCTCTAGCCGCTAACCCATCGGAGCTTTAAACCTAAATACTACCACAATGTCAGCGTTTCAACCCATTAACTTATAAGCATCGGCGATTGGAAAGACTGGCGACTAATCTGTCTGCGATCAAAATCTCTGGCCACTAATCCATCGGATCTTTAAACCACTAATTGTCAGCGATCAGAACCCCAATATTGAACATGTCAACACTTTAAACCACAATTTTTTCATAGTGTTGGTGGTATAAAGGACTAAGCCTTCAAAACACCGACATCATAGAGGATTAAACCTCTGACCTGCTATCGAAAATGTTCTTTTGGTGGTCAGTGTATATGTTGCACTCCTTCTTAATCTGTCAAAGACAACCCTTTTCTATGGCTAATGAGATGTTCTGAGCCTCACCTAAGCCACCAAAAGATACAACTTGTGAAATTTTTACCCAAATAAAAAACAGAGGGTTTCAAACTTGTCAGTGATATTCATATCCTTCATACTATCAAAATAAATCATTTTGGGAGATAACATATGGCTCCTACTTAGGGATGGGAACCTCCTAGTGAGGTCCCAAAAATGCCAGACCAAAATGCCTTTCCTGAAAAAGAATAATTGAAGCTATCTTCTAGTGTTCCATTAGGCATGGAGTTTATTCTGAAATCAAAACAACTTACTATCTACTAATTTATAGTAATAAGGCCTCAAAGCCTCAAATAAAATAGAGTTTCAAGAACCGCCCATTCACTAGGCCATCAAATACCTCTTCACCTTCTAGATTCTGCAATTTGAAGGTGTTATTCTCATATACCTGGTCTATAACAAAAGGGCCAATCCACAAAGAGTCAAATTTTCCATGTTTTCCCTTGTCTTGTCTAACAGCATCCCACTTGAGGACCCAATCTTTGACCTGAAAGTTGTTTGCCTTTGCTCTTTTGTCGAACATGCCCTTTATCTTCTGTTGATGAGCTTCTGATTTTCCTACAGCTTGCTCCCTTATTTGCTGTAGCTCTACCAAATCCATCATCCTTCTCACCATATAATTTGGTTCATCCTCCTCTTCCTGAAAGAAATTTTCCACTGGAAGGATGAGCAATGTTGGAGCAGGGTCCTGCAGCTACAGGAAAAGCTGCTACATCAAGACAGGGAAGTCAAAAGAACACAGTACATGAGCGGTCGAGAAGAGAGAGCTCAACCAATGCACTTAAGGTAGCGGTGAAGATAGGAGGGCTCAACTACCCTCATAAAGAAAAGGGAGCAACGGGCTGAGGTATTGAAGACAAAGGACAGCAAGAAGCAGCACCCATACCCACAATCAGTGCCGGGAAACGTGGAAGACTGCAGGAAGCTGTGGTGTGACGGTAAGCAGCAGCCCATAATACAGATGTGTCAACTGTCACAGTTAGGGTTTTGGGTTACTATTGGGAAAGGCCCATAGTTTTGTAATGGCGAGACCTTCAGGCCGCCTATATAAGCATGTATCTTGTAATGTAAAAGGTTAGACATTTATACTATTGGGTAGTTGCTTAAACAGTGAGATGAGGGATAGCCACTAAGTCATTTAGCTAACCAAGTGTATCTAGAGTCTCAGTATTTTAAGAGTCGAGCTCTGGTCCTGTTAATCCATCTATATTATCTTACTATAACCAGTAGCTGGCTCCTTGAGCATGTATGTAACAATCTGCAGGGATTGAACAATACGTAGGGATTGAGAGACAGAGAGAGAGGAGGAGTATATTGTAAGAGAAGGCAATATAAGAGACGAGATCTAAGAGAGAAGGGCTCCTGGTTGTGTGTGCGGAGTTTCCCAGAAGATCTCGAGCTGCATATCAGATTGCAGTGGAACTATGTTTACTCTCTCAAGATATAATATAAAAACCAGTTCCTGTGGATGTAGCTTCCCCCCTGGAGGTGAACCACGTAAAATCCAGGTGTTGTGTGACTATTTCATGTGTTTGTGCTTTACTTATGTGTTATCTATTACCTGTTACATGAATGTTGCTTATCAGTGATGAATGTATGTATGTTATGCTTCAGTTATAGCACATAGAAGGATAACCACAAGTTGAATGTATCAAGTAGTCTATATATTAGTTTATCAGCACTTGGTTCATGTTAGTTGATAGTTATTGCGTTAAGTGACTCTGGTATATGAGTTCCGCGAGTTCAGTGTAGTTGATGATAAGCATATTAGACTATAGGATTCTAAGTGAGGCTGTTTAGCTTAACTAGTATAAGAAGAGAGAAGCCGTGGGCCGTGAGGGCCATATTGAAGTCTTGCCATAAAGGATATCACAGTATAGAAAGGTGATATCGCACTGTTGGAGGAACTATGGTGTGAGATATCGTAGGATAGGAGTTGAGTAGAGGAGATAGTTTGCGCATCATGCTAGAAGCAGCGATGCGATAAGAGACCATTTCCTACTAGTTCCATCTAGAAAGCGGGATCGCTATCGCAGAGAGATCTTGCTGGTAAAGAAGAGTTGCGAGACCAATAGGATGCTACAGAACCCGGTTGAGGACACTTGAGTCTTCAGCTAACCCATTAGAGATCACTTCGGGTGAGACTTCAGGTTGCTTTGCGGTTTGTCGTTGATAGGGCTAATGAGATAGGGGTTTTGTTGGTACATAACAAGTAAACCCGGGTTTTCCGAGAGAGACCAACAAATGGTTTCATTGCCGGTTTTGAACAAACTGACAAGCTAATGTTCTGTTGGAATCCTACTAAAGAAGAACTTAACCAGTTGGTTGAGTCTAAGGAGAAATAATTTGCTGAAAAAGAAAACAAGAGTCCTAGACTGAGTATAGAGGACTGGTTACAAAAACATATCTTCACTGATCTACATACGATATTTTTTGCGACCTATGCAAATGAGTTGTATGACTAGTTATCCAAGTTGACTGATTAGAACATATTCAAGAAGAAAAGGAACATTGTTTGGACACCAGAGCCGATTCAGACCGTGAAGAGTATAGATAATCCCATTTCATGGGCGGTAGACTTCTGGCTTGCGAGTTTGCTGGAAGGCTTCGTTACAAAGTTTGCAGTTGATCAAATAAAAAGTTTTAGCAAAGCAGAGAGGTAATTCTTCAAAGTTTACCATGGTAAGTACCTAAGCTCTTTAAACTTGTCCATTAAGATGTTATTACGTGAAAAAGGAGTAATGGATATAGTTTCAGATGAATAAGTAAATAAGTGTAATGTCACAAGAGTTTGAGAGTGACTTTGATGAAGAGTGGAAGAGGGCATTAGAAGATGCCACAGCACTACCACCAGGTTCCACATAGACAGACCCATCGGACAAAGGCAAAGACAAAGTGGCATCCTAGACAAAAGATACAGCAGAAGTGCCATCATCGGCACAAAAGAGAAAATATGCAGAAGAGGTGCCACTCGATGCACCAAAGAAGAAGAAAAAAACAAAAGCCTTAAAGGAACCTACAGAGACCGTACTGAAGTAAGATGACTATGAATTCATTGCAACAAGATTGCAGGACGCGATGAAGGAATCATTTCAGGCAATGCAGACATGACAGGACAAGATGCAGATCACGTTTGATCAGCGGCTTTTGGAGTTGAAATCACTAACGGAGAAGACTGCCACAATGCAGAGTCCACCCATCCAGGCGACAACAGGAGAAAGTTCAATGCCATCGAATTCCCGCGAGGAAGTCTTGGCAAAGGATTGCATCAATACAGTGCTGATACCATAAGGGAGCATCTGACTCCCTACTTCGATGATCGCTGTACAGATAAAGGTTAGACAACCTGTCGAGGTTAATCTGGCCCAGTTCCCTATTGAACAATTACAGATGGTCCAGCAACAAATAGCCATATAACTCAAGGATAGATATCTTGCGATGTATAAACAGAACATACAGCTGAGGAAATAGAATCCAGAGCTCACTACAGGCTTGCACAAATAGACAGAAGAGTTAAGAGTACATGAAGAAAAAGAATAGGATCTCAGTCAGGTCCTGCAGAACATCACACCGGAGTTACCCCAGTCTAACATAGAGTTTGCCTTACCTCTACCCCAGAAGGTAAGAAGAATTGCAGATAGAGCAAAGGCTCTAGAAGAGACAGTGGTCAAGATGGAAGAATACCATAGAGTGTAGATTGGCGAGCTTGAGGCTTGAGCACCAGGGACACCTCAGGCATACAAGGAAGTAAGGGCAAAAGCCTTTAGAATCACTTCAACATAGATGAATATTTGCATAGATGACGTACAGTCATTACTAGTTGAGGTGATGAAGACATGGTCGGAGCTAGATGAGCTCCTAGATAGAATGGAATTGCAGTAGAGTATCCAAAACATAGAGAACACCACAATAGCAATAAAGAAAGAAGTCAAGAGCCTAGGAGCTCTTGCAAATATGAAGAAAACGATGGAGATGAACCATTTACAATAGGAAGTGCAATGGTTAAGAGCAAAGGAGATACAGTTTAATAACCTGCTTCAACCATATCAGGAACAAATCGTAGAGCTTGTTGATGCAGTTGAGTAGAAGGTTAAGGAGTTCACTACAAGCAAAAGTGATATTGATGATACAGAAGACTCCAGCATTAGTCAAGCTATGCTTGAAACGGCACAAGAGTGTGTCGAAGCTATGACCAATGAAGTCGTAGGACTTCACGAGAGACTTACAAAGACTTCGTAGGAAGCCAAGGAGAAGCTACAGTAGGAGAAGCCAGTTGTTAGTGGCTCAAGGACGAGCCACAAGTAAGTGTTAGGGGACTGTTGGAGTAGGGTCCCATAGCTATAGGAAAAGATGCTACATCGGGACAGGGAAATCAAAAGAAGACAGTACCTAAGCGACCGAGAAGAGAGAGCTCAACCATTGCACTTAAGGCAGCGGCGAAGATAGGAGGGCTCAGCTACCCTCATAAAGAAAAGGGAGCAATGGGCCAAGGTATTGAAGACAAAGGATAGCAAGAAGCGGCGCCCATACCCACGATCAGCATCGGGAAGCATCGAAGATTGCAGGAAGGTGTGGTGTGACGGTAAGTGGCAGCCCACAGTACAGATGCACCGACTATCACAGTTAGGGTTTTGGGTTACTGTTGGGAAAGGCCCACGGTTTTGTAATGGAGAGACCTTCGGGCCGCCTATATAAGCATCTATCTTGTAATGTAAAAGGTTAGACAGTTAGACAATTGGGTGGCTGTGTAGATAGTCAGACGGGGGATAGCCGTTGAGTCATTTAGCTAACCAAGTGTATCTAGAGTCTCAGTATTTTAAGAGTCGAGCTCTAGTCCTGTTAATCCATCTGTATTATCTTACTGTAACGAGTAGCTGGCTCCTTGAGTATGTATGTAACAATCTGCAGGGATTGAACAATCTGTAGGGATTGAGAGAGAGAGAGAGAGGAGGAGTATATTGTAAGAGAAGGAAATATAAGAGACGAGATATAAGAGAGAAGGGCTCCTGGTTGTGTGTGCAGATTTTTCGAGAAGATCTCGAGTTGCATATCAGATTGCAGTAGAACTGTGTTTACTCTCTCAAGATATAATATAAAAACCAGTTCCCGTGGACGTAGCTCCCCCCCTGGAGGTGAATCACGTAAAATCCATGTGTTGTGCGACTATTTCATGTGTTTGTGCTTTACTTATATGTTATCTATTACTTGTTACATGAATGTTTCTTATCAGTGATGAATGTATGTATGTTATGCTTCAGTTATAGCGCATAGAAGGCTAATCGCAAGTTGAATGTATCAAGTAGTCTGTATATGAGTTTATCAGCACTTGGTTCATGTTAGTTGATAGTTATTGTGTTAAGTGACTCCTGTATATGAGTTCCACAAGTTCAGTGTAGTTGATGATAAGCATATTAGACTATAGGAGTCTAAGTGCTGCTGTTTAGATTAACTAGTATAAGAAGAGAGAAGCCATGGGCTGTGAGGGCCATATTGAAGTCTTACCATAAAGGATATCATAGTATAGAAAGGTGATATCGCACTGTTGGAGGAACTACGGTGTGAGATATCACAGGATAGGAGCTGAGTAGAGGAGATAGTTTGCGCATCGCGCTAGAAGCAACGATGCGATAAGAGTCCGTTTCCTACCAGCGCTAGCTGGAAAGCGGGATCACTATCACAGAGAGATCTTGCTGGTAAAGAAGAGTCGCGAGACCAATAAGATGCTACAGAACCCAGTTAAGGACACTTGAGTCTTTAGCCAACCCATCAGAGATCACTTCGGGTGAGACTTCAGGATGCTTTGCGGTCTGTCACCGAAAGGGCCAGTGAGCTAGGGGTTTTGTTGGTGCATAACAAGTAAACCTGGGTCTGCCCAGAGAGACCAACAAGTAGGATAGGAAAGATGGACTCAGTGCCATAAACTAGCTTGAATGGAAAAGTCTTGATGGATATTTTGTCTGTTACTGTATCAACCCATAAGAAAAACTTAATCTTTGAATATTAGCTTTTCTTATTTGTCTCCAGCAGTTTCCTGATGATTCTGACTAAGCTTTTGTTGGATGACTTAGCCATGCCATTGCCTTAGGGATAATAGGATGTGGAGTGCACCAGTTGAATACCCATTGATTCACACATTTTAACCAATTCCCTAGCCTTAAAAGATGGCGCATTATCAGTTACTAACCTTACTGGGTAGCCAAACCTGCTAAAGATATTCTCATATAAAAATCTCATTATGACTTGATGAGTGGCATTCTTGGTAGGTACTGCCTTTATCCATTTTGTAAATTAGTCAGTGGCTACTAAGATCCATTTATGCTATCCGCTGGGGGATGGATTTATTTCACCTATGAAATCTAGACCCCATTGCTGGAAAGGCCCATTCACTATAACAGGCCTAAGGGGAAAGGATTTGAGCTGCTGCTTCCCTATAAATATTTGGCATTGGTCACAGGCCCTTACAAAAGTGCATACATCAGCAAAGAGGATTGACCAATAGTATCCTGCTCTTAAGATCTTGTGGGCTGTGGTTTTCCAATAGTGGTGGACTCCACATGTGCTGGAATGAAAGTGATGCATGACCTGCTTTGCTTCCTCTTTATCTAGACACCTTAGAAAAACTCTAGAATGATCTCTCCAGTACAACATTTTGTCAACTATGCAAAATTTAATAGATTTCAACTTAAGAGCTTGTGCCTGGTTAGGAGTGAGATCAAGAGATACTTCTAATTTTTGCAAAAAATGAATGATACACAAGTACCACTCACATGAAGCTATGTTTTTAGCTACTAATGGAATATCACTCTGATATTTATTTACTTATGTTTTTGTTGCTATCACTGTCTGCACCTTTGCTGATTTGACACATGTCAAATTTATTCCCATTAGTTCACAGTTTTCTTTGGCCATGAGTTTGGCCAGACCTAGCCCCTTTACCATCTTGGTGGGTTTCACCTCTATATCAAAATCAATGAGTTTGGAAATCCACTTAGCTCTCTTCCCATCAATGTCAGGCTGAGTCAATACATCCTTCACATCAGCTGAAGGGACATATGCAATGACGTTTGCATGGAGAATGTAGATTCTGAAAGTCTTCAAAGATTTTATGAGAGCATAAGCCTGCTTCTCAATTAGGTCATACTTCAGCTCAGCATCTCTCAGGGTTCTACTGAAGAATGCAATTGGATGATCAAGACCTTCATCATTCCTTTGCAATAGTACAACTACCACTGTGGCATAAAACGCAAAAGAGAAAGTGTTAAAACCCTTGGTGTAGTCGAGACTAGTCAGGGTTGGGGCCTCCATGGTAGCCTTCTTGATGTCTTCAAAAGAATTCCTTTCCTGGTCAGTCCACTTTATGTATCCTTTTTCAGCATGACTGTTATATGCTTTACCAGCTCAGAGAAATTCGGAATGAACCTTTGACAAAGTTTATCTTGCCTAAAAAGGACTAAATGTCCCTTTTTGACCTTGTTATTGATAGCTTTTAGATTTCTTCCACCCTCACCGGATCGATCTTTACACCTTCAGCTGAGACTATGTGGCCTAGGAGCTTCCCTTCGTTGAGTGTAAACTTGGACTTCTTGGGGTTCAGTGATATTCCATACCTTCTACACTTTAGAAATAGCTTCCTTAGATGCTGTAAGTGGAAATGATAGCTGGGAGATTAAACTATTAGGTCATCCAAATATATCAGCACAAACTTATCTTTTAGCCCTACAAAATCTAGGTCCATAGCTCTATGAAAAGTAGCCCCAGCATTCATTAGCCCAAATGGCATTTTAGCATACATGAAGGTGCCCTAGGGGGTGGTAAAGGTAGTCTTCTCTTGGTCATCTGGGTGCACAACAACTTGGTTGTATCCAAAGAAGCCATCAAGGAAGGACACAACCCTAGCCCCTGAGACATTCTGTAGAAGGTGTTCCATCTTGGGCAGTGGATAGTTGTCTTTCTTAGAACACTTGTTAAGGTTTCTAAAATCCACACACAACCTAATTTCTCCATTTTTATTTCTTACCACTACTAGGTTTGCAATCCACTTGGAATACCTGAGGGGAATTATGATCTTGGCTTTGAGGAGCTTGTGGATCTCTTTTTCAATCACTAGTAATAGGAGAGGGCTGATGGGTCTTAGGTTCTATTTGAAAGGAATGGTGTCCTTCTCCAAAGGAATCCTATGCTGGATGATGTTGGTGTTATATGTTTTTAGGTCACTATACTCCCATGCAAAGACATCATAAAAATATTTTATCAATATGTAGAATTCAGACTTCTGACCAGCAGTCAACCCAGTGGATAGATTTATCATTTTTGGATGGATTTGGCTGCCTATGTTTTGCTCTTGGATAGCAGGATCTAGCTCCCTTTTGGCAGGCTTGATCAGGATGTCATTGTGATCAAACAGTTCTTCCAATGGTACTAGACCTTGGGGTATGTAGTTGCTGGGCAATTGGACAATGTTCTCATCAACCACTTTATCTTTTAACTTGGGTTGTTTGGATTCCTCAATGTTTAGGTTTTCCTGGTCTATGTGTACGTCAGAGAATTCATCTACTAACTGAAGGAATTTACTAAGCTCATCATCATTCTCAAACACCCTCCAGAATTTTACACTATATGGAAGAGAGGGTCTATACTTGACATGAACATCATAGTTGAGCTTAGGGGTTAAAGGAGGAACAAACAGACTTGTAGAGACAGCTAGGGAATCAACCAAGTGATTCAAATCCCTAGGAGTATATGTTAGTTTGAAAAACATAAATGAGTCTCTGATTTTCCATACCTCATCCCTGTAGGCCTTCAGTCTCATATTTTTTGTCTGAAAAGTGTTGTTCACCTGCTGTATGATGAGATTCGCATCTCCAAAAATATTTATGCACATGATCCCCATCTCCTTGGAAGCTTTAACTCCTAGCAACAAGGCTTCATATTCTGCTATGTTGTTAGTGGTTTTAAAATCAATCTTATAAGAAAGGTGGATGTTTTTCTTAGATGAGGAGATCAATACTACACCTACACCTGCTGAGCTTTGAGTGCTAGCCCCATCAAAATACATGGTCCATATTGCTGTGGTTACTTCTTCGGGCTGCTGACAGGTGGGTTGAGTGAGCTGGACTGATGTCTGCTGAGAATCATCTATTTGCAAAATGCATGACCCAAAATTAGTGTCCACTGCATAGATGGGGTGATTCACTGAGTTGCTTTCCTTGCTTATAATGTATGCCAACTGATTTTCCCTATATAGCCTCTTAGTCTCTCATCCAAACAAGGGAATGGTAGCATATGTGAGATCCATCTGAAGGGTGCCACCTAGTCTTTTGCTCCATGACCGAGACAACAGAGGCCAGATTTTGGAGGGATATCAGCCACTACAATGTCCATCATGATGCTTTTCGGAGGTAGCTGAGTTAGGTTCATAGCAAGGTCTTTGATGAGGCCCAAGCACTTGACATTCCTAGAGTCAAAGGAGAATAAATCATGGTAGGGCTTGGTGATTCTAAGGCCAAGCTCATCCATCATAGCTTTTGACATTAGGTTATAAGAGGCTCCTGAATCTAGTAGGTAGTTATAGAGCATTTTATCATGTATATTCAAGGATATGTAGAATGGTGGGCATGAGTCCTTTAGGTATTTGATCATGGGGCCTAGGGTTACAATAGGTTTGTCATCTCGCAGGTTCACAAAGTCAGTGTTAATGTGCACCTTGGGTTGAATGGAATTCAGAATGGAGGACTTGAATGCATCATTCTTCATTAGCTCAATTAAAGGGAAAGAGATTTTCAATTTTTGAATTTTAGACTCAAGGTTGAAAGAATAGTGCAGCCTATATGGAAACCTTACCTCATGACCTATAGGTTTGGGTTGGACTTGATCAAGCATGGCTGAAGGTGTTGGTTTTGGCAATGCTTTGGATGTGATAACCACCTTCTTTGGTATGACATCAACCTTTCTAGCTAGTGCAGCAGGTTTCTTGACAGGCACAACATTGTTCTTGCGGGGAGAAACTATCCTAGACCTCAGTTTGTAACCTCCCTGACCATCAACCTGGTAGATAGTCTCGTCAGTGATCTTCTCATCAATCATGGATTCCTCATATTCTTCCTGTGTAAGAAAAGAACAATCCACCTCATCCTCCATGCAATGGATATTGTCTTCAGCTTCTCCTTCTTCTTCAATGAGTTCTGGCTCTTCTTCTAATACAAAATTTTGAAATGGAGCTCTTATCCTCTAGTCTTCCCCTTTATTCCTCTCCCTTTTGAGAATCTGAACTGGGGGGTTTCCTCTTCTATAAGGAACAAAATTTGGGTTTCGAGGAGCAAAGTCACTTGTCCCTTTACCCCTCACCGATAGACGTCCTTGGTCCTTCAATTTAGACATTTTAGTAGTTAGGTTATCTAAAAGTTTGTTCATTTTGTCAATCTTGTTCTCTGATGCAGAAGCCGCACTAGAGTCTACTGGCTACTTTTTCTTGTGTATCTTCGCTTTGACCTTCTGAGATGCCAGAATGTTTGACTCTACCTCCAGGGCAGTATCCTACATGAGTTATAAGGAGGTAGACCTCCTTTCTCTGAGAAGTAGGTAGAAGTCAGCGTCAAAGGAATTTGCGTAAGTTATCCTAGCCGAGGTATCGGTGGGCTTAATTTCGTTGGGGATCTTGCTATACATATTGTTGAATATCTTGGTAAAGTTGGAGACAGACTCCCCATTTTCCTTTTTCAGGTTGTTGAATTATATGATATAGTAGAGGTGGTCTCTCCTTTCTCCCCAATGATTTAGGAAAATGTCATCTAGGGACTCTATGCCTACCACCGATCTAGCAGGAAGTTCCTTAAACCACTTCCTAGCCTGGCCATCTAGGATTTGCACAAAAACCCTAGTCCATACATCTTCTTGTTCTATGTTAATATTTTCAGCATAGCTGTAAAAATTCTCTAGATGTTCTTCATCAGTGAAATCCCCTTCCCCTGTAAACTTAGGCATATACTTGAGATAATCCCTAGTAGGCACGGCTGCGAGGGGATTTGGAAAAATAAGGGGTGCATACCTAGCTGCTAGGATCCTTTCCATCTTGGTCAATTAAGGGGCAGCCATATTGGAAATGGGTATGGATAGGGTTGTGGAAGGAAACACTGATGAAGATACACACTGAGAAGGCGATGGTATACTTATCCCAGTGGATTCACCAGGGATTGGATCTTCACAAGCCACAGCACTTGAAGATGCCCAACCCCTCGATTTTTCTGATGTATCAAAAAATTTAAAATGGTGTACGGATACTGTGTTGCGTTGGGAGAGAATGTTCTCAACGTTTTGGTCCTCAATCTAGGATCATCCTCAGGAGACTAAATCAGCCCAAATAAAACCATCAAAGAAATCATGGATGAGGAAACAATGGAATTGGTGAGTGTGTGCTTAAAGTCAACTTTTTTCACTTTTCGTGCATGTTTTTATGAGCAGGTGGAAGGTGTTGCGATGGGGTCTCCCCTATCTCTAGTCGTAGCTAACCTATTTATGGATAAATTCAAGAAACTCGCAATCGACTCTTATCCACTTAAACCAGATATGTGGAAAAGATATGTAGCCGATACAAACATAATTTGGCCACATAATAAAACAGACATTCTGGTGTTTTTTGAACATATAAATAAACAGTTCGAAAGCATAAAATTCACAATGGAGTTAGAAGAAAATGGAAGCATACCTTTTCTGGACATCCTCATATCCAAACGCAAGGATGGTACCTTGTCACAACAAGTACATAGAAAGAAGACGCACACGGATTGCTATCTACATGCCAAATCACACCACCACCCGACGCAAAAGATTGGTGTCATTAACACCCTTGTCACCCGGGAAATGAGATTATCAGACAAAGAACACATTGAGCAAGAGTTAAGACACCTTAAAGAGGTCTTTATAATGAATGGGTACAATGAGGAACAAGTCAATAGAGCGATCCTGAAGGCAAAGAAATCACCTAGAACAGAAAATTACAAGGAAGAGGTGACTAAGAATATTAACCTACCATACATAAAAGGTACCACGGAGAGGATTGCTAAGATTCTAAGAAAGGAAAACATCAAAGTATCCTTCTCCCCTCCTAACTCACTGAGGACCATGTTGGACCATGCAAAGGATTCCATAAATCCTAGCCTACATAGAGGGGTTTACTCCATTCCTTGTACCTGAGGCAAACAATACATTGGAGAGATGGGTAGATCTTTTTAGGTAAGATTAAAGGAACACATAGCCGACATTAAACACAACAAAGTCAAGAAGTCAGATTTGGCAGAGCACTACCACCACACCGGACACCATCTTTGCATAGAAGACACTAAATTCATAGCAAAAATTGATCATTATGAGAAAAGAAAAATATGGGAAGCTCTCGAAATAGAGCTACAGAAAAATAACTTAAATAGAGACGATGGGCTGCAAATTAGTGAAGCTTGGAAACCTGTACTCAATAAAATTAGAATAAAAGAAGTCTTAAAGTTGATTGAAGTCGACTCCAAAAGCTAATTTCTCACCTTTGATCAACATAAATAGACAATGAGTATTGATCGCTTTATTTGGGCTGATTTAGTCTCCTGAGGATGGTCCTAGATTGAGGACCGAAACATTGAGAACACTCTCTCCCAACGCAACACAGTATCCGTCCGCCATTTTAAATTGTAAACTGTGTACAATGAACAACCTAGTATCAAAAAATTCCTGGGAATTAAGGATTTCGGCAGAAGAAATAATAGTAGAAATATTTCTTGAAATACCTGATGTAGATTTTTGTGCAACACTGCTGGTCTGTCTTAGTAAAGCGCTAGCTTTCCTCAAAATTTCTTCTGGATCTGCAACTGGTGTTGTTGGTGGCCCCTTTGGGTTTGCTCTAGTACTTTGTCTTCTTGAAGCCACCTTATATCAATGGAGTTGCCAGATATATTATTACAACCATAATAGTGTCCACGCTTTGTCTATCATCAAAGCATGGATCTATGTCATCTCCTAGGGAAGCTGATCTTCAATCTCCTCTCCCCAGCAATGGTGCCAATTTTTTATCACTCTAGGAAGCTTCTCTAGGTTGTAGCTCTAGGATTCCATGTAACTTATAATTTTTTGGGGGTTTTTTGATATGGATCAAGTCAGTTGACCTATATAACCTTTCCACTCTCAAGGCATGCATAAAAATCACTCACTTACAAGGATTTTAGTTACAATTGCTCAGATGTTTGACAATAAGGTGCAGGGATGGAGAGCTCACCAGGTTGGTAGAATTACATACAAAACACATGCATATAAATAGCTAAATCCTAATGAGGATGGTATTTATAAATCAAATCGCACTAACAAATCAATAGGGTGACAACTATCATCTTTTTAATCAATCTAAAAATGACCTAAATACACATTGAGGCATAAATATAGTAAAGAAAGAAATGATGGCTTAACAGATCACAACAAAAGAGATTATATCATGAATACATAAAATGAGAAGAGTGAAAGAATTATAGGCTTATAAATCCCCCAAGTTGAACCTTTATTATAAAATCGATGTTAGGATTTATAGCCTTCTGCAAAAAGTATAGATCCTGAAACTTCGATCTGTTTTCACAAAAATACTCAAAAGTGGTAGTTTTTTCAAATTAGGGTTTCAAACCCTACCTAGCTATTTGTCTAACTATGATGAATATCTAGTTCACTAAGTGAACATTAAATAACTAAAGTAGTTGCTAGTGATGATTGTTGTTGTTCCACTGTAAATTTTCCCCCAAAAGCCAGCGTTGCAACGGTTAATTGATGTGATCTTTCTTGCTTAATCCATTGGAATTTTCCACCCTCTCTCCGCGATCGACAATCGAAAGCTCTGACATGAATGATCAGAACCTCAAACTTGAATGTGACCGTAGTGTTGGCGTTTCAAAACACTAACATTGCGATCAACAATCGGAGGCTCTAGATACTAACCCATCAGAGCTTTAAACCTGAATGCTCCCGCAGTGTCGGCGTCTCAAACCACTAACATCGCGATCGGCGATCGAAACTCGAAACCACTAAAAAATTGAAACCTTGAGACTGAATGCTGCCATATTTTTGGCATTTCAAACCACTGACGTCACAATCTACGATTAGAAGCTCTAGCCACTAAGGATCAGAGCTTTACATCTAAATGCTGCCATAGTGTCGACATTTCAAACCACTAATGGTGTGATCGGAGGCTCTAGCCACTAACCCATCAAATATTTAAACCTGAATGCTGCCACAATGTCGGCATCTCAAACCAATAACATTGTGATCAACGATCGGAGGCTCTAGCCACTAACCTATCGGAGCTTTAAACTTGAATGTTGCCATAGTGTCAACGTTTCAAACCATTAATGTCGTAATAAAAAATCGGAGGCTCTAGCCGCTAACCAATCGGAGCTTTAAACCTAAATGATACCGTAGTGTCGGTGTTTCAAACCGCTAATGTCACAATCGATGATCGGAGGCTCTAGCCGCTAACCCATCAGAGCTTTAAACCTGAATGCTTCCGTAGTGTTGGCATTTCAAACCACTAAGTTCTAAGCATTGGCAATAAAAAAGGCTAACCACTAATCTGTTGGTGATCGGAAGCTCTAGCCACTAATCCATTAGAGCTTTAAACCACTAATTGTCGGAGATTGAAACCCCAATATTGAACATGTCGACGCTCTAAACTACAATTTTTTCATAGTGTTGGTGGTATAAATGACTAAAGCTATGAAATTCCAACATCGTAGAGGATTAAACCTTCGACCTGCTATCGAAAATGTTCTTTTGGTGGTCAGTGTATATGTTGCACTCCTTCTTAATCTGCCAAATACAACCCTTTTTGGTGGCTAATGAGATGTTTTGAGCCTCACCTAAGAGACTGAAAGCTACAACTTGTGACATTTTTACCCAAATAAAAAACAGAGGCCTTCAAACTTGTCAGTGATATTCATATCCTTCATTGCATGAATTAAATTCTTCATACTATCAAAATAAATTATTTTGGGAGATAACACACTGGTGCAAAGGTTTCATTGTAGACAATACCATGTACTTGTGAGTAGCCCTTGGCTACCAGGCTTGCCTTATATTTCAAAGATGAACCATCAACAGAAAACTTAGTCTTGAAAACCCACTTACATTGAACTAGATTCCTCCTTGGGGGAAGATCAACCAGTTCCCAAGTGTTGTTCTTCTGGAGCGAGCTGAATTATTATTTCATGGACGTTTTCCATATTCGATGATGTGCTGCATATTCATATGTCTGTGGATCTGATTCAACCATTAGATGTCACTTCTAATAAAATAGAGGATCTTTCACACAAAGGGCACTCTCAAATTGAGATCTAGTCCTCCTAGTGTCACTAGGATTTCCAGCTAGTTCCCCAGCTGCATGAATGGTATTTGATTCCCATTTTGGTATTGTAGGAATGTTAGGAAGGATGCAATCAAATTATCATTATCAGACATATCAGAATCAGCAAACTCATTAGTCTCTTTACTTACAATCAATGGTTCTGGTGGTGAACCAGTCTCTCCAACTTCAACTGCTGCTAAAGGCTCTTCTTGGAACTGAACACTTATTTCAATGAAATATTTGTTAGTGCTCAATTTGATCATCTTGTACCCTTTTGAATCTTTAGAATACCCAATAAATAGGAATTCTTGTCTTTGGGGTTGCAAATCCTTCCTCTTTTCAGTTGGAATTCTAGCCCAAGCCTTTGAGCCAAAAATCCTGAAATGGGTCACATCTGGTTTGTGCCCACTCCAAGCTTTGAAAGGAGTCATACCATTAAGATACTTATTATGAACACTATTTTGGATGTAGGATGCACATTTTATAGCCTCAACCCAAAACTTTGGTGGCAAATTCTTAGCCTCCATCATGGAGGTTTCAATCTCCTTTAGTGATTTGTTCTTTCTCTCAGTAACACCATTTTTCTGTGGTGTGTAAGGGATAGAATGTTGCATCTGAATACCTGCATCTTTACAATATTGAATGAACTTAGAATTGACATACTCACCACCATTTTCAGATCTGAGGATCTTGATTTTCCTCCTAGACTGGTTTTCAACCAAGGCTCTAAAGACTTTGAAGAGGTCAAAAACTTCAGACTTATGCTTTAGGAAGTGAACCCAACAATACCTAGAAAATTCATCTATGGAGGTCAGTGCATATTTGGCTTGACTCATGGAAATATAAGGGAATGGACCAGAAATGTCACTATGGATCAACTCAAGGGATGTAGAGGTTCTCTCATGACTAGCTTTCTCATTCTTGTGCTTTGGGTGTTTTCCTAGGATACAACCTTGACAGACTCCCTTAGAAAACTTGATCTTTGGTAACCCTATGACCATATATTTTTAACTCAAATCAGAAAGATACTTTTAGTTAAGATGGCCAAATATATCATGCCAAATATTTCTTGCTTCATTAGCATGAATCAAAAGAGAAGAGGGGTCTGAGTAGGGTAGAAATGGAAAAACTTGTATACCTTCGAAGTGTGATCAACAACACCTTTTGCTATGAATTTACCATTCAGAATATCAGTGATTTCAACATCATCAGGGAAGAATATGAAATTATTTGGAGACCCAGTATGAGTCATTTGATACACTGATAGGATATTAGAGGCAAGACCCGGAACATACAACACATTATTGAAGTTACCATGGTCAAGATCAATCCTTTGTTTCCCCAAACTGTTAGTGAGAGAGTCATCTCCCAAAACTATTGGTGGACCTTTCAACATATCAATAGAGGATAATGTCTCTTTTATCTAAACCATATGTTTAGAAGCTCCGGAGTCTATGATGAAGCTAGGTGAGCTTGATATGCCAGCAACCAAGGCACGCACTCTCTCTATGTCCTTTCAATTTGATCCTCCTTCCCTCTTCTTTGAGAAATCAGAAAAGGGATATGTTATTCTTCTCTGGGAGTTGGGTCAACATGTTAATTTTCTTCTTCATACAAGAGCTCTCAGGATGATAGCCCTTACTACAGTATGCACACTTTCTCATTTCTCCTTTGTTCTTCTTGTTCTGGGAGTTCTTATTGGAACCTTGGGGATCCTCTTGAGACATGTTCTTGTCTCTCTTTTGCTTAGGTGGATTTTTTCTTTCTTTTTGAATCCACCCTTGAATCTCTAGAAACCAAATCTTGGTCTTTGGAAGGATTGATGGTGCCCATAATCACCAACTTATCTTGCTCTTGTGTGAGGGATTCCATGAACTGTACAAGATTAGGCATCTTCCAGGCTTGAGCTATCAAATTGGTGGCATGGAAGGTCGAAACAAACACTAAATAGTTAGAACATAGCTTAGAAAATATGACCAAAACTAGTTTCTCTTCCTTCTTTTAGATCCCACACTATTTTAACTGCAAAACAAGGGCCTTAAACTTGGAAAAATAAAGTTGCAATGATTCAAAGCTACTAGGACTCAAGGAGATCAGCTCAATATTGATTTTATGTCCTCTCATCTCATATGTATTTCCAAAAATCTCTTCTATCTTCTCCCACAATTCATTAGGTGATGTCAATCCATCAAGATGGAAGAGGAGGTCCCTTGAAATGCTCAGACATAAAAGACCATAGGCCTCATCCCTCCTGTTGTGCCATTTAATTTTATCTACAGCTACATTGGGATCTGCCTCAGTTCCATAGTCACACTATAGAGACATTTCTCTCTCAACAATATCTCTATCTCAGCTTTCCATGAATATAAATTGAATGGAGTCAAGATGATCTTCTGATATTGGTCCATAGCTCAGAAACTGTGCCCTCCAGTCAGCAGAATGTGCTCCCAGTCAAGATGTCAAACCTGAAATAACAATTTGGAAGGAGATAAATTGATCTACAAAGGATATTATACCATATGGAAATTGAACCCAATATATAGAACAATTACACTCACAAAATTGCTAATCAAACATCCAAAATTCACACCAAAGGAGACTAAAATTGGAGCATAACACTAATCTGTATTGAGTAAGTGTACAATAGAAAACCTTATGAAGTAATAGGATGCTGTAATATATAATTAAATTATAGAATAGAATGCATAAATATGCCATTCTAAAGAGTAAAAAAGCAGGCTTACCAAAACTAGTCAAATCCCCCATAGGTGCATTGAAGCAGTTTCCAAATCTAGGTGGATATTCACGAATTGGATAAGTCAAGTGGGAAATATAAAGAGGGATGGAAAGATAACTCATACATTATTTTATTTGGAGAAAATGAGGGAGGGTGATGTGGGGAAAAAACAAGGCAACTACACCTAGTCTAGCTTTTCCTTTTTCCTTAAATCAGAAATAAAACAAGGAAGTTTTTTCAGAAAAAGAAGATATGCGCTTTAGAGAGTTTGGAATAAAGAATAAATGCTAAATTGGGTTTCCATGATGTTTCCCAAGTTCTCCATGACTCATTTTTAGCATGTGTTGACTTCTAGGACATGTAGAAGGTAACTAGCATAGAATGGAATCTAGGAAACTAGGTAATAAGACAAACATAATTAAATTAATGTCTAATAAAGGTAACTATGGGTTGATTATTCTAACAGATCACATGATCATTTAAGTTATTAAGAGTTTGGATAAAGTTCCTTGAAAACTCTTCATCTTGGAAGTCTTCAATCTCTACGCGGTTGTATCAACTTGATTAGTCCTAAGTTCTGGTTCACCTAGAACTTTGCTAACTCCTACCGGTTCAAATGAACCGTCAGTATCTAATCTCCGCCTTTGAGGGGGCGGTGGAGGATCCACTATAATAGCTGGAGGAATAATTTGAAACCTTATTTACCTTCTAAGAGGTTGGTCCTCCACAGCTAAAAATTGACTCTTCACACATCTAAAGGCCAACTAAATACAAATAAACCACACAACACTCACTAAAAATTTCCTAAATCCAAACAGACAAATGGGTATAAGATACGCCTTCTAGAATAAAGTTTATAGATTTTACTTGGCATACCTATAGATGCTCTTAGGAACAAGCGGAGGAATCACCCAACCTCCCTCCCACACCTTCTACTGGGGTTACCTTCCAAGCCCGTCCAAGGTATACCAGAAATAGCCTTTCGGTATACTTGTGTATGATCCCTAATTTCAAAGAGACTAAAGGATACCGCAACTACACTTAGAGTATGGGGGAACATTCGCAAGCCTGATTCATATGCATGGGCAGGGTAGCAAAGCCCAAAACCCTACCAACAACGACACCATACGGGGCCCAAGAGGTGGTATTGGAATAAGTTCCCAGATGCGTAAAAATCCCGATCTCCGCTCAAACAAGGAATAAGAGGGTTATCTCCTCAATCTAGGTCCTCACGTGGCCTCGTGCTTAAATCCTGTGTGAGAGGAGCTTCACAGATACAGTCAATATAGAGGAGGATTTACCTAGTGATTGGCCAACTACGTCTAAAATCAAATACTTATAGATAGTTAAACTCCATAGTCCACAAGTCTAGACAAAGCTAGTTGGTGTATGAACCTAAAAATAAAAACTTACTAGTATTTTTTAATTATGTCATTCTTTTTAATAGGATTTTTCTAGTCAAAGGAAATGGTGTGAAACTTGTATGGTGTTACAGACTCGATAAAAGAAATAAAAAATGATGTAATAGCTAGAAACTCAAAGCAAGATGCAACTACCAAGACAAATTTTCTTTTATTTTCTTGTAAATAAAAGCTAATGAATTTAAAACTAAGCATGAGAAACTACAATACTCTTTTTTAAGAATTTTTTATTTTTTCTTTAAAAAAAAGCGAAAAGAAAAACTGAATGCAACCTAATGCAAAAGTATAAAATATTTTTTGTCTTTTATTTTCAAACAACTTCAAAAATTACTATGCAAATGATTGTAAACTTGAGCAAATTTGACTAATCTAAGCATACAACAGTGAAATGAGGCAAAAAGATCCCAAAGTAACCCACTTCAACCAAAAGGAAGAAACTAGAACAAAACTTGATTTGGAGGAACTATCAAACTTAAAATCTCACTAGATCCACAAAAAGAAGAGTGACAGACTCAGATTACAAGAAGTAGTACAAAGCATAAAGTATTCAAAGGAATTTATCACTAATTTAGAATACAAGCAATCAAACCTAAAAACCATGTAGGAGGACCACCTACACTCACCAATGAAAGAAAACCAAACACAAAAGCTCAAGGACATGAAGAAATCAAGTGAACGATGTGACGTACATACCTCAGACTCATAGAGTCATGTCATAAACAGAACCCTCACAAGAAATAAAAAGGCCAAAAGATAGGGACAAGAAAACCCTAATGAACCCAAAGATAGATACAGGAAACATGCAACTGCCTATGAAGAAAACCTGCGTATGACACGTGACTGTCTAGAAGGAAACCAACATGTACATAATGAAAAACGCGACTGTCTATGCAGACAACCCCCGTGTGCTGCTAAAAAAATTTCAAATAAAAAAGACTAGCAAAAAGGTCGTGAACATGCCAAACTATAAATCAAAGGAAAGAAATAAACAAATCACACCCAGAATAAAAAAGAAGCAAAGGCTGGTAAGGGAATCTAAAGAATGGACGCACATCAGGCTGGACTCCCGAGCAAAGTCACGAGTTCTGTTGTTCAGAACAATGCACCTGTTAGCACCCTGTAATTTTCTAGTGGCTACTATAGGAAGTCACAGGGGTAACCATTTCAACCAAACTTAGACTATATTCTAGTCGATATAGTTAGAGAGGGCTCTCTCTTGTCACAGAGGAAAGAAACACATATGCATAAAGCTATGGAAAGCATGTAGAAGGCTATATTTTTGTAGGTAACGAGGAACTAATAGATTAAAAAAATGGAAAAATAGACATACAAGAGAATCATTGGGCACTGGATTCAAATCCTAAACAAATCAAGGATATTATAGCAAAAATGAGGAAGGGAATTTCCTTTGTATTTTGAGGAAAAGTAAGCAATGCAAACAGTTAAATATCTTGAAAGGGTGGAGAGAGGAAAAAGGGAAGAATCCCAGTGAAGCAAGAGGCACCTATCTAAGGGTGAATCTCTTGCACCACATTTAGTAGAATGAAACGAAAAAGGCTAGTATATTTAGTGGAGCATAGGAGATGAATTCCAAAGAATTTACCATAACAAAATAACAAATGCAAAGTATGATACAGGAGCGCTGAGTTGAGAGATAATTCCTTGTATACTAACATAGAGTGCATTAGCAGAAATAACACATAAATGAACATGATAAACAGGAAACACAAACTAAATGCAACCACCGTGATGAATCTCAAAACGCGGGAGCATATTTCTCATTAATACTTCCATGAGACTTACAGAGACAAAACGAGAGAATAATGATTTCTGAATGAAAATTCCAACCTTTGCCTCATCAATTGAGGTCTTAATTATAATGTTGTGGCTCCCAGGACCAACCCCAAAACAGAGCCCAATTTTGTTACAAAAATTGGGAATCAAATCCAGGATCATCATTCAAATCCTAACAGTTTTCTAAGGTGGTAGGCTTGCCATGATGTTTTACTTGAATCATCCTTTCAGTACAGAACCCAATTTGGACCCAAAATGGAAATGCAAAGTATAAGATGGATGCTCGCTCATCCTAATGGTGATGCCCTAGATTTCCCTAATGGTTTCAACTTCTCAGGAATGACCTGCTTCATTGAACCCATCCATTGATCCAACTAACCATTGCATTCGTGCATACTCCTTACCGTTTGAACACCTTGAGTAGCGAGGCATTGATTTTGACCATATATCTCCTCTATGCAAAGATTGTCCTTCACTTGTTGTGGCTGCTCACATGATCTCGTGGCCCTCACCTTGGTTATCCTCCTTGCACCTTTCAACGACAAATATGGTGTGAACCACTAATTTGAACTGCATTAGATCTCATCCATTGATAGATGAGGGACCCTTGAACAAGTCACATCAACCTCCTTTGCTAACCATCATGCACTTTTGTCGTGCAAAACCTGCCACCATCATTGATCAAATGCATCATGAGATATGGGTCATCCAGATGCACAGGACCTACTATCCCATTGCAACGCTATATCCTACTAACCTTCATGCATGTTGTCACCATGAGCTGTGTCCCTACCATAGATCACAAGGGTGAGAGGATCGCAGTCGTCGATGGTTTTGAAGGGAGGTATGAATTTTGTCATCCTTCCTAGTTAAATAGGTCGCGCTTCTTTCCTACAGTGAAAGTATCCCACCGTTGATCTGATTTGGTCGTGCACTTGTGTCATTGATTTCTAGGATCTATAGTGTATAGGTGCTCCTATGATATTTCCTCTTCTGATTACACCTATCTACCTTATCATCCTGTCAGCTTGGGATGGGGAAGTTCCCCTTTTCTGGTTCGCTTCCAAAATATTAGCACTGGTGCATTCGAGGAAATTTCAACTCAAAATGGGCCTTTTAACTTTTATTCAAATTCCATGTCATCATGTGTTATCCAATGAAATTGCTTTAAATTTGAAATACCGTATAGGTCTTAAACACTTTTTTAATATAAATTTGGGGATAGGTATTATAAAAAAAACTACTTTTTTGTTTGTATTTTTTACATATCTCCCTGTGTTTTTACCCAAATTTCGATCGGGAGAGCTCGTTGGATGCGGAATTAAATTCCGCATCCAACGAGTACCCACTCAGCATACTTTTGAGGGACCTCTCTACCCCCAAAACAAGAAATACTTGAAAAAATGGAATGATGACATCATCATTCCATTTTTTCAGGTATTTCTTGTTTTTGGGGTAGCGGGGTCCGTCAAAAGTATTCTGAGTGGGTACTCGTTGGATACAAAATTTAATTCTGCATCCAACGAGCTCTCCCAATCGAAATTTGAGTAAAAACACAGGGAGAGATGTCAAAAATACAAACAAAAAAGTAGTTTTTTCTTTTCTTCCTCCAAAATTAATAAATATTATTTTATTATTTTAACTATTATTTTATTAGTTCATTTTAGGAGGCCCATTTTGAGTTGAAATTTCCTCTAATGTAAGCTAGGTGCTAACAATGGCTTGAACTCAAGGATGTTATCCTCTCAGTGAGGTAGCAAAGGACTACGTAGGCCATGTGTCTTATCCATTGGGTCACCCCGACCTTTCCCATGACTTCAAAATTTACTTGAAAAAAAAACTTAATGATGGTGTCTCTTAAGGATCTTACTATCTTTACCTCGGGTTTTAAATATTGTTAGATATTCATCCACATATGAAATATATTCTTTAAAAAAAATAAATGGTATTTACTAATGAAAATGGGATTAAGTTCTTGTACAAAAAGTAATGTTTCAGGAGCCTCTCGTTAATTGGAGCTCTAGATACCAATCCACCTTCCATTTCTTCCAGCACATAAGAATTATTTCCCTTGAAGGTAGAGATCTTGTACGGGCCTTTCCATAGGTGATCAACTTTTCCATGCTTTCCTTTCTCCTTGCAGGGTGCATCCCACTGCAACAACACTTCACCTATTTGGAAATTGTCGGGATTGGTTTTCCTGTCGAAAATTTATTTCATCTTGTCCTGGTATAGCTAGGCCCTATCGAAAATATATTCCCTTTGCTGTTGTAGCTCAACCAATTAATACATCCTCCTCTAGGTAGGGTGAGCTTCTACGTCCTCCTCTTACAACAATCTCATCACTAGTAAGCTTAGGGATAGGAAAAATTACTTCTGAGCCATAGAATAGCTGGAATGGAGAGGTGCCTATGGATTTATTTATACTAATTATGTCTGCCCAGAAGGTGTGGATCAGTTTAGTGTGCCAAGATTTCTTATTTTCTTGTAGTAGTTTCTTTATGATCCTCATGAGGCTCTTGTTTGAGGATTCCTCCAGTCCATTTCCTTGGGGGTAGTAGGCTGTAGAATGCCCCAATTGTATTTGGTATTTGAAGCAGAAGGTGATCATCTTCTTTGATTTGAAAGATGGAGCATTATCAGTAATAATGTTAAGAACCCATGTTAACCCTCCTCTTTATTTTGTTAGTATACTTTATTGGACGCATATGCTTTGTAAGTCATCCCATTAGTATGTTGTATTATCCCACATTCATGGGGATTAATAGTTGATGTTAATTCATCCAGTTAGTATGTTGTATTATCCCACATTGATGGGGAGTAATAGTTGTTCAGATTAGACTTAGTATATAACTAAGTGTTGAGGCCAATGAAATCATCAAAGAGTTAATTTGTATTAATCTTGCTCAAAGGAGGTTTCCCCCTTGAAGTGGCCCGCAATCAATAAAATCTCTCTTGTAATCCAATATTTCTGTTGTAACGCCCATTTTGATTGTTCATTTCAGGAGGTTCTCCATAAATTATTTTCATGGGAACACCGAATCTAGATAGGATACGCCCTTCCAGAAATTGCGTGATCACCATTTCGGTGGCTTTCCTCATGGGGATGGCCTTGATCCATTTTGTGAAGTAATATGTGGTGGTTAGGGTCCATTTGTGTTGCCCCAAAGGATGGGGATTGATCTCCCCAATAAAATCTATTCCCCACTACTAGAAAGGGGCTTCAACCTGGATAGGCTTTAGGGGAAATGATACCAACTTTCTCCTGCCTTTAAAAATATGACATTTATGGTAGGACGCTACTTTCTTATGGGTGTTAGAGAATATCGTAGGACAATAGAGCCCAACCCTCATAATTTTGTTTACCATGGTTTTCTAGTAGTGATTCCCTCCACATTCCCCTGTGTGGAAATATTTAATGAGTTTCTTAGCCTCGTGCTCTTCCACACAAATAAGAAAAATCCCTCCAATATTTTTCCAATATAGCTTCTCGTTCAGGATGCAAAACCTTGTCACTTTCTGTTTGAGGAATCTAGCTCTCGTTTTATCCAAGCCCTGCAAAACCTGTAAATGTTGTAGGATGAAAATGAGATCAGTGTACCATGGTGATGGTAGAAAGTACTCACCTATCAGGGGGTCTAGATATCTCTAGGGCTCCTGCTCCTCAACTAACAACTCAGTGATCATATGTAGGCTGAGAGCATCATAGTTGGACTAGGTCGTAAGTTTAGATAACCCCTGGCCCTTTACCAACTTTGTGGGTTTGACTTCCAGATCATACTCGAGCAATATTTTAATCCATTTACCCCTTCATACTTATGGATATGGTTGAGTCAAAATTTCCTTCAAAGTGCTGGTGGGAATGTGGGATATCACATCGAAATGCAATATGTATACTCTAAAGTAATTTAAGGCTTTCACCAGAACATACACCTGCTTATCCATGATATTATATTTCAGGGGGGCATCACTCAACATTTTGCTATAGAAGGCAATGGGATGCTCATATCCTTCATGGTTCTTTTGCAGCAGCACTCCTACCACTGTGTGCTTGGAGGAAAAGGAGAAGATGAGGAAATCTTTGGAGAAATATGGGATCATGAGGATAGGTGCCTCAGCTATGTCCTTCTTTATTCCCTCGAAGGATTGTTTGGCTTTAGGCGTCCACCTAATCTCTTGGTCTAGGAATGATTGAACCTCTCCCTTGTTCCAAGGGAGCTCGATTTTTCTAATAGCCTCTACCCTCTTCAAATCTATCTTCATACCCTCTTGAGAGATTATATGCCCAAGCAAATTTCCTTCCTTCATAGAAAATAACAACTTTTTAGGATTCAGGGAGATGCCAAATTTTCTACACTTCTTGAATGTTTTCAATAGGTGAGAGACATTTTCTTCATCATATTTGGAGAAAACAGTGATGTTTTCTAGATAGATAACCAAGATTTTATACTTCTCATCTGTGAATGCTATGTCCATGGCCCGTTGGAACCTTGCACCCATGTTCATCAGCCAAAATGACATTTTAGCATACATGAAGGTGTCCCAAGGGGTGGTGAAAGTGGTCTTCTCTTGGTCATCAAGATGAAACACAATCTGGTTATAACCCGAGAAACCATCCAATGTAGAGATTCTCTGAGAACCTACTACTTTATACAAGATATGGTCCATTTTGGGAAGGGGGTAATGGTCCTTCAAAGAAACTCTATTCAAGTTTCTAAAGTCAATAGAAATTCTTATTTCCCTATTCTTTTTTTTGACAGGGACAAGGTTTGCCACCCAACATGAGAATCAGAGGGCTATGATGATTTTTTCTTTGAAAAAATTCTTGATCTCCTTCTCCACTAGGGGAAATAGCTCAGGGTTCATTCTTCTAAGATTCTGTTTGAACAACCTCTCATCCTTCTTGAGTGGTATGGTATGTTGGATGATACTAGTGTCGTAAGCCTTGAGGTCCTTGTAACTCCAGGTGAAGACATCCGAATATTATTTCATAAATGAGATATACCTCTGTTTGGATTTAGGGGAGAGAGTTCTTGCTATTTTGATGATCTTAGGTTTCTCTTCTGTCCCAATATTTACCTCATCTATATCTTCACATTTTGGGACCAATTGAGGCTCTCTCATTACATCATCTGGATTGAAGAGTTTCTCTAAAGGGATCATACCTCTGGGGATGGAATTTCCCTTTAGCTGTAGAATTTCTTTGCCACACATATTATTCTCATACCCCTATTGCAACTCAGGATCTTGCATTTCAGGCCCCCAATCCCCCTCCTCCTTTCTTTCTTTGTTTTTATTCACAGTAATGGGCTCTTCTTCTTGAAATTATTCCTTTAGGTCTACCATTTTCTTTTGCAAAGGTTCTTGAATGGGGGTTGCGTCCCCCTAAAATTAATTTTCTTCATCAACAACAACTCCCTTGAACTCCCCAGTGAGAGTGAGGAACTAGTGGATTTGTTTTTCATCTTCGAATACTTTCCAGTTTTTTACATTTTCCGAGATAGAAGGTCTGTGCCTCACTTCAATTTGATACCTCCCTATAGGGTTCTTGGGTACATTGAAATCCGATGTTGAGGTGGACAGGGAATCAGCCACGCAATTCTGTAATCAAGGGATCAACTTGAAGCTACATTATTTAAAGCCTTCTATGAGGTCCTAGGTGGCGTTTCAGTAGCTTCTCATCTGGAGATTCCTGTCCTGATATTCGCTGGTAATTTGCTTGATTACTAGCTCATAATCTCCATGCAAAACCACTCTCTTGAATTGGATCTTATTTAAGGCTAGGATTTCCAATATCATTACTTCATATTTTCCTTCATTATTTGTACAGTTAAAAACCATCTTGTTGGAGTACCTCAATGAGTAGATTCCTAGGGTCTCATCCATATTCCTACCCCTCCTCCTTCTCTACAGGCTGATCCATAAAAATCCACGTCCCATATTTCGCTTAATTCCTCTTCGGTAGGTTCAAAGGAAACATTCTATAAATGTGATCCTTCTTCCTCCCCGTTTGTGAATAAAATAGTGGACCCCATCTCTGTGTCCAATGAGTATATAGGGTGCCTTTGCATCCTTTTAGCACTGGTTACCATATAGGACAATTTTTTCTCTCGAAATAGTCTTCTCTATATTCCAAAAACAAGAATAGTGGCATACAACATGTCCATTTGGAGGGTTCTTTTGAGCTTGGTCACCCAAGATCTAAATAATAGAATCCCGAATTTTGGGGGGATGTCAGCCACCACCACATCCATGACCAAGGTTTTACTAGAGATTTGAGCTATAGAGATGACCAAGTCTTTGATGAGGCCCAATAATTTGACTTTATTAGAATCAAAAGAGAATAGATCCTTATAGGGTCCAGTCACGTCCAATCCTAGTTGATTCATGATCCTTATAGGAATCAAGTTGTGGGATGCTACTGAATTGAGCATGAGATTGTGTAGGATGGCATTGTAAATGTTCATGTTAACATAGAAAGGGGAAACTTCTTCATTGAAGGGGTTGTCTAAATGGGGGATGAACAGGATGGTGGGACCATCATCTTGCAAATTCAAGATGTCTGATACAACGGAGATTTCTCCTGGAGGTTGCAAAATTGTAGCAAGTTTGGAATGATATTATGAGTTCTTTAGTATTTTGATGAGGGGGAAAGAGATTTTACTCTTCACAATTTCATCCTACAAGTTTAAAGAGATCTGTCTCGGGTTAGTGTTCTGGGGATTGTCTTCCCATCGTTCCTTCCCCTTGGGCTCCAGAACATTCTTGGGGTTATCTCTAGGGGGTGGGTCATCTTTTATCTTGATGGTAGAGGATTTGTTTCTTGCCTCTCTATTTTTCACAATCGATATGTCTCTATTCCTCAGGATGATTTGTCTCTGTGTGTCCAATATAACGAGTTGGTAACCTATCCTGAAGTCATCTATTTCTCTTGGAAGTGTATCTCCTCTTTCCAGGAGGGCATTGTCATGTTCTTCCTTGGTGAGGAAGGTGGTAGGGGACTCAATATCCAGCTGATGGATCTCATCCTCATTTTGATTTTCCCCATCCTGGTCCACAAAATTATCTTGGAATGGGGGTCTGATAGGTGGGTCAGGAGGATTCCTCTACCTATTCTGGGTGATTTGAGACCTTATAGAATTTATATTCAGGTTTTGATGTTCTTGGTTTTCCTTGGGAGGGGGTCTTCCATCTACTAAGAGCCTCTCCATCATTATTTCCATGGTTCTTATCATTTTGTCAATTCTGGCCTCTTGCGAGCTTGGGGTGGAGGGTTTTTCTAACTCTTTGTCCACCCTTCGCTCACCTTCCTCTCTTCTCCATTAGCCCTCATCTATTTTATTCTTTCTCATAGTGACAAGGTTCACCTCCACTTCTATGGCATCTTTCATCTTGGCAGCTAAGGAGGTTGATCTTATTTCACTTAGTGATAAGGAGAACTCACCATCAAAATATTCCACATACTAGAGCTGGGCAGAACCTATGGGAAGTTTTAATTGAGCAAGGATAGAACTGTACACTTTCATGAACCTTTCTGAGAATTCTTGGACATATTAGCTCTCCTTCCTCCTCATGGAATGGTACTGAGAGAGATATTGCTTAGGGTTCTTTTAATATTCCTAGTTGTCTTTGAAAGCATCCTCAAAGGATTGATAAGTCATAATAGAGTCATCTGTGAGGTTTTTGTACCATATACTTTCTTCTCTAGCAAGGGTCTATGTGAATAGACTAACCTTAACATCATCGTCGTGCACCTCTTCCAGGTCGACCCAATCTGAGAACCATCCCAGATGTTCTTCAGCTGAGTATCCTCTTTCTCCACAGAACTAACTGATTCTGGTGGCATACCCTAGGGGGAGGTCATGTAGAGTCACGAGGAGGTGCATGGAGCAAATATGTTGGCCATTCTTGGAGGTATAACTGGGTTTATTAAAGAGTTTAGGACTGGGGTGATAGGAATCAATAAACAATGAGGCACGAAAAGGTGGTGAGGAATGACACAATTAGGAGACGAAGGTTGACCTTGTCCAGAAGTTATGGGAGATGTAGGTGTGAATGGAAATTTCCTTATGCTGTCGAGGTTTGATAAATATTGATCAATGGTGAATGTGAGGCACTCGGATTCTAGTAGGTATGGGAAAAAATTTGACTAGAGACTCAGAGGTCAGAAATGACCAAGCGATGCGGGGAAAGTCAAACATGGAGGTTTCTGATGGCATGTCGGAGAGGCTAGATTCGGATTTAATTCTAGGAAGGACTAACCCACATTCCTCATTACAATGTTTAGAAATATTTCCAATAGAATAGGACTATTAGCCGGAAAAGAAAAATTCTTGACTAACCTTTGTATCCTGTTGGATTTTCGGATCAAACTTTCAGGGTCAAAAAATTCTTGGAAGGACTTTGTGTCAAGATTGCTTCTCATATGAGTTCTTCTGGTTGCCAATATTTCCCAATGGAGCCGCTTTCATAGTTTTTGTGGAGTCTCCCAAGCATGTGCAACCAATTTTCTATTTAGTACCATCTTCTCAACCGGGTCACAGAACTGAAGTTGTGTCATTTTTCCCGAGGAGATAATAGCAATTAGGTCCCAGACAACTGAGCCAAGAAGTTAGTACCCTATGATTTTCCAGTGGATGCTACAAGAAGACATAGGGGTAACCATTTAAACCAACTTTAGATTGTATTCTAGTTGATACAGTCAGATAGGGCTTTCTCTTGTCATAGAAGAAAGAAACACATATGCATAAAGCTTTGGACAACACATAGAAGGATATATTTATGTAGGTAACGAGGCACTAATAGATTAAAAAATGGCAGAACAGACATACAAGAGAATCATTGGGAAATGGATTCAATTATCAAAGCAATCAAGGATATTATAGAAAAAATGAGGAAGGGAACTTCATTTGTATTCTGAGGAAAAGTAAGAAGCGCAAACAAAATCCAATTGAAACAAGAGGAAACTATCTAAGGGTGAATCTCTTACACCACGTTTAGTAGAATGAACAAAAAAAGCTAGTATCTATAGTAGAGCATAGGAGATGAATTCCAAAGCATTTACCAGAAAAAATAACAAATGCAACGTCTAATACAGGAGCGCTGAGCTGAGAGAGAATTCCTTGTATACTAATATAGATTGCATTAACAGAAATAACACATAAATGAACGTGATAAATGAGAAAAACAAACTAAATGCAACCACCGTGATGAATCTAAAAAACAAATGAGCATATTTCTCATTAATACTTCTAAGACAATTACAAAGACAAAACAAGAGCAGAATGATTTCTGAATGAAACCCCCACCTCATCAATTGAGGTCTTATTTATAATGTTGTGGCTCTCGGGAACAACCCTGAAACAGAGCCCAATTCTGCTACAAAAATTTGGAATCAAATCTCGGATCATCATTCAAATCCTCACAGTTTTATGAGGTGGTAGGCCTGCCATGATGTTTTACCCGAATTAGCCATTTAGTACAACATCCATTCTCAACCCAAAATGGCAATGTAGAGTATAAGATGCATGCTCGCTCACTGTGATGGTGACGCTCAATATTTACCTAATGGTTTCAGCTTCTGAGGCATGACCTACTTCGCTAAACCTTTCCAGTGCTCCAACTAAGCATTCCATTCGTGCATACTCCTTAACCTTCAAACACCTTGAGTAGTGCGGCATTGCTTTTGGCCATAGATCTCATCTATGCAAAGATCATACATCTCTTACTATGGCCTCTCACATGATTTCACGGCCCTTACCTTGGTTATCCTCCTTGCAACTTTCATTGACAAAAAAGGTGTGCACCGCTGATCTGAACCGCATCAGATCTCAGTCGTTGATAGATGAGGGACACTTGAAAAAGTTGTGCCAACCTCCTTTTCTAACCATCATGTACCTTTGCCACATGAAACCTGTCACCACCATGGATCAAATGCACGGTCCCTGCTATCCCATCGCAACGCTATATCCTGCTAACCGCTGCACATGTTGTCTGTGTGTGACATGCTCCTTTCTTTAATGAAACTGTTGGGTCCCAAAATGACCCTTTTTAACCACATCCCTTATACCCTATTTGTCTTGTCTTATTCCATTTTGCGCACCAAACAAACATTCTTTCCTCACTTGAGCCCTGAATATTCATAGGTATGATTATTTATTGTTTCATCTTATTAATGCTTATGATTGTTATAATCAGGACTTTGCTTCTTGCATTATGCTAACTTGTTATGGTTTCTCAAAGATAGTGCAAGCTATGAGAGATTACATGTATAACATCCTGAGTGGTCCAGAGAGTATATGAGCATCCACTATCAGCTGCGACTTGCTAGTCCTTTCCATACATGCATATTCAACCAAGCTTCATCATTCCATGTGGGTTGTGATAGACACGACTGCAACAGACTGAGCTACAACAATGTGCCACTGCTTGAAGCTAGATGTAATCATCCAAACCAATTCTTGAATTGGTTCTGTTATTCATTTACTAGCTCAAGCAATAGAATTGCCTATATTCCATGCCTCTGTTTAATTCAACTCACATCTGTAACAATGCATAGGCATCCTGAAGATCATAGATTTTCATGGTTGCCCAATATTAGTGGGTGAGGGTTGCATTTATTGATGTATAAGTACACGGAAGGATTGAGATCCAGGGTTTGGACAATATTAGATTTTGTTAACACAGACCATGTCTTCATTTCACCATTTTAATACAAGGAGCAGGATTCTTCACATATTCTTGGTTTAACTTGTGTTAGTTTCAGTGTCTCTATTCAAAGGTTGGGCTCACCTTCTCACAGAGATTGCCAATTTAATTAGATGTTTTCTTAATTAGTTATGTGGTGTGGATGTTACATTATATGCCTTTTCATCAGTAGCTACAGCAATCATGTTAATCATTCTGTTTCCTTGAATACCAAGTACTTGCATTTCCTTTAAGTTGCAGCAGTGTGGTGTGACAGTCCACTATGTAGGTTACCTTATTTTATGCATGTGTGTGGTAGCGGTAATAGTCAAGCTCTCCCTTAGTTTCCTTTCAATTACTTTTATTTCTTAGGTTTGCTAATTCTGGTAGACTATGGTTTAGGACTATTGATTCAATTCCTATTATTTCTCATTTCTAGGTTAAGATTGGATTAGCTAGTCACAATGGATTTATATACAACCTAGTAAATTAGGATTTAAATTTCTGTAAAAGTAATTCTAGATATTTATTTCAGGGATGATTCATTACTAGATTGAATTTGTAAGAAGTAATTGCAATTATGAATTCTTAGATAGGTAGTTTAGATCAATTTTGATTATGGGAGAAGTTTGACAAAATAGATAAGAAGGACACTTTATCCAATAATCAACTACTTAGTGTTTAAGCACATATAATGTAAGTTATCTTTGAAATAAAAGACTTCCCTAGGTTGGAAATTTATATTGAGCATTCTGCATGATGGTCTTAATTGACTGACATATATAGTGACCAACATTTTCGTGCCATTTCTAGGGAAGAGTGACTACACTTCCAGCTAACAGAAGTTAAATCTTTTCCCTGCTACTTTGAAGGATAATGCACTACGTTGGTTCATGAGCCTGGGTGGTGAAATTGTCACCATGTGGGACCAAATGAAATAGGTGTTCCTGGATAAATACCAGGAGTACTGCAACACCAAAGATAAAAGAGAAGAGTTGTTCAAGATGGTACAAAAGGACAAAGAAATTCTGGAATATTTTGTTGAAAGGCTCAAGTAAAATGTACAAAGGGCTAGACAAACTAATATGGGGATGTATTTGCTCAAGATAATCCTACTTTGTGGGATTAGGAAGAATGCCTAGGTATGTTGAAGTTGATGGGAAAGGGGGATATCTCGAAGGAATATTTTGAAAATATTATTGAATTATATAGAAGGTATTCCAGAGGATCCTCCAGAACCAACAAACGGGAAAAATTGGAATGAGATTCCTTCGATAGAACACAGAATTCATCCAATGGAGGAGCCACCCGAGCAGAAATAGGAAATATTCTCAAGAACTTCAAAATAGAGATGATGAGCTCCATCTCCTTAGAAATAGATGTCCTAAGGGTGAAGTAGAAGTAAGCAGTAGAGGATTTAACACTTGGTGTATTTTTCCCTAATTGTAGTAAGAAACATCCCCTAAAGGAGTGCCCACTCGATAAGGTAGAAGTCTGTCAGCTCTGTGAGCTGAACCATGATACAAAGGAGTGCCCATCACTACCAAAAGTGAATAAAGTTCTATAGACATCAACTCTAGATGTGGAACCAGCCTACTTCATTTCCCAGAAAAAGCCTTGGCAACCTAGAAACCAAGGTATGACTCAAGACTCATTTCCATTTTTGAATAATATGAATAATTTGAATAGTATGCATCACATGAATACACAATTCCATTCACCTTAATCCAACCATTAATGAAAACCTTCTCAACCTCCTATGCATAATTTCAACTCCTGGAACTCTTGGACATAAACACCAAACCAATAGAATTCTTGGCCTTCTAGGTGGAGGAACTTCCATCCAGGAAACCAGTCTCCCCATATCAAATCTCCTCAACAGTTTCCACACTAACTATTTCCACACCAACAATACCCTCAGCCTTACCCAAAGTACCAGCAGTTGCAGCTGCAACTCCAGAACATTTCCGCACCTAACATGCCTATACAACCACAACTTCCTGCTCAACCTAACCCCAACCCAAACAATACAGTAGTCCACTAGTTTGAGACTGCCAACATACCAACTTACTCCATTTCTCCAGTTCCCTGTAATGGCATATTCTTACGATAAGGGATATTAGTGGATCCTCTAGTCATTGAGGAGGTTCCATGCTCTATGTCTGAAGAAAAGATGAATCAGCAGTACTCACACCACACAATAGTCCCCATTATTGAGGATGCTGAAAGTCCTAGTGAGACACCAGCTGAAAAACACAAAGAAACAGTTATTGAAACACATCCTACACAAATGATTAGAGAACTGCCATATCATGAGAGAGTGATACTACATAAAGTAGTGGAGCAACCTTAGTTTAACCTCTTAGGAGAGTTGAAAAATATTTATGTGAAAATTCCACTACTACAGGCCCTCCATGATGTTCCTATTTACGCCAAAATGGTTCGAGATCTATGTGTAAGAAAACTAGGTAGAAAACCCAGAGATCCTCCCACTGTCCATGTCATAGGGAAACTATCTGAGTTGATAATGGGAAAAACTCTCCTGGCCAAATATGATGACCCTGGGAACCCTACTATCATAGTGAAAATTGGGAACACACAAATACCAAATGTGCTGGTAGATATAGGCACAGCTATTAACGTTATGACCACAGAAACTGTATGGAAACTTAGGTTCACCAATATTCGGCGAACCCCTACCATTCTAGAACTAGCTGACAGGTCCACTATCAAACCTGAGGGAATCTTGGATGACCTTGTCATCTCAGTTGATTCATGGGAGTACCCTACTGACTTCTTGGTTTTACAATCCAAGTTGCAGCTAGGAGGACACCCACTGATCCTGGGAATACCCTGGTTAGCTACAGTAGACACTTGAATTAGCTGTTGGTCAGGGTCTATGACCATATCAGATGGGACCAAAACGAAAAACCTTAACCTGTATCCTCTATCTCGACCTAGTCTAGAAGCTGAAACTCCATTATGTATGGAGCTAGAGGAAGAGGAGGGCATTCATCCATTGTTAACAATAGGGAAGGCCTTGAATTTCAAGGATAAAATAGAGGATGATGCCATTAATAGTTTCATCAGTGATCCCACTTCTATCAACAAACAATTTTATCAGATCCTGAATAACACCCTAGGTGAAGAAGAGCAAGAAAATCTCACAGAGGAGACATTAGTCAGTGACACCCACATAATTCCAGTGCTGAAAAATTCAAAAAGTGTTTCAGTTGAGATAGAGCTGAGAAAAACACTGAATATCAACCCTAATCTCGCTCCTGATGAAAAGGAATGATTGATAACTCTCTTGAAAAAGCATAAGGGGGCATTTTCCTAGGAGTACACATATATGAAGGGTATCACTTCTAATCTATGCACCCACCACATTTATATATAAAGTGAATCCCAGCCTGTGTCCTATCCACAATGAAGGATGAACCCCAATCTTAGGGATATTGTGAAGGAGGAAATTAAAAAAAACTCTTGGAAGCAAGGTTTATATACCCGATCTCAGACAGCAAGTGGGTTTCTCCACTTGTGATAGTACCCAAGAAGAATGGGAAATGGAGAGTCTATGTGGATTACATATATTTAAACAAGGAAACACATAAATACCACTTTCCTCTGCCTTTCATCGATCAGGTACTTGATACCTTGTATGGGAAGAATTTCTTCTCCTTTCTGGATGGGTTTAGTGGGTACCATTAGATCCATATTGCTCCTTAGGAACAAGACAAGAACACCTTCACCTACCCCTGGGGTACCTTTCCATACAGGGTACTTCCCTTTAGTTTGTGCAATGCACCAGCCACCTTTCAGAGAGCTGTGATTGGCATATTTTCAGAGATGGTCAATGATAGTATGGATATTTTTATGGATGAATTTACCCCGTATGGTAGTGACTTTGACGAGGCATTGGATAACATAGAGAATTTTTTAACACAATGTGAGTATACCTAGCTATCTTTGAGCACTGAAAAGTGCCATATGATGATGAGCAAGGGTGTAGTGATGGGGCACTTTATCTCTGTTGATGGTATCCAGGTAGATCCATCCAAAATCAGGGTAATTGAAAATATACCCATTCCTGGAACACATAAATAGGTACGTAGATTTTTAGGGCATGCTGGTTATTATAGAATATTTATAGAAAAATTTTCCAAACTAGCTTCTCCTCTGTTTACCCTATTGATGAAGGATGTACAGTTTGTTTGGAATGATTCATGCCAGACAATGTTCACTGAAATTAAGAAGACGATGTCTACAAATCCTATATTAAGGGGGCCTAATTGGGCTCCGCCTTTCAACATTTCTTCAGATGCCTCTGATACTGCCATTAGACTAGTGTTGGGACAACATGATGGTCAAGAACCATATGCAATTTACTACATCAGCAAAAAATTGGCTCCTGCTGAACTCAATTACATTGCTACAGAGAAAGAATTTTTAGCCATTGTCTACTCCATTAACAAATTCAGCATTACATCACTGGATATCCCACCTTTGTACACACTGACCACTCAACCATCAAGTATTTAATGAACAAACCAGTTACAAATGATAGGATAACTAGATGGTTGTTACTATTATAGGAGTTCAATATTACCATTGTTGACCGACCTGGGAAAGAAAATGTTGCTTCTTATTTTTTATCTCGTTTTACTAATAGTGATGACAACTTACCATTCAAAGATTCTTTCCCAGATGAAAATTTATTTGCAGTTTCAGCTCATTCGTCTTGGTATGCAGATGTTTCTAACTACTTGGCTATAGGAAAGCTTATGGCACATTTATCAAAAAGAGAAAAAAGGAAAATTATTCAGCAAAGTGCCAGGTATTGTTAGATACATGGTCATCTCTTCTACATAGGTCCCGATCTTAAGATCAGAAGATGTATCAGGGAGGATGAAGTCTTCCATATCTTGAAGGCATGTCATGATGAGCCATGTGGAGGACATTTTTCATACAAAAGGACAAGTCATAAGGTGTTAAGAATGGGCTATTATTGGCCAATAGTTTTTAAGGATGCAAAGAAGTACGTCTAGTCTTGTGACATTTGTCAAAGAATGGAATAACCTAACAAATTGGAAAAAATGCATTTTCAACCACATTTGGTGGTTGAACCCTTTGACAGATGGGCCTTATATTTTGTTGGGCCTATCAACCCTTCCTCGAAACATAAATCTTACATTTTAGTTAGCACTGACTACATGAAAAAATGGGTGGAGTTTGTGGCATTGGTGAAAGCCAATGACCAGGTTGTAATAGACTTCATGTACAAGGAAATATTCACTCGTTTCGGAGTACCCAAGGAAATAATCACAGATGGAAGACCACAGTTTGTGTCACATAAATTTGAATCTATGCTACAGAAGTACCATATTCAACATAGGATAACTTCACCTTACCATCCCCAAGCCAATGGCAAGGTGGAAAGTACCAATAAATTTATTGAAGCTATCCTTAATAAAATAGTCAGAATCCATCACAGAGACTGGGCTGGCAGGCTTCTAGAAGCACTGTGGGCATATCACACTACTTGGTGCAGTGCTACAGGATTCTCCCCCTATGACTTGGTGTATGGTAATAGTGTTGTCTTCCCTATCGAATTCGAAATATAGACTTTGAGGATGTCCATGGATGTAAAATTGAATGTAACAAAGGCACAGAAGAGTAGACTAAATCAATTAAATGAACTTGATGAAAAATGTATAGCTGCAGTTGATCAAACAGCATTGATCCAAATGGAACGATCAGTTCATAAAAAAGAAAGTCTTCTGTAAAGGAGACAGGACATTATTATACAATTCAAGGTTCAAAAGGGACTTCAAAGGTAAGCTACACACAAGATGGTTGGGTCCATATCAGATAGACAGAGTGTTTGATAATGGTACAGTCCACCTGGTCACCATCAGCGAAAACCATACACCATTATTTTCTAATGGTCGCAGGCCAGGGCTGTACCACAAACCAATTTCAAGGGATGTGTTTATTTCACAGGTTGCAGCTGATCCAGAATACTAGCTAGCATAAGGAAAAGAGTCTTTCCTTTCCCTTGTCAATCTTTAGAAAGTCACTATGAATTCCACAAAAAAAAAATTGTACATAAATAAATTGATGTTTGTTGTTTTTATTTATTTTTGATTTGTTTTCCTCTACGCTTGATCATTTTTGAAGAATATTTACAAGAACTAACATAGGGAGAAATGTTCATGACTAGGACTGATGAATTGAACCCCTATTCTAACCTCTTGCTTTGGAAAAATCTCCATGAAGAAGAAAGGAATCTGATTGATCAACAGTTGTGCGCAACTAATACTCTGTAAAATATACCCATTTTTCATTTCGTGTAGCTGCAACTCTATAAAAAATGCGTATTTTTCCATTTTGTACAGCTAGGAATCCGTAAAAACCTTCCCATTTTTTCATTCCGTGCAGCTGCAACTCCATAAGACCTGCCTATTTTCCATTCAGTGTAGCTACAACTCTGTAAAAACCTTCCCATTTTTCCTTTTTGTGCTACTGTGATTCCATAAAACATTCCTGATTTTCATTCTGCGCAGCTGTGACTCCATAAAAACCTTCCCATTTTTTCATTCTGCGCAACTGTGACTCCATAAAACCTTCCCATTTTTTCATTCTGTGCAGCTATGACTCTGTAAAACTTGCCTATTTTTCTATTTCATGTAGCTACGACTCCACCAATTCTAGAGGACCATTTATATTTTTCACAACTGCGACTCCACCAATTTTAGCAGAATTTTCCTATTTTTCATAGCTGCGAATCCGCCATATTTATCCATAGAAGGGCTATGACTCCTCCATATTTGTCCGAAATTTCTGCCGCCCATGATTTTGTTGATTCTGACTCACCTCACGATTTCAATTGTGTTTCTGTCAAATTTGAAAGGACATTTTTTGGCTCGCCATCACAACATGTGTGCAATGATGTTTAAAGTTGATGGAAGCATTTGGCATGCTGTATTATCTTGAGAAGTCACGGATCATTGCATAATTGCTAAGGTATGGTTCTGATTATTTACATGATTAAGCATTAAGTAGATTTGACAAAACTAATCATGCTCGCCTTTTCATACCTATCATTATACCCACACTTCATTAACTGTCCACCCGCACGATCTTATGGTTACTCGAGCTTATCTCACAGCGATCAACATTTTCCTAATTTGGGGCCAAATCTTACTAATTATTCCCTTATTCCGATTGTCTTACTTTCCTAATTTTCTGAACCCCAAAATCAGTTGTTCATGCGTTACCCTATGTTGTAACCTCTATTACTGGGCCTGTAAATTATTGAATTGATACCAGCATTCAAAAGGAGAGGAACCATGGGTATCCTAGCCAGACACAAACACACAAACATGTAGGCATTGTGCATAAATGCTAAGGTTTTTGACATCTTCGCAGTTGCTAGATGGACTAAGTTTTTCCAACGATTAAGTGGTTTTCACCGTGAAAAAGTTCTGTAGTTCGCTTTGAATCTCACAGAAACCCATTCAAAGGTCAGGGGTCTACATATAGAAGTTACTGAGGAGATTGTAGCAGAAGTCACGGGACTTCCTCAAAGTGGAAGAGCCTAGTTTGGAAGATGAATTCGAAATTCTGATGCAATGCAGGATTTTCTGCTAGGAGGTGAATAGGTCCGCCAAGCGAAGAGGGGGATAGCATTACAGTTACTGCCTCATCCCGAGAATGAAGTGGCGATCTTCTTGAAGAAATACATTACATGTGAAGGTACATATTAAACCATGTATTTCTATGAATTCCCTTTGTTGTCTCATTTACGCCATAGGGATTTAATCAATATGCCCTTTTATCTATTTAAATACTTGCATCATATGGCAGGATTTGTGAAATCAGTCAGGAACCCATACTCATCCCTTACCCATCATGGCCTGATTAAATTGCTCATATTAAGGGATTTAGATCAAAGAAACCAAACCTAGGAGCACTTTACTAGCCAACCTCAAATAAACTAGGGGCCTATACTTTTTCCTGGTGTTCCAATAGAGTATGACGCACTTGCACTCTTGATTGGAGTTCAAACATAGGAAGAAGAAGAGGAACCAATTCAGTTGGGGGGAATGGAAGAAGAATAGGAGGAATGGATTCCCTCTAATTCAATTGGGGGGGAGGATGAAACAAAATCTGATAACCAAGAAGAACAATCAGGGAAGGATGCAAAAACAATAAATCCTGCATAAGGGATAGAGGATTTGGGAGATCCATTAGAAGAAGTTGATGTTGGAGCAACATTCAATGCTGCGATAGCTGAAGCTGTAGGAGCTATGATAACATAATAAAATGTAGAGGTTTTCACCATTGAATCTTCTCTAGGATGGATGGGAAGTCTTATCAAGGAGGAAATACAGATGGCAGAGACAAAAGAAGACACTGGAATAAGAAATATTCCTTCTACATCAGCTTCAGAATTGGAAGCCCCTCTACCACAAAAGAAGAGAAGAATATCAAAGGATGAAGTGCGGGAATCAAGACTAGTGAGAAGAAGGAGAACTAGATCAGTCACAACAGCAAAAGCAATGTGGGAAAAATGATAAAATATTGAAGCAAACATCGAATTTCCCATCTTGAGACCTAAGGAAGATGCTCCCCACAAGAATTTGTTGCAGAGGAACCTCAAATTGAGGGACTTCTATTTTAAAAGGGTATGTTGAAGGAAGAGGTGCAAGCGATTTGGAAGGAGGTAGAAATATGGAAGGAAACATGTCAAAAACAGGTGGAAAGGAGATTGCACACACTTGTGGAAGCTGCAGATTAGATTGGAGGATCACTTTTGGCTGAGGAAGGTGATGAAGAAAAAGGTAGTTTTCCCTGAGTGTGGAGAGATATTTATTCAATCAGGATACAAAGTCACAGTGCATGCATTTGTGGCACAAAAACCCACACAAACAATTGGAGAAGAGAGAGTAACATCTATGGGAGAATTGAGAGATAAAGAAGAACCAAAAGTTGAAAGGATCCCTGAGGTAGAGGTAAAGGAAGGTGATCAAGTTTAGGATCAACCACAAGGTGTTGTTACACAAGAACCAACAATCCCAAATTTTTTTGTTGAAGCTGGTACTCAATTGGAAGTGAGTGAGAAAGAGATTGAGATAGTTCCTGACCTAAACCTAGTAGTTCTTACTATAACCCCATAATAATCTCAGGACACAGAACTAGTGGAGGGAGAACTTCAGCAATAGGAAAATGTTGAAGTTGATCAAGATGTTGTCACACAAGAACCAACATCCTCATAAAACCTTGCTAAGACTCCCATTTGGCTAGGGGTGACTGATCTTGAGGTGGACATAATCCCCGATGTGGAATTAGGGGAAGATGAACATATGTAGTCCCAACCATTAGGGGACACTGAAGCATTTGGGGATCAGTCTCATCTATCTAGGGAAACTGAAATAATTGGGGACCAGCCTCATCTCTCATGGGATATGGAAGTAACTCAAGAGCAACCCAATTTTCCAAAGGATTTGGAAGGGTAGGAAGCTATTACAGAAGAACCAGCATCTCTGCATCCCCCTGTTAATCCACAATTGAAAATCAAGAAGTTCTAGCTGAAACGAAAGAATATATTGAGACTGGAACATAGGAAGATGTTGCCACACAAGAACCAACATATTCACCATTATCTGCTGAATTTGACAAAAAGAGGTTTCAGGAAGGAGGTGATGTCACACAAGAATCAACATCCTCATAATTGATTGCATAAGTACACAGGTAGGCAGAAGTTGTTGAACCACTGGTGGAAGAGGAAGCTGTTTCACTTTCGATCCAGAACAATCAGGCTAAAATATTGGATAATAAGGTATGGACACAATCTTCCCAAGAATTTTTCAATTTAGACTCTGATGAAGAGAAGGATCTAGGAGAGGAAAATATTCAACATCTAATAGAAGAACTCTCACTCCTGAAAATAGAAGTCAAGAAATGGAAAAGTGAGTTGGATAGATATCAGCAAGGAATGATCCCCATTGCTCAGCATAGGAATACTATTAGTGAATTGAGGGAAAGATGGGAAGAAGAGCTAATATTCCAGAATTTCCGTTGGGAAGAAGTACAAAAATAATTGAAGGAGTTGAATAAGTTCAAGTCCATGAAAAAGGAGAAGGACCAACTGTACATTCTCTCCCAAGAATTGATGATTTCCAGAGCTCCATCTCCCTCTTATCCTGTATTTTTATATGAACATCTAACTTGTTTTAAGATTAAAGCATTAAAAGAAGGGAGACCATATGAAGTAGCATCTTTGGACCAGTTTTTGGAAACATTTGTGAAAACTGGCTTCACTGAGAAGAATCTTATGTGTGAGATTTATTTACATGAAATGGTTTTCCTCTTGGATCAACATTCAAATCCCACTCCTCACCTAGGTGATGTCTAGTTGGGGGATTTTGCTTCTTTTGTCAGCAACCATGTGCAGTGAGTGGATTAATTTCAGAGAAGCTCTCACAATGAGGGTCACTATAATCTCTGGGTTCTGTGTGAGCCTCACTCCCCTCGAATTGTTCGTAATCATTAAGAACAGAGGCTTAAATGTCCCATCTAGACTCACCAGCTGGTCAAGCTTCAAGAGAAAGTCATCTACACTTGTGTTAACCAAATTTCTAAGTATCAACATTTGGCTTTGGAAGGTAGTAAGCATAGGTGGCATGCTTCTGCTTCAACAATTAAGAAAACATATCCTTATTGCTTCAATAATTTTAAGCTGGCTCTCCCTAGGTTTGAAGGGTATGTCGATTGTATGAGGAAATGTGGAGCTAACTGGTTAGGACTTAAATTTAAATTCTCACTTATTTGGTGCCATCAAAACCATACAGGGAAGATTTTTCACTAACAAAAGCAGAAGAAGGGCAATGTTGGAAATATTGGGTTGTCCATAATGGATATCTAGAGGGGAGGGAGTCACCTGAATCCTCCTACAACTTTTCATATCTCCATGAGCGAGTTACAATTTTTAAGATTCCAATTCAGATTAATGGAGGTTGTTGCAGGAGGACATGCAACAGAGCAGTTGGGGGGAGATGTTGGGTCCCAAAATGCCCCCTTTTAACCACATCCCTTATATCTTATTTGTCTTGTCTTATTCCATTTTGCACACCAAATAGACATTCTTTCCTCACTTGAGCCCTAAACCTTCATAGGTATGATTATTAATTGTTTCATTTTATTAATGCTTATGATTGTTATAATCAAGACTTTGCTTCTTGCATTATTCTAACTCATTATGGTTTCTCAAAGATAGTGCAAGCTGTGAGAAATTACTAGCAGCCTGATTGGTCTAGAGAGTATATGACCATCCACTATCAGCTGTGACTTGCTAGTCCTATCCATACACACAGATCCAACCAAGGGTCATCATTCCACATGAGACATGACAGACACAGTTGCAATAGACTGAGCTACAATAGCGCCCCACTGCTTGAAGTTACCTGCAATCATCCAAGCCGATTCTTGAATTGGTTTTGTTATTCATTTACTCACTCAGGAAATAGAATTGCCTATATTCCCTACCTTTGTTTAATTCAGCTCACAGTTGTAACAACGCATGTAACAGGGAAGCCTGAAGATTGTAGATCTTCATGGCTCGCTGATATTAGTGTGTGAGGGTTATGTTTGTTGATGTATAAGTATAGGGAAGAATTGAGAGCTAGGGGTTGGAAAATATTATATTTTGTTGTGTAAGCTGTAACAGAGATTGTGTCTTCATTTCACCATTTTAATATGAGGAGCTAGATTCTTCACATCTCTATGTTTTAACTTGTGTTAGTTTCGACGCCTCTATTTGAAGGCTGGGCCGCCTTCTCACAGAGATTGCTGAGTTAATTAGATGTTTTCTTAATTAGTTGTGTGGTGTGGATGTTACATTATATGACATTGCTTTAGTAGCTGCAATAGTCATGTTAATCATTGTGTTTCCTTGAATACCCAATACTTGCATTTCCTTTAAGCTCCAACAGTGTGGTGTGACAGTCAACTGTGTAGGTTAGATTCTTTCATGCATGTGTGTGGTAGTGGTAATAGTCAAGATCTCCCTTAGTTTCCTTTTAATTACTTTTCTTGCTCAGGTTTACTAATTTAGGTAGACTATGGTTTAGAATTGTTGATTCAATTCCTGTTATTTCTCATTTCTAGATTAAGATTGGATTAGTTAGTCACAATGGATCTACATACAGCCTGGTAAATTAGGATTTAGCTTTCTGCAAAAGTAAGTCTAGATAATTATTTCAGGGATCATTCACTACTGGATTGAAGTTGTATAGAGTAATTGCAATTTTGAATTCTTAGATAGGTAGTTTAGATCAGTTTTGATTATGGGAGAAGTTTGACAAAATAGATAAGTAGGACAGTTTATTCATTCATCAACTACTTAGTGTTTGTTGTGATCTCTCAGATCACATAGGGTTACCAATAATACACATTAAGAATAGACATACATAACAGATACAAGAGACAAGAACAAGTAAGTGAAATAACAGATTATATTATAATGAAAGGGTCCATACAATACAGAGAACTGAACCGAGTTCTCATCTGGCTCAACAGCCTAATATATATGAATTACAAACAATTACAAATAACTACCTATCGGTTCGATGAACCGACACGACCTTATGTGGCTGACCTAACCTCTAATTACTCAGCTGATCAACTAAGTCGGCTATCATTCAAGTCAGCTTACCGACTTGCTCCTCCAACATCTCCCCCAGAAACAAAACATTTCATCGTCCTGAAGAAACAAGGAGGTACAAAAATTTTCTTTGCCTGCCCTTAGGTAGTTATTTATGTGCTTGGTCTTCATGGGCTATGAAGTCTGATAGTTGGTATTTTATGCACATAGACTTTGACAATTGCTTCAGCTATCACTGCCAGATGATGTTGAAATGCTGTCCAACTATGCAGTATTTTTTGGACGTCGATTGTTAATGTAGTCAGACTTGATAATATCGACATCTTTTCTTGAATGGAAAATTCTGCTATCTTCTCCATGTCGGGACCCATAAACTGGTCCTTTTCCTCTGTTGTCTCAAAAATTCATCTCATCTACAAGCAGATGATGTCTAATTTTTCTAGATTTGGAATTGCTTGTTGCACCCATTGGTGTGCTTGTCGCTCATTCTTCTACAATTTGGCTGTTTTGAGCACTATTTGATTTTCAATTATGCTCCTGAGTTCTTCCTCTGTTCTTTTTCTCTTTTCGAGTGCTTAGATTTCTTGTCGAGTTTGTCAAACTTGCTGATAGACTTGCCCATAATATGCAGGCCAATCCATCATTACTTCTTCTGTAGTGACTGACTCCTCCATGTGCTCTCGCAGTACCTTGTATGTTTCTAAAAAAGTTGTGTGCTATTGTGTTAGGAGTCGAGTTGTTTCTTCTTTCTGCTCTTCTTTTTTATCCTACCTCTATTCCTGTAGTGCTGACACCACACTCTCAAATAGCTGATAATATTTTTCTAGCGGCTTGTTAGTTTCGACTTCTATTTGACCTTGTATCACAGATTGCACCAAGTTTCTGCATTTGTTAAGGAACTTGATTTGTTCTTTTTCATTATCGTCGAGCTCCCTGCGTCTATTTTGTCTCCTTGTTTTTGCTTGGATTGCCAATGATTCCAAGAGTTTCCCTAATTCTCCATCCCTCAGTTTGGTTGGATCGACTGTAGTGGTCGACCCAAGTTGACTGATGTGGACCATTGTTTTCTGGCTTTGATGGTCCTTCTTCTTTTTTTCTTTCTTTCTTTTGTGCTTTTGCTGCTCTGCTTGCTTTGGTACCTGTTTACTTGCAAGAGTTAAAATTGGGTTTTCAGGTTGTTGGATAGCGGTGATTGAAGGTATTTCTGGTTGGTATGGTTGGATGACTATTGCAGCTGGTTGTGCATCTGGTTGGTTGGATACAGAGGGTCTAGATGTGGATGCGGTTGGTGGTAATGGTTGTGGTGGAAGTGGTTCAGGTGTAGCTGGATGGATTAGAGACTCTGGGTGGGGAAGCAGTGATGATGGTGTTGCTGAATGGTCTGGTGTGATTGGATTAGTGGAGATATGGTCCAATGAGGGGTCATGGATTTGTGGAGGTGATTTTTCCTAGAGGTCAAATAGCGGTTCCTCGATTTATCAATTTATTTCGTCCATGTCCTCTCTTTCCTCATCTCCAGTCGGTTCATTGGCTAGTAGGTTGGGTTTGGGGTCAGTCAGAATGATAGATGTGGTTTGATTTGTTTCAAATTCAGCTTCTTTGTTGGGGTTTCTCTCAAATGTCGAACTCACAATTGCAAAAGTCCTAGGCCTCTGGAGTACTTGTCTAGGTTGGGGAATGGTCAGTCTAAATCCACTAGCTTCAAACAAAGGGGCTTTGGTGGTGAGATTTTGAAACAACGTGAGTAACTCAGGCAATTTTTCCATGTATGCCTGAAGGTCTTTGTCATGGTCAAACTTTTCCTTCAAGGTCTTCGACATAGCATTATTGCATATGTTGATTGGGCTTATGGAAGGAGGTTTTGAAATTAGCTCTTGTGTTATTTTGGTCGGATATGGGGGTGGAGGTGTAGACACAAGATCCACAAAATTTTCAGCCCATTGAAGTGTTTATGCTTTTTGCCCATTTGGTTGACCTTGTTGTACCCCTGCTTCGACAAATCTATGGAACTGAGTTTCGACTAGAACTTTATTTGCTGTGGAATAGATCCTTAGCTTGGTTGGATCATGTTTCTTTGTTTGAACCACCACTGGACTTGCCCATTCTGATTGGTCAATAGGGTAGATGATTCCCGCTTCAAGCATGTTATCAATCTCTTTCTTGTCTGTCTCTTTGTATTTATGAGCTAGTTTATATGGTCTTTTCTTAACAGGTCGAACATCAGGTTTAATGTCGATCTTCATTTTGCCAATTTCATGTACTAGACCTTTGAGATCCTTATAGTCTCTAGAAAATACATCCTGAAATTATTTCAGTAGGTTTGTTATCTTTGTTGTTTCTGCTTCAGTCCAGTAATCTCCAATCTTTGCCATTTTTGGTTGGTCATCACCTGAGATGTTGAATTCTCTAGTTTTGACTTTAGCATCTAGCCATTCTGGTTCTTTAGGTTCATTGATTGGTTGACTTCCTTCCTTAAACTGTGAGAATGTGGCAGGAAAGTCTGGTGCAATCATTCAGTCGATATCCTCCTTGTTGATTGTTTCAACTTTGAGTACTGTGCGAATAGGTTTGGTCGTTTCAACATGGTTTGGTTTCCATCTAAAGCTTTTCCCTTCTGTATTTTCATTTTCCAACTGTAGTCTTGTTGACTGTGGAATTTTCCTAGTTTGTAAATCATTACAGTTTATTGTCAATCGATTGTCTTTTAGGGTTTTGTTTTCTGTCGATTGTACAAATGCTTTCATCTATTTTGCAGTTTCGACCAAATTCTCATTTTGGGTTTCAAATTTGAAGTCATTGATAAAATTCTCTTTGAGTTCATACCATAGGAATGTTTCACCCCGAGATTCTTCCATTTTGTACCATTTGTTTGGTAAGTCAGCAAGTGTTGATGGAAATAAGTGTGGCCATGTACGTTCATCTTTATATCCAAGTCTTCTCCATTCTTTTTCACATGTCTTTATATGGTTTTTTGGATCTTGTCCTTGGGTAAATATAGGTATCTGAGCCTGGTTGGTTAACTTCTTTCCTCCAAATATTTCTACAAAATAAGTCAAAGCTGTTTTCCATGTCTATAGTCTTGAATGATGGGTATCCCACCATCTAGCAGATTGTCCTATAAAAGTTTATACTAAACTTTGTAGTCGTCCATGTTCGCCAATGTTCCTAGATACTTGCTCTACATGCATAACTGATGATTCTTTTTCTTTATACCTTGGTATTTTTGTGGTATTTATATTTGTTGGTAGCAAGGTAGGGTATTCCCTAATTTTCTTCAATATTTTTGGGATGATAGACACCACAAAGCATTGTCTGACCGGTTTCTTTTGTACTTTTTGAATGGTCTAACATCCTCTTGATTTTGTTTCATAGTTTTCAACCTCCCAATCATATAGTTCTACATCTGAATGTTGAAATATTGTAACTTCAAAGAATATTCTATATGTATTTCTTTATGGTCGCCGATGGTCCTACTGGGAGAACCACTTGTATTAATTTGTACCCCGATGCTCCTAATTGAAAGAACTAATAAGAGTCATGAGGCAGTCCCCTCTAATTGTAAAGGTGGGTCATTAGCACCCCAGTGTGGTTACTTGAGCCTACATGTGTAACTCGAGCCTACATGATTAACTCGAGCCTACATGACAGATGAGTTAACTTAAGTGAATGGATGAATATAAATAGAGGTGTAGTGCTCCTCATTTATGACACACACTCTCACTTGTGTAGCGCATTAGTGGAGAAGAGAAGTAGCTGGAGAAGGAGGAGGATCAAGCTTTGATCTCCTTGTTGGTTTTATATTTTATCTTTTTGGGGAATCTATATTGAGGAAGATTTTTTTGGGTTTTTCCCTTTAGGGTTTTCCTAGAATAAATATTTGTGTTCCTTTTGTATGGTTGTTCTTGTCTATCTTTTAGTGATCCTGTTTATATGCTTTTGTTATGAAAAATGAAATGAAATACTGATGTCTTAGCTAAGCATATGAAAATTTAACATGGTATCAGAGCCACCTTGAAAAGAAGACATTGTGCAGATATAGAATCTAGGGCTTCTAAATTTTTGGTTCTCTCTCCATAATTGATCAGCAAAAGAAGGCTAGGTTGACGCCCCATTGAAGGGCGCATCTTTCTGTCGAAGCGGAATTCGATTCCGATCATTTTCAGTTTTCCGTGTGGGAAATTAGGGCCTCTTGTAGAAGAATAATTTTTGAGCGATCCAAGCATTGGATTGATCTCCTCATAAAAATCAAATTTTAGAGACCTATATCAAGATTTTTTGTTGGGTGAAACTCCGGGAAAGTCAAACCCTAGTTTGACCTGGAGCTAGAAAAACCCTAAATACTAAAATTGCTAAGTTTTGGTATACTCACTATATCCCAATATTGGCAAAGGTTAAAGAGCTCAAAATTGCAAATACCGAAGATACAATGCTGATGAACACTGTGTCCAAAAATTCAGCCTCAGATTCACTATATTCTAGGAGATATGATCCCTTCATGTTAGGGTTCTAGCCTCTTCCAGAATTCATCCCTAAACAGGACACCTAGGGAAAATTGCTATATCTTGGGCTACAGAGGTCCAAATGGAATTTCTGAAGATGTTCGAAAAATAGAACGGATTTTACTTTCTGTGCTCCGAATTTCAGAACTTGAATATGAAATAGTGACATGTGTCATTCCGTACAACTTCACTATTCGAAACAATCCTGTAACAATTCACCTTGGGAAAATGATCATAAATACAAATTGGTGAAACCAACTCTGATGAAACCTATGGTGTTGGATCAGGAACATGAGATTTTACCTCAGTGAGAAATTTTATACATAGAGGAGTATTAATTACAAAGATATCATAGAAGCAGTAACAGGAATTGCTGCAGAAGAAATTGGAAAACTAGGGCTTCCTGTTCCAGGAGCTTCCCTCCACTGTTTTCAGAAAAGGAGTACATTGGACAGCTCCATTTGAAGAGATATATCTTTCTATCCAATCAGATTTGAAATATTCCAATTTTTTAAAATTATGGTTTCTCTGACAAACCCTAGATCAGCCAGCTCCGGAAGTAGGACGGACACCTCAAATCGGTAAGATCTAATCTTTTGCTATTTGCATTTGAGGTTCTCATTTCAAAGTGATCTATCACATTAGCTTGATGATAAGCTTGGTGAGATTGAAAAATTCCAGGCATGAAAGTATTTGATCTCTCTGAAGAAAATGAATCGGACACCTACATGAGTAGAGAGGTTCCAGTTATAGAGGGAGATGAGCCTCAAAGCCTTACACAAGAAGAACTTGATCAAGGCCAAGAAGATCACTGTTGATTCAATCATGGATCAAATTGTACCACAAGTGTCTTCCCTAAAGACACCAAAGATTTTTGATTTCTTGATCAAGCTATTTAAATATAAGAACATAATTAAGAATATGGATTTGAGAAAACAGTTGAAGAATGTGAAGAAGCAGAGAATGCATAAGTGGTGATAGCCACCTTGAATGTCCTCCCATGATCATGGGATTCATTCATGTGAGGAATGTGTGCCAAAAGAAAGTGATTACTTTTAGTTGACTTTGGGAAGAAGAAGAATCTCATCTCATAAGAAGAGAAGAATAAATATGGGAGCAAATTGAATATCAAGCTATCACCATTCAAATAAGATCCCTAAAGCGATGAGGAATATGAAGAACTCAATTCTTGACGAACCTCTTATCCATATTATCATTTGGATAAGAAATGATGATAAAGCAGAATGATTAAGATGGAGTCTACCCATGAAGCAAATAAAAGATAAGTATTCAATTGTCATTTCATGATATTGTTTTACATTTGATTATATTCAGTTGATGTGTTATGCATGATAGATTGTTTGCATTAATGACTATATTCTACTAATATGCATGTGATGGGTAAGTAGCTCGTGGTGCTATACAACTCTCCATTTCTACTTATCAAACCTCTTTGCTGACATATTGGATTAGTCTAGAAAGTTTCGGTGAGATATGGATGAATGTTGTATTGGCTAAACAGTTGCATGATGCATAAGAATTTGTCGTTATGCATATGATTTATGAAATAGTTCTAACCATGCAACTGGTGCGTTTGAATTGTAGGAAAGGTCCTGTACAACCTCCTACAAGAAAAAAAGGATGAGACTTGTTCCAAAGAACAAGTGATGATAGTTCAATAAACATGAATCTGAAGCTCCCAGGGTCAGAAACACCATGACGGAAGAAAGAGCTTCAAAGAGCAGCAGATCCACCTCGAAGGATGAAGACTACCATGGGTATGAGAGATAACTCAAGATGAAGAAAAGAATGCTATGAAAGAAGCTATGATCAAAGAATAACAGTTGATCATGGGGAATGATGTATACGATATGATTTTGAGACATAAAGGAAAGTATGTAGTATCCTCCATATGGATATACAAGAACAAGTGTACAAAGCAAGGTTTGCGATTTGCCTTAGAAAGAATAGACTATGACATGACATACTCTATTGACCAGTATATATCAAGCATAGAACCACCTGTACAGAATGAAGAAGGAAGATAATACTCCACTTTAGGGGGAGTGACTACAGAAGATATTTGAGTTTGACATGGTACGACATGATGGAAAGCTTCCTAATGGATCGAGACTTTTGGGTTCCAACCTTCAAAGTTGAATGCAGAAGACTAGGATATGTTGATGATCTAACAAGATGAACTCATGGAAGATGTTATGATAAAAGAATACTAGAATGATGTTTGGGATATAATACTCAAACCAGAAAGCAAGAATGTAGTATCTTACAAATGGATTTGCAAGATAAAATATGTCGCTGATAGAAGTAAGGAAATACTTGTGGCTAGAGGTTTCTATAAGAAAGAGGGAATTAATTCTGAAGAGACACTTACTCCAGGAAGCAAGGTACACTTCCTTCAGAACTATGATGGTAGTTGCTTCCACGATGAAGTAAAGACAATCCTTCCTTAATGGTATGATTAGGGAAGAGTTTTACATCAAAAGGATTTGAAGTTGAAGACAGATGGACTCATATATGTAAGTTGAAGAAGGCCCTCTATGGCATGAAGCAAGCTCCTAGAGCTTGGTATGGAAGGATAGACAAATTTCTTGTCAATTATGGGCTTTATCTCAAGGTTGTAGAAGATGAACCTGTCATCCTGTTATTATATGTGGATGACTTATTCTTGACAGGGAAGGAGAAATAGATCATGGAAAGTAAGGAAAAAATAGCAAAATAATTTGAGATGAAAGACCTTGGGTTAATGCACTATTTCCTAGGTCTGGAAATATGACAAAGTTCAAAAGAAATATTTCTCAAACAAGGAAAGTATGCGGTAGAGATATTGAAGATATTCAATATGTTGGAATGCAAATCCATGGCCACACCCATGGACTCCAACCTGAAGCTATTAGCTGATGACTCATCAGAGTTAGTGGATGTGACTCATTACAGACAGATCATTGGGTCATTAATGTACTAAACAAATTCCAGACCAGACATTTGTTTTGATGTGAACACCTTAAGTCAATATCTTGTTCAACCAAGATGGGTTCACCTAGTAACCACAAAACATGTGATGAGATATCTAAAAGGGACTATAGACTTTGGTCTATACTATGATGGTAGCCATGAGTATAGATTGTATGGCTACACAAATGCAGATTGGGCTGGAAGTATCTCAGATAGCAAAAGCAAATTAGGTAGATGCTTTTGTTTGGGGTCTGCTATGAGTTCATGGTTTAGCAAGAAACAGTCCAGTGTTTCTCATAGCACGGCTGAAGCAAAATACATAGCAGATTGCTCTGCTAAGTTGTGAAGTCATATGGATTTGGAAGTTGATATGAGGTCTCTTTGACCTAAATATGGATACTACAATGATTCTATGTGATAACCAGATTTGTGATGATAGAGAACCCTGTGTTCTGATTGTAACACATAAAAATTTGGTATTTCTACATATGAGATAAGATGTAGATGATTATGTTTCAGTATTCCCATACTAAAGATATATATGATGTTTCAGTATTTACATAATGTATATGCAGATGATGATGATTCTGTATTTCTATACTGAAGATGTAGATGATGATGGTTTGAATGATGATGTGCTAATGAAGCCTCTATCTCAGGTAAAGTTTGAACACTTTTGAGACAAGCTTGGTGTTGTTCGAAAAGACCTTCCTCGAAAGGGGGAGTAGTGATGTTGTAGTGGGATTGTATCATCCCTGAGCACTTGCCCTAAAGTGATCTGGAGATCTCGGTCCTTGAGAATGAAGAGGGATTGTATCATCCTGGGACATATGTCCAAAAGTGATCCGGTGACCTCGGTCCTCGAGAATGAAGAGGGATTGTATCATCCTGGGACATCTGTCCAAAATAGATCCTTTGACTTCGGTCTTCATGAATGTGGTGGGATTGCATCATCCCTGAACTTCGATTCAAAATTTATCCGGATGTCTCAGCCCTCGTGAATGTGGTGGGATTGCATCATCCCTGAACTTCGGTTCAAAATGTATCCAAAGGTCTCGGCCCCCATGAATGTGGTAGGATTGCATCATCCCTGAACTTCAGTTCAAAATGTATCTGGAGGTCTTGGCCCCCGTGAAAGTGGTGGATTGCATCATCCCTGAACCTCGGTTCAAAATGTATCCGGAGCTCTCGGTGTTGATTATCTATGGGCAGACCTGGGTTTACTATAATGTACCAACAAAACCCCTAGCTCACTGGCCCTTTCGGTGACAGACCGCAGAACAGGCTGAAGTCTCACCTGAAGTGATCCTAGATGGGGTGGCTAAAGACTCACGTGTCCTCAACCAAGTTCTGTAGCATCCTAGGTTTCTCCTGACTTTGGTTAACCAGTTGAGTCTCTTTATAACACTGTATCTCTCTTCTGTGTAGACTCTGCTATGAGATGGACTCTTATCACATTGTGGCTTCTCTGACGATGCACAAACTTTCCTTTGTACTTGAATCTTTACCTGCAATATCCCACATCGTGGCTCCTCCGGCAGTGTGATATCACCTTTCTGCACTATGATAGCTTCTATGGTAAGACTTAATAGGACTCTCCAACTCTCACAGTCCAATGACTTTCCTTTCTCTCTTATACTAGCTCAGCTAACATTCACAAGAGTGTTAAAAAACTTCACTTAGCTTCTACAGTCTAATATGCTCAACATCTATTGCGCTCACTTGCAGAACTGAATATGCAGGAATCACTTGACACTGTAACTGTTATGGTATGAATCAAACACTGATACTTATATGCAGAATACTTAACACATCCATCTCATATTTAATGCTCTATGTTACTGTAAACTAAAGGATAGCATACACACATTCATTAACTGTTAGCTAAGCTCATATAACAGGTAACAAATAGAAAATACGTAAACACAATCACATGAAATAGTCACACAACACACTAATTTTACGTGGTTCACTTACAAGGAGGAAGCTACGTCCACAGGAACTGGTTTTTATATTATATCTTGAGAGAGTAAACATAGTTCCACTGCAACCTATTATGCAGCTTGATATCTTCTGGGAAACTTCGTGTTCTCAACCAGAGCCCTTCTCTCTTAGATCTCTTCTCTTCTATTCTACTTTCTTCTTACAATATATCCTCTCTCTCTCTCTCTCTCTCAATCCCTGTGAATTGTTACATTCATACTCAAGGAGTCAGCTACTGATTACAGTAAGATAATACAGACTGAATAACAGAACCAGAGCTCGACTCTTTCTCAATATATTACAATATAGATTACTAAACAACTGGCTAATTGTCTATCTACTATCCAACTAACCAACTATCTAACCAACCTTTCACAATACAAAATACATGCTTAAATAGGTGGCCCGAAGGTCTCACCTTGATACAAAACTGTGGGCCTATCCCAACAGTAACCCAAAAAACTCTAACTGTGACAGTCGGTGCATCTGTACTTTGAACTGTCGCTTACTGGTCATACTACAGCTCTCTGTAGTGTTCCACGCTTCTCGGTGCTGATCGTGGGTATTAGCACCGCTTCCTTGGTCGCTCCCCTTCTGTCCTTTGTCTTCAATACCTCAGCCCATTTCTCCTTTTCCTTTATGAGGGTAGCTCAGCCCTCCTGTCTTCGCCGTTGCCTTAAGTGCAGTGCTTGAGCTCTCTCTTCTTAGCTGCTTCCTGTACTATTTCTTTTGACTTTCCTGTCCCGATATAGCAGCTTTTCATGTAGCTGCAGGCCCTGCTCCAACACTCAAACCCCGTGAAAGTGGTAGGATTGCATCATCCCTAAAATTCGGTTCAAAATCTATCTGGAGGTATTGGCCCCCGTGAAAGTGGTGGATTGCATCATCCCTGAACCTCGGTTCAAAATGTATCCAGAGGTCTCGGCCCCCATGAAAGTGGTAGGATTGTATCATCCTTGAACTTCAGTTCAAAACGGATCCGGTGACTTCAGTACTTGAGAACATGTGTTGATCCCATAATTCTTAGAGGAAGGATTGTCTGAGTTCCACATATGTGTTGATCCTGTAATTCTGAAAGGAAGGATCATTAGTAACTTCGTAAAGACCTAAATCTCGTAATTCCAAAAGGAAGGATCATTGAATTGATCCTATAATTCCAATAGGAAGGATTGTTTGAGTTCCACAGATGTGTTGATCCTGTAATTCCAATAGAAAGGATTGTCTGAGTTCCACATCTATGTTGATCTCGTAATTCTGAAAGGAAGGATCATTGAATTGATCCTGTAATTCCAATAGGATGGATTGTCTGAGTTCCACAGATGTGTTGATCCCGTAATTACAATAGGAAGGATTGTCTGAGTTCCACAAATGTGTTGATCTCGTAATTCTGAAAGGAAGGATCATTAGTAACTCTGTAAAGACCTAAATCCCATAATTCTGAAAGGAAGGATCATTAATAACTCCATAAAGACCTAAATCCTGTAATTCCAAAAGGAAGGATCATTGGTAACTCTGTAAAGACCTAAATCCCATAATTCCGAAAGGAAGGATCATGTTGATGTTTTGATGATGTTGATGTTTTTATGATGATGATGGTGTACTGATTGAAAGATCATAATTTGATGATGATGATGTTTCTCTGATCGAAAGATCAGAAGTTGCTGATGATGATGATGTTCTTTGATTGAAAGATTAGAATATGATGATGATGCTGTTGCTAATGATGATGATGTTCTTTGATCGAAAGATTAGAATATGATGATGATGATGTTTCTTTGATCGAAAGATAAGAAGTTGCTGATGATGATGTTATTTGATCGAAAGATCAGAATATGATGATGATGATGTTTTCTGATCGGAAGATCAGAAGTTGCTTATGATTATGATGTTGCTGATGATGATGATGTTTTCTGATCGAAAGATTAGAATGCGATGATGATGATGATGTTTCTGATCGAAAGATCAGAATGTGATAATGATGAGATCCTAATGATGATGATGCCATATTATCAAAATATGATGATGATGACATACTGATCGAAAGATCAGAATATGAGGATGAGTTGATGTTAGAGTATGATGATGTTCGGTTGATGATGTTTCTGATCAAAAGATCAGAGGCTAATGATAATGATGATTCTGATTGAAAGATCAGAATGTGATGATGATGATATTTTGATGCTAATATTTTGATGATGATGATGTTGATGTTTTCATGATGTTTTCATGATGATGTTTCTGATCAAAATATCAGAGTATGATGATGATGTTGTTGCTGATTGAAAGGTCAAAGTGCTGAAGAAGATGTTGTTGATCGAAGCGGTCAAAGTACTAATGATGCTGAAGACTAAAGATTGAAGATGAAGACTACATGATGTTGAAAAGCTTCCAATGATTTATAGATGTATCACCCTGATGATGTTGATGATGTCCTCTATCTCTCTCCTATTATTGTTGTTGTTGATGTTGTTATAGAATACCCTTCTCATTAAGGGGGAGTGTTGAAATATTGTAACTTCGAAGAATATTATATATGTATTTCTTTGTGGTCCCTGATGGTCCTACTAAGAGAACCACTTGTATTAATTTGTACCCTGATGCTCCTAATTGGAAGAACTAATAAGAGTCATGAGGTAGTCCCCTCTAATTGTAAAGGTGGGTCATTAGCACCTCGTTGTGGTTACTTGAGCCTACATGTGTAACTTGAGCCTACATGAATAACTCGAGCCTACATGACAGATGAGTTAACTTAAGTGAAGGGATGAATATAAATAGAGGTGTAGTGCTCCTCATTTATGACACACACTCTCACTTGTGTAGCGCATTAGTGGAGAAGAGAAGTAGCTAGAGAAGGAGGAGGACTAGGCTTTTATCTCCTTGCTGGTTTTATCTTTTATCTTTTTGGGGAATCTATATTAAGGAAGATTTTGCTGGGTTTTTCCCTTTAGGTTTTTCCCAGGATAAATCTTTGTGTTACTTTTGTATGGTTGTGCTTGTCTATATTTCAGTGATCTTGTTTATATGCTTTTGTTATGAAAAATGAAATGAAATACTGATGTCTTAGCTAAGCATATGAAAATTTAACACTGAACAATATGCTACTGAGTCTTGGTTACCTAAGTAAATTTCACCATATGTATTAGGCTCTGTGTAATATTCATTATTATGTATCTGATATAGTTGTCGGATGTCAACTTCTTCATCAATTGGTTCTGTCCAAGGTTCTCCTTGGGATGGATGAATAGGTACTATGAATTTTTGTCCATTCCCCTTTAATTTTATTCTTTCTTTGTCTAGGGATATTAAGGCTTTCATTTTTCTCCCCCAAGGTCGACCTACTAACCCCGGGAAGGAGCTGGATCCTTCCTTAGGGTCAATAATTTTGAAGTCGACTTTGGTCGATATTCCTTTTATCACTGTGTCGACATTTTTCCATACTCCAATAGGTTCAATTAGGCCTTAGTCCGCTAGTTTCAGGTATATGCCTGATTCGTATAATCAAGGTCTTCCTAATTGTTCCCATGTGTCTCGTGTCATAATATTTACATGTGATCCAAAATCGAGTACAACTTGTCAAACATGATATCCTTCAATTTCTAAGTCGACAAGTGGGTCAGCATCACTTTTATCTTTTTGGTTTAAGTTGTAGATATTATTTGTTTGTTTTCAGTGTTTTTGTTGTGTTTTATTTTATACAGTAAGTCGATGAATTGAGATACTATTTTATCATTTTGTACGAAGTGTATTATCTCTTTTATTGTGTCTTGTTGATTATCATCTTCTTCTTCTTGTCAAGCAAATTCTCTAAATATATTTGTTGCATCTTTATATATTTGTTTTCTTTAACTGGGTCAGGATAAACATTTTTTTCTGTTATATTGCTTATTTGGGGGTTATCATTCCTAGTTTTCGTCCCTTGTCAGGTTACGATATGTAAATTATTTTTATTGATAATATCATGTTTTTGCACACACGACAAGACATTAACATTTTTCTTTTTATTTATCTTTTCGAGCATAGTAGGGAAATCCTTTAATGAGTGATCCCCTACTCCACAACTGGAATATAATTTTAGGTCAGTCCTATCCTTATATGGACAGTCTGCATATCGGTGTCCTTCCTTGTAACATGTGAAAAATTGGATGGGTCGACATGGTCGGTTGTCTCGATTCCCAGATAATTGACGTCGACTTCGATATCCTCCACGTCGGTTGTCAAACTGGCGTTCATACTGATGAATTTTGTACCTTTGATTATTTTGGTTGTTTTGTGCATTGTTTCATTGCTCATTGTTCTGTGCAACTGCATTAGTCTGATATACTGCCTGATAATTTTCTCGATTCTTTAGATTCAGGTGGCAGTTGACGGTGTTATGATTTTTAGTTTCACATATTGCACACCATGATGCTTTTCCACTCTTCATGTTGAATGAGAAATATTTTGTGGTATGCTCTCCATGCTCCTGGAAGATGTCATAAAAACATTTTTTTTGCACAAATTAAACATATTGTTATCTAATATCCTGTCGACAGTTGTATTTTGAATGCCCGACCGTTGAGCACTTTGTGCACCAGATATCCTGACTCTTAAGGTTGAGCACTTTTAGATATTTCTACATGATCTCAAGATATTCCTCTAGTTTGTGATCCGTGGGATATGCTAGAATGTATTCATCCATTTCTACTTGTATGGATTTCATAAGCGCATCTTCATAAGTTTTGAATGTCTCCAGACTAATGTGTCGACGAATTTTTCGTGACAGACTTGCAAGAAACCACTGGATTAATAGTTTCTCATCAATTACATAATCCAACTAGCTGAGAAGGTATTTCCAACATTTGTTGTAGTCACAGATAGTTTCTCCTATCTTTTGTGATGTTGTCTTTAATTTCTTTGCTGCCAGATGTTTTGCATCTGGATTTTTAAAGAACGATAGAAATTGTGCTTTGAGTTCGGCTTTAGTTGCTCAAGGAACTCTCTTAGAAAAGGTCATATACCATGTTAATTCCCTTTTAATCAAGGAACTAGTGAACTATGCCATCTATCTGTATTCATCGGTAACTTGGTTTTCCTCCCAAGTGGACTCACAGATGAACTGATGTCATCTGGGGTCCTCATCACCCTCATATAGAGGGATGTGCACTGACCCGTGACCCATGTCGGAGTAACTATCACTGTCTTATTCAGGAGGTGGCAGTGGTGGGGGTGGTGGTGGGGATAGTGGGGTATTTTGTTTATTCTTCTGTGCAGAACTATGGTAAAAACAAATCTCATTTTCGTCAGTCGTCTTAGTTGTTGTTTCTTCTATGACAAGCAGTCGATCAGGGTCAACTTCTCCTGTCGACGTCCAACTGCAATTATTTGTCTGCAGTTCCAAATTTTTTGTATCTTCCAAAGTTGTATTTGGAAGAGGGGGTGCTCCTTTGTGTGTCAGGTAAAGCAAGTGGATACTTCTATTGGAGGGTAACGCTTGAAGCATGACCCAATTTTCTTCTTCTAGTCGATGGATAAGTAGATGATTATCATCATTTCTCTGGTAATCTAGTCGGCTCCAAATACCAAAGTCACCGGCTCTTAGTTTGAGGTCCTCTTCGACAATGGTTTGTATCTTGGTACTCAGATTCTTCGAAGATAGAGGTATTACCTCCTAGGGAACTTCTAATTGGAGAGATTCTCGCTGCTCTATCCATAAATATTCTTCCATAGGGGGTGATTCTTCTTCCACACCTTCGTCATGTCGGTCATGACCCAAATCTGGTGGATTTATCTCTTGGTTTGTCACCCTAGTACTCATTCCTCTTTGCAGTGCTATAGATCTTTCTCTTCTTTCTTCCCTTCTTTGTAGCCTCTTCTCCCTCTCTATTTTCTGAAAGTCCGTCGTACCTTTATGTGACACTGTCCTTTCAATTTATTTTTTAGGTCAACTTTTCGTTACTAGTGAATGGTATCTCTTTAGTCGACTAGAATCCTCTCCACTTTAACCCGACATACGACCAGCTACCCCCCCATTTCCTACCCAACGCTTTAGAAATCCCGGATAGTTCTGTTCACTTGCTTAGGAAGTATGTCCACTCCCTTTTGGTAATGAATTTCTCCCACTTCTTTTGTTTCTCCACCCAGTTAGTATTTTGTGGTGGTTAGTGTAGTGATGGATGAGGTTCAACAATATGACCCACTCCTTTCTCGATCAGGAACTTGAACAACAAGGTCGGTAAGGAACATAAGAATTTCTTGGTGAGGTCTCTGTAGATTTTTTTCTGGATAGTTTTCACCAAAGTTCTTTCTTCTATATCTTGTTCCTCGCATAATTCATCGATGCTTTTTTCGAACCACTCTGATAGATTTGTTCTTCCCCCTTGAATCAATTTTTCTAACAGCTGTTGATCTTTAATCACTTCCATCTTTTCATCCAATATTTTCTTCAAAAGCTGGGGCACTGATTCTACAAAATTCTCATGAGTCTCGGTAAAGAACCTTTCTTTCGCTTGAGCAGTCATTAATCTATTCCTTCGTGCATAATTTTGCAAGTAGTTTTCTATTTTTCGCTCCCACCAGTCCTTAATCTCTTGTTCTGATATCATCTTCTTGTATACATCTCAGACATGTACTACTGGCAACGGAACCAATGTTGTGATCTCTCAAATCACATACGGTTACCAATAATACACATTAAGAACAAACATACATCACAGATACAAGAGACAAGAACAAGTAAGTGAAATAATAGATTATATCATAATGAAAGGTTCCATACAATATAGAGAACTGAACCGATTTCTCATCTGGCACAACAACCTAATATATATGAATTACAAACAGTTACAAATAACTACCTATCGGTTCGGTGAATCAACTCGACCTTATGTGGCTGACCTAACCTCTAATTAGTCGACTGACTGACTTAGTCAACTGATCGACTAAGTCGGCTATCGTTCAAGTCGGCTTACCGACTTGATCCTCCAACGGTGTTTGAGCACAGATAGTGTAAGTTATCTTTGAAATAAAATACTTCCCTGGGTTGACAATTTATATTGAGCATTGTGCATGATGGTTTTAATTAACTGACATATAGAGTAACTAACAGAAACGCATATGTTCAATGTACATGTGGATTGCAATGCGAACACTCATGTGTCACAGACGGGTTGCAATGCAAATACTTGTGTGTGCAACCCTAATCTCCAAATTGAATATATCGAGCTAGTCAGAATATTATGTATCAACAGGAATGCACATCTACAGTGTTTTGGCTACTTCAATCCTATTTGTCCTTTTGTGTCCCGACATAGTAGATGTCAGTACTTAGATGAAGAAGTGTCATTTTAGTTGATACTAAGTTATATGGGGTAGTGAACAAGGTAGGTTCAGATTGATAGTAATTTGAATTGGAATCAGAGGAAGTATATGGCTCCAAAGGTGGTAAATGACGTCGAATATGGATCCAATGGTGGCGGTTCAAGGAACCAAGCTGAGGCATATGCCCCCTAACCCTATGCAAGTACCATGGTGGAGAAATGGTGATGTGGTGGTGTGTTGTATGATGAATGTAAGCATAAGAATGTTAAACACAGTCTCAAAAACCAAACTACAACCGATTTTGAAGAAGGAGAGTGTACAAATGGCGTCTCACAGGCCAAAAATTAAGCTCTAAAACTAAACTACAATAGCATGTTACAATAGGAAAGTCCACAACAAAATGACCAGAAATCCAACAAGAAGCACTAGATAGGAATAAAAATGACTCACTAACCTATGGGGTATGAGTGCAAGAAAAATCCTAGATATAAGCTGGAAGCCCCTTACAAATTGTATACTCTACAGGGTGACAAAATCCAAGTCAAACAACATGAAATGGAAGAACAATGGGCCCTAGATAGGATAGAAACTAGGCTACCTCATTCATGGCACGTCTAGAGTGGTTTACTGGCACTTCAAACCTTTGGACCTCAACACCCGATATACTTCGACATGCATGAGGAGGACTATGAAGGGTTATCCTTCAGTACAAAATGGAGTACGGTATTCCACCCTGATTTCTAGAACCCATTCATTGTGGCTTACTCCCGCAGAGCGGGGGGGCCCTCTAACAGACTGGTCATGACTATGTCTAAAAGTACAAGAGTATTTTGGTCCCCTAATAGAAAAAAAATATGTCTCAAATGTAAGTGACAGAGTGGTGTTGTTTGGATGCCTATCCCCAATTTCCTAACTTAGCTATAATATTGTTTTGGTCATTAAATGAGGTTACAATGTTTTTTGTATTAAGTTAATTTTTTACGCAAGCTTGGGGGCATGAGCCAAATGTTTTTTATTTAGGGTGTGTTGGCCTCCTTCACTTCCTTGTCTTGACCCACGGTTCAACAACAACAAAATACCAATAAGACACCAAAATACATCGGCTCGACAGAGCAATTTCAACCGGCAATGGCCAAGATATCTTAATGTGTAATTTCCAGAACCATGTTTCCATAGTTAGAGAGGGAGTATAGTCCCTTGGCGCACGACCACGGCGCTCGACAAAGACGATGGAATAAAGTCTTTCACTCTGTGATAGTGGCACAATTATGTGCCATAGGACACCCATGCGACACAATCCTTTCCTTATAACTCAACAACTGGCATGACAGTGCGACGCAACCGATTCCTTATACTTGACACATAGTGTGTGATTTATATTTTAACTTAGCATCCTAGCCATGAACTCATACACAATATTGCAATAATGCTTTAAACATTCATTCATTCATTCATTGTCCTACTACGATATACCTTCATAACAACTGTAACTGCAATAATTACAGGTAACCAAACACTCACATGAACATTCACCACTCAACAACATTCATCCACGTAACATAGGAAATATCATGGAAATCCATTTAGGAAAAATGACCAAGGTGCTCTTCATATGGCATGAGAAACATGTATAGTACCTTGCAGTCTGCAACCTGCAGACTATTCTTAAGATATGTCTATCTACCTCAAGCTCTTCTTTCTCTCATTCTCTCTTGTCTATTCTCTATCTAATCCTACTGATCCACACATAGCCTAGATCAACTCTTCTACTTTACTAGTAGTCTGCGCACATAGCTACAAGATCCGCAGGCCAACAACCTTCTACTTCTACTAGAATCTCCTTTGATTCAACCTTATTGATTTAACTCTCTAACAATATAGCTTGTTGAATCTAACTGAATCTAATTAACAACATATAACTCGTCGAATCTAACCCTTATACAGAGCGGGTTCCTTCTATTTATAGCATCTACAATACCATATAGGGTCGACTGAGTACAACTTAGTTATTATAGACTCAAGTAGCTACAAAATATCTTGGTTACATTAAATGTCAGACCATACCTAGTCACAAAAGTACTATAATGCATTAACCATAGCTTTAACTAGGCACAAAAACGTCTTTCATCTCATATATACTAGTCATAACTAGCCAAAACAATGCCCTTCTATCTTCTACTGGTTCATCCTTCTGCAGTCTTCCTTGAATTTCATCTGTCCAGCTTTAACTCTTCTACCTACCTCTTCCACCGACTCTGGATGTGCTTTTCCCCTATCGCATGCACACTTTTCCTCCTTTTATTGTGCATTAGATTCTTTCTTATGCACTTTTCCTGGGCCAATAGGCCCCCAACACTCACACGTGGCTCATCTTGAGCCACTAAGTAGAACAGGATGTCTCCGTAAAAATGTGAATGCTTCACAACTTAATCCTCCACCTCGGGCTTGCCCTAGCTATGCGGGAGGACCAACCTTGTCCTGAAATTCCTTCAACATCTCTTGCACTTTAGCAACTTCTATTGTTACTTCTTTTTACTGTGCAACCAACTAATCCACCCAGTCAGAACTGATATGTTTTGACGATCCTACCTCTAGATACCACGCAATATGCTGAATTTTCTGTTGCACATGCTGAATAAGGCCTATGACTCATGCTACTTTCGACTAGTGTGCCTCCATTTTCGCTTCCCAAGTCCGCTTTTGGTCACAAAAAGCTTGGAATTCCTGTTGTAGTTGCTTGATCTCAGCCATCTTCATAACCTTTTCTTTAAACAGTAGTTTCTTCATCTCTGCCTTTGCCATGGTGATTTTCTCCTTAGATTTCTGCACATTTTCCTTGATGTTTTTGCCAGTCTCATCTTCGAGAAGTGCTTCCCATATCATGGAAACAACTTCAACTTCCTTAGTGAAGAGTTTTTCTCCTTCACTTATCCTTTCAATGGCCTCAGATGCTGCTTTTCTTCATTCTTCGAGTACCTTAGGGGTGTGATCAGTACCTACTTAGACTAAAGCTCCTCAACCTGCTTCTTTAGTTCCATCGAAATACGTGACAACTAGGAAACCTTAGCAGCTGAATATTCATCTTCCTAGCCCGCTTCTAGTAGGAATTACATGAACACTCCTTTAATGGCTTCAACAAGTGCAACATGGCTTTTCTCGTGCACCACAATTTCTTGTTCTTTTTGTCTCAAGAGGGTCTTGCGTTGCTTGGCCTTCCTTTGCTACTTGGTCACCTGATATGACACTACATTTTCCATGAGCCTGATCTCGGTCGCAGCCGCCTACTAGAAAACATAGACTTCACCTAATGTGATATTTGAGAAGTTGATCTAAAATGTGTAAAACTCTTTGAGAAAATCATCAAACTCTATCGTTCCCATCCCTATCTCCATTTCGCACCTATGGATTTCTACTTTGATTGGCGGCACTAATTATGGTGTTACTAATGGGACATTGGGATCTACACCATAAGTCTCAGCCTCGAAAGTGGTTTTGACTTCATTAATGGCCTCTATAAGCTTATTGAGGTGCTCTATAACTTGACCAACCACATTTTCCTACTGTGTATTTAGAAGCTCGAGGATTTTCTTAGCAACCTCGGCTACTTCGTCTTCTAGTGTACAAATATCGTCCTTAGTCAATGTGTTTGTGTTATCCATTTTGACATCTTTTCTCTTCTTGCGTTCTAGGCGGGTTCTGTTTATCTCCTCATAAATAGGAGTGCCCTTAGAGTCTCCATAATTCTCATCATGGTCCTTGTCATCATCACCATCACCAAAGCTCAGTGTTTGATTCCCTTTTCCATCGCCTCCAATATTGCCTTCTCCATCCTGCTAGTCATTTCCGTGACCATTCCTTTGGCCATCTCCGGCATTTCCTCCTGTGCTAGTGTTTCCACCTTGGTTAGCTGGTGGGTCTTCTTGGTGGGTCCTCCAGTGGTGTGTGCCATTCCTTTGGCCAATCCTGGATAATTGTGTCCACATCATCATTAGTGATCATAAATCCTACTTGGTGTGCTTTCTTGGTTGGGTCATTCTTTGGCTCCAAAATAGTGTTATGTGCTCCTTCCTGGAAATTTATGAAGGCCGCATATTTGTGCACCATCACAGCCTGTACTGTGTGGGATCCTTTGATAACATCATACAATGCCTCGGCATGTAGAAAAAACTTGATGTTATTATCCATGTAGCGGATCTTATTTTTCTTATCTTCCCATAAGTTCTGATACTGGGACATCCATCGGTTCGTATTCGAGTGGGTTGGACCACAAAATGAATGAGATTAGGATGAGAAACCAAGAGTAATGAAGTTTTTCCTAAGCTCCTCCTACACCTGCTCTGTGTCATCTATTACTTCATTCAACAAGAACTTTGACCAGTTGAAAGTTACACCTGCTACGCACTCTTTTGCAAGTTCTATTACGCTGGCGGTGCACTTAGTTGCTCTCATCTTGCGTAACAACTTGCAAGATAGGATTCTAGCTACAAACCTTACCTTACTATATTCTATGGAGCCAATTAGGAATCCCCTAGCCACGCGGTGAAGGTGATACTTCTGCTTTGTCTTAGATGTATCCTTGTTCTTGTGCATATATGGGAAAGGGTCCTTACCAATATTTTGCAGGCCCATTATTGATGAGATGAGCTCAACATCGACCGGGTAGGGTCGATCGAGAAATAAAAATCCTCTGTGAAAACATACAAGGAGCTGCTTTACAAATGTATTGACCTACATGTTGTGGCCAAAGTGCAGCATGAGTAGTAATTCAACAGCCCCGTGCTATCAACACCACTGGTCCATTCCATTAGTATTAAGAACTGGGGATCCTTCGGCTCGGATTGAAATGTAAGAATATATTTTCTTCTCTCCAATCCCTCCTTCTTATGGGTGTGGATATATTCAAATGATATCTGGGATATAGTTTCTAGGATGTCCTTCAGTAGTGGTACTCTTTAAGGAATATAGGGTGTCACTCAGAATGTGTCTACTTTCTTTGAAAGCGTCAGCTTATTCACATAGGTTCTCCATGGACAAACATACTATTGAAATTTTTCCTCTTCCCTTTCAGAATCTGGGTCTCTACAAGGTGGTGAGTCATTGTCCATCAGGAAAACCTCATGGATATCCACAACCGCCTTAGCCTTGTACTTCTTTGGCAGTGGTGGCTTGGATGACTCTCTTGGTGCTTTGTCCCCAACTTGCCTCGACTGTACAACTGGTCATGAGCCTGTAACTAATGGGTTCCACAAAGGGTTCGGTATAGGGCCTGAACCATGTGGAAATTAAGGCCAGCAGTAGATTAATTTTACTCACAACAATTATCAATTGATCATGCAAAATTGCTCACAAAAGAGATTGAATATGGAGCTGTAACACTAAATTGTATTAATTGAGTGTACAATAGCAAACCCTGTAATAACATAGGTTTCTGAATAAATAGAATACATCAAGAAATCGAATGCATGAGGAGGCATCTAAATCTAGCATAAAGCAGGCTTACCAGAAATAAGCAAATCCCCAATAGTTGTAAAAAGCTGATCCCAAATCTGTCATGGAGCTCACGAATTGGAAAAAAGGCATAGGCAAGATAAATAGTGGTGTAATGGTATCTCATACATGCTTTTTCATGGAGAAAAGAGAGGAGGATGTGTAGGACAAAAAACAAGTCAACCTCACCTAGTCTAGCTTTTCCTTTTGCCTTAAAACACTGAAAAAGCAGAAAAAGCAGAAGGGCACCTAGGAGGCCAGGAATAAAGAAAATTTGATTCCTTTAGCTCTCCCATGCACTACATGAGTCAAATAAGGAAATTTTGACCTCTATGGATAGGCAAATAGCAACTTGCACAAGGTGGGACACATGAACTAGGCAAATAAGACAAAAATAACTGAATTAATGTCTTAGTGGGTAAAGTATGGATTGATTATTCTAACACCCCACCTTAAGCCTGAATTATGAGTAATATATTAGAAAATTATAGGGCCTAGCAACAAGGCTTAGTCACCCTTTACATACTGCGAATCCATTTAAACAAGGAAAGAGGCAAAACCAACTTGGGAAAATCCTCCCTTAAACATGGACTGTAAAACAAAATTGTAGAATCTTGTCTTCACTCATGCTTTCACAGCATGATCAACAATCCCTAGCAGTGATTTGAGATTGCTGAAGGTCTTCTCACAAAATGCTTTGGTGAAAATATCAGCTACTTGTTTTGAAGATGAAAAGAAGAGTAGGTGAATGGTGCCATCATGCACAAGTTCTCTGATGTAGTGCTTATGGATCTCAATGTGTCTGGTTCTCTGCTTCTGAACTGGATCCTTGCAGATTTGAATGGTACTTTGGTTATCATAGTATATGGTAGTTGAGTACTCAGGTTCAAAGCCACACTCTCCAAGTAAACCCTGCAACCATAAACATTGATTTGCTGCATTAACAACTCCTCAGTACTCTGCTTCTATAGATGAGAGTGCAATGGCACTCTGTTTCTTGCTTGACCAGCTGATTGGCCCTTCTGCAAGCATGAACACATATCCTGATGTGGAATTTATATCTATGCTATCACCTTCCCAATCACTGTCAGTAAATCCAATCAATTCAAGATCAGATTTTGCTTTATAGAAGATCCCATGTGTCCTTGTTCCCTGAACAAAGTTAAGGATCCTTTTGGTTGCTTTCCAATGGATCTCTTGAGTCTGATCCATGAATATATAAGCCACACTTAATGCATAACAAATATCAGGTCTAGTATGTGTCAAATACAATAAACATCCAATCAATTGCCTATACAGTGTATTGTTTACCATCGGTGAAGAATCAGCTTCTTCCAGCTTCACTCCTGAAAGGAAAGGAGTTTTGCTTGCTTTGCAATCCTTCATTTTGAATTTGTTCAGCAAGTCCAATGCATATTTGGACTGGTGCACCTTGATTCCATATTTCGTTTGAGAGATCTCAAGCCCCAAAAATTGACTTAAGAGCCCCAAATCTGTCATGGAGAAGGCTTGGTTCATAGCTCTTTTTAAGGAAGCAATCTCAGCCTGTGAGCTTCCTGTAATGAGGAGTTCATCAACATATAACACAATGATCATTAATAAACCATTAAATAACTTCAAATAGACATTTGTATCTGATTTTCACCGAACAAAATTCAGTGATAGCAAGAAGCTATCGATCTTGGCATACCAAGCCCTGGGGGCTTGCTTTAGCCCATACAATGACTTTCTCAACCTGCACACAAGAGAAGGGTTAGTAGAAAAAACTTGAGGCTGCTACATATATATCTCCTCAGTGATATCTCCATTTAGGAAGGCACATTTTACATCCATGTGCTGTACCTCCCATTGCCTTGAGGCTACAATGGCTAGAGCTAGCTTGATGGAATCCATTTTTGCCACTGGGGCAAAGGTCTCATTGTAATCTATGCCATGAACCTGTGAGTAGCCCTTGGCTACCAATATGGCCTTGTACTTCAGTGGTGAACCATCAGCAGAAAATTTGGTCTTATAGACCCACTTACACTGTACTAGTTTTCTCCCTAGGGGAAGATCCACTAGCTCCCATGTGTTGCTCTTCGGGAGTGAGCTGAACTCCTCCTTCATGGAATTTTGCCATATTGGATCTCCTGCTACTTCTTCATATGTTTAAGGATCAGACTCCACCATCAAATAGCATTTTTCAGCAAACATAGGATCCTTCATTCACAGACCACTCTCAAATTGAGATCTAGTCCTCCTTGGGTCATTGGGATCCCCAGCTAGCTCACCTGCTGCATGTAGTGCCTTGGCTGCCCATTTTGGCCTTTTGGGACTGTTAGGTTCTGCAATAAACTCATATCCATTAGAAAAATCAGAATTAGGATGTTCAACAAACTCTTTACTTACTTCTTTAGGTTCAGGTGGTGAAGAGGCTTCACCAACTTCCATTGCTGCAAGGGGTTCTTCTTCAAACTGAACACACCTTTCGATGAAGGATTTGTTTGTGCTAAAATTTATCAACTTGTACCCTTTTGAATATTTAGAGTATCCAACAAAAATACACTCTTGGCTTTGGGGCTGCAAAGCCTTCCTCTTCTCTGTCAGGATTCTAGCCCAAGCCTTTGAGCCAAAAATCCTGAAATGGGTCACATCTGGCTTGTGCCCACTCCATGCTTCAAAGGGAGTCATGCCATCAAGCTGTTTGTGAGACACCCTATTCTAGATATAGGCTGCATAGTTGATAGCTTCGGCCCAGTACTTTGGTGGCAAATTTTTGGCCTCCATCATGCATGTTGCCATCTCCTTCAGTGATCTGTTCTTCCTCTCAGCAACACCATTTTTCTGTGGTGTGTAAGGGATAGAATGCTGCATCTGAATACCTGCATCTGCACAATAATTAATCAACCCAGACTTGACATACTCACCACCATTGTCAGATCTGAGGGCCTTGAGTTTTCTTCCAGACTGGTTTTCAACCAAAGCCTTAAATACTTTGAATAGGCCAAAAACTTCAGACTTGTGTTTCAGGAAGTGAACCCAGCAATACCTGGAAAAGTCATCAATTAAAGTTAATGCATACTTGTCCTGACTCATGGACATATGAGGGAAAGGGCCAGCAACATCACTGTGGATCAGCTCGAGGGGTGCAGAGGTTCTCTCATGACTAGCTCTCTCAAATTTGTGCTCTGGGGGTTTTCCTAGGATACAACCTTGGCAGACTCCTTCAGAAAATTTTATCTTGGGAAACCCTATGACCATCTCTTTTTCACTAAGATCAGAAAGATATTTGTAGTTAAGGTGGCCAAATCTCTCATGCCAAAGCTTGTTGGCTTCATTAGCATGAATGAGAAGAGCAGAGGGGTTTGTGTAAGGTATGAAGTGTGAGAACATATATACCTTTTGCAACTCCTTTTGCAATGAATCTACCACTTGAGATCTCTGTGATCTCAACTTCATCGGGGGAGAATATGACCTTCTTTGGAGACCCAGTGTGGGTCATCTGCTACACTGACAAGAGGTTGGAGGCGAGACTAGGCACATACATCACATTACTAAACTAACCATGATCAAGATCTGTCCTTCCTTTGCCTTTACTTTCAGTGAGAGAGTCATCTCCCAGTACAATAGATGGTCCTTTCGACATATCCAGTGAGGAGAAGGCCTCCTTAGTCGAAACCATGTGTCTTGAAGCTCCAGAATCAATGATAAAACTAGGTGAGCTTGATGTGCCAGCAACTAGAGCATGAACTCTCTCTCTGTCATCTGAACTTGATCCTCCTTCTCTCTTCTTTGAGCTTTCTGGAAGGGAGATTCCATTCTTCTCCAGGAGATTGGTCAGCATGTCTATCTGCTTTTTCATACAAGAGCTTTTAGTGTGATTTCCCTTATTGCAGTATGCGCACTTGTTCATTTCACCTTTGTTCTTCTTCTTCTGGTTATTCTTCTCAGGACCTTGTAGATCCTCCGGAGACTGATTCTTGTCTCTCTTTTGCTTAGGTGGATTTTTAGCTTTCTTTTTGCTTTTTTAATCCACCCTCGAATCTCCAGCAATCAAAGCTTGATCTTTGGATGGTTTGATGGTGCCCATCATCACCAGCTTGTCCTGTTCTTGTGTGAGAGATTCCATGAAATCTGCAAGGCTAGGCATCTTCTAGGCTCGAGCTGTCAGTTTTGTGGCATAGAAGGTCGAAACAAACACTGAATAATCAGGGCCCTGTTAGTTTTTCAACATTTAAGCTAGCATTATAACAAGATCTTTTCACTAAGAGAATAACAAGCACAGCATTCACATAATCACATCACAAGAGACAAGAGACACAAAGATTTTAGGAGGGGAAACCATAAATGGAGAAAACCCCTCAACTTCCTCTAAGATAGTATCACCACAAGATGTGAACCCAAAACAGTAAGATGACCTCCCTTCACAATAGCAGCCTTCTGTCTTCTGTCAAGCACAAGAATTTCCTTCTCCAAAAGTGCGCCACACTTGAGAGAGCAAGAGAGCTAAGTCACAAGTGATAAATAGAGAGACACACACTCTCTATTTATATTAGTCCGTTCACTTAAGTTGCCATTTCACACGTAGGCTCAACCCTAATAATTACTACTCGATCCTACACCTTAATTAGTGTATAATAACTCAAGTGCCCCTAAACTGTGGGGACTTACCTAATGACTTGACATGACTTGGTTACATTATTAATCCTCCCGATCAGAACATCGGGGCATGACCACATGACTCAAATACATAATAGAAACATCCCGGAATAAACATCGGGTTACAATAATATAAAATATATAAAAGAATACATTCCGAAGTTACATATACATCAACACTCCCTCTTAAATAGGAAGGTATTCTTTCGACACAAATTTTTCAGCACTGGTCTTCTTCTCTGCATCAACTGGATCATCTGAGTCATCTTCATCTTCAAGTCATCTTCGTCTTCAAGTCATCTGGATCTGGATCATCTCTCGATTTGGATCATCATAAATATGGCATCACTGGATCTAGATCATCACTCGATCTGGATCAACATCACCGGACTGGATCTGGATCATCTCTCTAGACAGGATCTAGATCATCACTCGATCTGGATCATCACTGCTGG